>LR738711.1:3525874-3584096 GCA_902687465.1 Secale cereale
AGGTCCGCCGCAAGCACAGAGGACGGATCCGCCGCCGTCGCAAGGAGCTCCGTAGCCCAGGCCACCTGCTTGTGCCGCCGCAAACCCTAATGGTTTTGGCCGAGGGCGATACACGAGCTCGGGGCATGACGACCGCGCTAGATGGTAGTGGGGGGGATGATGGGTACGACACCTATGGGGAAGGGCAGCACCGCGGTTCTTCATTGACGGGAGGAGGTCGTGAATACGCATGGCAGAACGACGGCGATGGTTGTCGCGAATTCTATGGACCTCCGGGAGGCTTCATGGAGGGGCTAGCAGGCTCCAATTACCATCCACGCGGCAACTACCGGTATAATTGGGGAGGGAGGGGAGGTGGTAGACGACCGCCCCTTAGACCTCCGCCGCCATCGACCCAGACAACGGTTGTGCAGAAGGCACCGACGACGGTTCATGTGGATGCGGTTGCTAAGACGACACTACCGGTGGCGTCCATGTAGGCGGTCACGGCACTGGCAACTGTGCAGGTACCTGCGGCTAAACAGACGGTGTCTAAGCCGCGGGACTCTGCTTCTAATAAGAGTTCTGACAAAGCCAAAAGTGGGGAGTCTGCTTCTAATAAGAGTTCTGACAAAGCCAAAAGTGAACGCAAGGGTGCGGACAAATGCGATGGGGAAAAGCTATCGAAGTGGGCACTTAAGAAGAAAAAGTTACCGTGTTACATATGCGGTGAGCCGGGACATTTTGTGGCAGAGTGTACGACTAAGCTTTGTGACTATTGCAGTAGATCGCAACATGTGTCTGCGGACTGCCCTCTTCTGTCAGTCCCCAAACCGGTGGTTAACATATATGGTGTCTGTTGTCAAGAGCTAATGTTGTTTGAGTCACCAGAAGTGGCACCTATGGGGCATGTGATGGAGAGTAGCTTTCCCACAGTTGTGAAGGTTAGTAATGGGGTTTTGACAGAGGCCCAAATTGTGCGGCAGTTGAGGGATCTGGTTCCAGGCGATTATCAGTGGGACCTTGTCTAGTTGGAGAACCAGACTTACAAGGTGGACTTTCCCACTAAGGAGGACCAGTTGCATGTTCTCAAGTATGGCTTGTGCAGAGTTCAGAGCTCGAATATTGTCATTGCTTTTGATGAGTGGACTGAGAAGGAGCCCGAGGGTACACCGTTAGAGAAGGTGTGGGTACGTTTCTTTGGGGCACCACACAAATATATTAACCATTTTCTGGTTGCTTGGGGCTTGGTCTCACTCATTGGTAAGACGGAGCAGGTTGACATGCCTTTTACTCGTGCTCATCGAGCTGCGAGGTTACTTGTGAGCGTGGTCAGTTTGCAGCACGTGCCGGATGTGGTCAAGTGGACACATGCCGGGGTTACATATGTGCTCGAGATCGAGATTGAGGATACGCTGGTACCGCAAGAGGGAGATGATCTTCAGGACATGGATACTACTGAGGGAGATGGAGCCCCCAGGAATCAGGACAAGAGGTCTGAGAGTGTTCCGTGGGATTTGGCCAAGGGGCCGGAGTCGCAGACAAATAAGGTGGCAACTGCCAAGGGGACATCATCTTCCACGACACCGACTAACACGCTCCGGTTTGGATCTTTTGGAGCCCGGTCTCCACCTAGTCGGTTATGGAGTAACCGAGTTGAGGCAGATGACCCTGAGGAGCTCGAGTTACCACCGGTGTGGATCCCTACTGTTGGTTGACCTAATGTGCTTGTGTCCCAGGGGGTTGATTCCGAGGTTCAGGACTCGCAGGGTAGAGATTTATCGATGGCGATTGGGGGGGGGGGGGGGCAGGAGGCTCCCACCCCCAGCCCAATTTCGGCTGTGCCAGGCCAGTTTGGGGAGGGGCGCGGGCTGGAGGCCCGACCTGCTCTCTGATACGTCTCCAACGTATCTACTTTTCCAAACACTTTTGCCCTTGTTTTGGACTCTAACTTGCATGATTTGAATGGAACTAACCCGGACTGACGTTGTTTTCAGCAGAACTGCCATGGTGTTGTTTTTGTGCAAAAATAAAAAGTTCTTGGAATCGCCAGAAAATCAACGGACATTTATTTCAGAAAATATAAAAAATACTGGCAAGAAGATCCACACCTAGGGGGCCACGGGCCGTCCTTGAGGGTGGGGGGCGCGTCCCCCTTCCCAAGGCGCGCCCCCTGCCTCGAGGGCAGCCCGGTGCCTCACCGGCGTATCCCCAGGTCCTATATATTCCGTTTCATGGAGAAAAAATCAAGGAGAAAGAATTATCGCGTTTTACGAGACGGAGCCGCCGCCAAGCCCTAATCTCTCTCGGGAGGGCTGATATGGAGTCCGTTCGGGGCTCCGGAGAGTGGAGATCGTCGCCATCATCATCATCAACCTTCCTCCATCACCAATTCCATGATGCTCACCGCCGTGCGTGAGTAATTCCATCGTAGGCTTGCTGGACGGTGATGGGTTGGATGGGATCTATCATGTAATCGAGTTAGTTTTGTTAGGGTTTGATCCCTAGTATCCACTATGTTTTGAGATTGATGTTGCTATGACTTTGCTATGCTTAATGCTTGTCACTAGGGCCCGAGTGCCATGATTTCAGATCTGAACCTATTATGTTTCCATGAATATATGTGTGTTCTTGATCCTATCTTGCAAGTCTATAGTCACCTACTATGTGTTATGATCCAGCAACCCCGAAGTGACAATAATCGGGACCACTCCCGGTGATGACCATAGTTTGAGGAGTTCATGTATTCACTATGTGTTAATGCTTTGGTCTAGTACTCTATTAAAAGGATGCCTTAATATCCCTTAGTTTCCAATAGGACCCCGCTGCCACGGGAGGGTAGGACAAAAGATGTCATGCAAGTTCTTTTCCATAAGCACGTATGACTATATTCGGAATACATGCCTACATTGCATCGATGAACTGGAGCTAGTTCTGTGTCACCCTAGGTTATAACTTCTACATGATGAATTGCATCCAACGTAATTTCCCATCACCGATCCAATGCCTACGAGCTTTACCTATATTGCTAGTCGCCTATTTACTTTTCCGTTGCTATTATCACAAAAACTACAAAAACATTACCTTTACTTTTATTGCTGCTACCACCACTATCATATTACTGTGCTACTAAACTATCTTGCTGCAGATACTAAGTTTCCAGGTGTGGTTGAATTGACAACTCAGCTGCTAATACTTAAGAGTATTCTTTGGCTCCCCTTGTGTGGAATCAACAAATTTGGGTTTAATACTTTACCCTCGAAAACTGTTGCGATCCCCTACACTTGTGGGTTATCAAGACTATTTTCTGGCGCCGTTGCCGGGGAGCATAGCTCTATTCTTCAAGTCACTTGGGATTTATATCTGCTTATCACTATGAAGAATTTGAAGGACTCAAAAACCAAGATCTTACCCTCAACTACGAGGGGAGGTAAGAATTCTGCCATCTAGCTCTGCACTTGATTCTCCTTCTGTTATGAGTAAACTTGCGACACCTACTCCTGCTATTGAATCTGATATGTCGTATGTTCTTGATGATGCTACTTCTGCTATGTATGATGAAACTATCTCTATGCCTGATACTGTGCCACTAGGTGAATTTCTAGATGAACAAATTGCTAAGGTTAGGGAGAGTGCAAATGTTGATGATATTTATGATAGTGATGATGAAACTACTCCCAATAGATATGAATTGCCTGTTGTGCCTGTGGGTTATGTTATGGATGAAGAAACTGCTTGAGACTTTCTTGCTTGCAATGATAGATATGATCTTAAGAAGTTATTAGCTAAGTTGAAAGAAAAGTCCTTGAATGCTAGAATGAAACATGACCCTGCTTTTGCTACTTCACCTATATGTGTCACTGATAAGGATTATGAATTCTCTGTTGATCCCGAGTTATTTACTTTGGTTGAATCTGATCCTTTCCATGGCTATGAGTCTGAAACTGTTGTGGCACATCTTACCAAGTTGAATGATATAGCCACCCTATTTACCAATGATGAATAGATTCGCTACTATTATATCCTTAAGTTATTTCCGTTCTCGTTAAAGGGTGATGCTAAGACTTGGTTTAATTCTCTTGATCCTGGTTGTGTGCGTAGTCCCCAGGATATGATGTATTACTTCTCTGCTAAATATTTTCCCGCTCATAAGAAACAAGCTACCTTACGGGAAATATATAACTTTGCTCAAACTAAAGAAGAGAGTCTCCCACAAGCTTGGGGGAGGCTTTTCCAGTTACTTAATGCTTTGCCTGATCATCCTCTTGAGATGCATGATATACTTGATGTCTTTTATAATGGACTAACCGATGCTTCGAGAGACCACCTGGATAGTTGTGCTGGTTGTGTTTTCAGGGAAAGAACAATGGAACAAGCTGAACTATTATTGAATAATATGCTGGCCAATGAAAATAATTTGACACTTCCTGAAACAGCCCCTAAGCCAACTCCAAAGAAAAGATGTGTTTTGTTTCTCAGTCCTGAAGACATGCAAGAGGCAAAGAAATCTATGAAAGAAAAAGGTATTAAAGCTGAAGATGTTAAGAATTTACCACCTATTGAAGAAATACATGGTCTTGATAACCCGACAAAGGTAGTAAAGGTAAATTCTCTTTATAGATTTGATGAAGGTGATATTCCTCGTTATAAGTCTACTAGCCAATGCTTAGATGAGTTTGACAATTTTATTGTGAAACAAGAAAACTTCAACGCTTATGTTGGTAGAAAACTACAACACAATGCTCATATGATTGAACGCTTGAGTGATTATTTGTCTAGTGCTACGGATGAACTGAAACTCATTAGTATACATGCTTCTATGGTTACCACTCAAGTAGAACAAGTACTTAAGGCTCAGAATGATTTGCTCAATGAGTTAAATAGTAAGAATAATGACTATGCTGTTAGAGTTGCAACTATAGGTGGTAAAGTGACTTAGGAACCTCTGTATCCTGAAGGCCACCCTAAGAGAATTGAGCAAGATTCTCAGAGAGCTAATCTAGATGCACCCAGTTCTTCTAAGAAGAAGAAAAAGAAAAATGATAGGACTTTGCATGCTTCTAGTGAACTTGTAGCTCAGCCACCTGAGAATCCCAATGATATATCTGTTTCTGATGTTGAGACACAATCTAGTAATGAACATGAACCTAGTGATAATATTAATGATGATGTTCATGCTGATGCTCAACCTAGCAATGATAATGATGTAGAGATTGAACCTTCTGTTGATCTTGATAACCCACAATCAAAGAATCAACGTTATGACAAGAGAGACTTTGTTGCTAGGAAGCACGGTAGGGAAAGAGAACCATGGGTTCAGAAACCCATGCCCTTTCCTCCGAAACCATCCAAGAAAAAGGATGATGAGGATTTTGAGCGCTTCGCTGAAATGATTAGACCTATCTTTTTGCGTATGCGTTTGACTGATGTGCTTAAAACAAATCCTTATGCTAAGTATATGGAAGAAATTATTACCAACAAAAGGAAGATACCTGAAGTAGAAATCTCCACCATGCTTGCCAATTATACTTTTGAGGGTGGAATGCCTAAGAAATTAGGAGATCCAGGAGTACCTACTATGCCTTGCTCCATTAAGAGAAACTATGTTAAAACTGCTTTGTGTGATCTTCGAGCTGGTGTTAGTGTTATGCCTCTCTCTTTATATCATAGACTTGACTTGAGTAAGCTGACACCTACAGAAATATCTTTGCAAATGGCTGATAAATCAACTGCTATACCTGTCGGTATTTGTGAGGATGTACCTGTTGTAGTTGCAAATGTTACTATTCTAACGGACTTTGTTGTACTTGATATTCCCGAGGACGATAGTATGCCTATTGTTCTTGGAAGACCCTTTTTGAATACTGCAGGGGCTGTTATTGATTGCAACAAAGGCAATGTCACTTTTCATGTCAATGGTAATGAGCATATGGTTCACTTTCCGAGGAAACAACCTCAGATTTATAGTATCAATTATATTAGAAAAACTTCAACCATCACTATTGGAGGTTTTGAGTTTCCTATTCCTACTACCAAGAATGCATTTGACATACTTATTGTTGGGGACATACATATCCCCATTGAGGTAACATAGTGTTATTCGAAAATTCTCCGGTTTCATGTTACTCGGAAAGAGTTTATTAACAAGACCTGATCAACCTTGTTAATGGATTCCTTTTGATGAACATGGGATAGGTGAATCTAGATAGCACAAACCTTCTGTACCCTCCTTTTACTTTCTGTTAATTAGGTTAAATAAAACAAAAATAGCATTATCTGTCTATTTCCAGACTTATTCGTGCAATAAAAAATATCCCGAAAATAAAAGTTCTCCAAATGCCATGAAAATGAAATATGATTTTTTCTAGAATATTTGAGAAAATATGGCACTGAACACACAGCGAGGGGAGCCAGCACATGGCCTCGAGGGCACAGGGCGCGGGGCGCGCCCCCCTTCCTCGAGGGCCCCACGTGGCCCCCTCCACTTATCCTTTCACCCATTCTCTTCTTCTGCTTCCCAAAAAAATCCCCAACCAGCTCAAACCCGAGTTCTAGCTCGTTTTGCTGCCATTTTCGATCTCCTTGCTCAAAGCACTATTCACCAAACTGTTTGGGGAGATTGTTCCTTGGTATGTGACTCCTCCATTGGTCCAATTATTTTTTGTTCTAGTGCTTTATTTGTAGCAAATTTATGATGCTATGGTGACCTTCTTCTTAAGCTTGCATGTCAAAATTTCTTGGTCCCAAGTAGTTCTAATGCATGATATAGCTTCTAGGCACTTATAGGAGTTGTTGCAATCATTCGTGTTGAGTTTGGTTAACTTTTATTTGTGAGTTACTAAAAATTCAAAAAAATTCAGAAAAAGGTCTAGGAAAAACTTCCAAGGTGGTCCTTCAAGGAAGCAAGGACCAAGGCTCGCGTTCCGTGAGCCGGATGATGAACCACCGAGGGATGCTGATGTACGGCCTTGTGAATGGCCGTCAGATGAATTTATGAGTCAAGCGGGCATTAAAGATGAATTTTACGCATATGTGCGTAACGCTGACCTCGAGGACTTCATGCAAGATAAGTGCCTACAGTGTCGTGGCTTAAATGATAGTTTTGTGAGAAGGTTTAAATTTTCATCTTCACGTAATTCTCACACTGTCTTGTTTGATCTATATGATAAATCTTATACCATGGACTTAGAGGATTTTAATGAAGCCTGCAAGCTCCCACAGTAGGGCAGTATGAGTGATCCTCGTAAATCTGAATTTAGAGAATTTCTTTCTAGTATGATAGTGGGGGAATCCAGGGACATCACACAAGCCACCACGGGGAGCATACATTTTCCTGCTATTCATTACTTTGCTCTCTTTATCGGTAGATGCATAAATGGTAAAGATGAGGTTTGTCACATGTGTGTGTCCCTGATCTTAGCGTTCTTAGGAGTGCTGTGCTAGGTGATAGGCAATATAATCTGGGAGCTATTGTTGCACGTAGGCTACACCATAATGGTTCTAATGGAGATTTATTTGGTGGGATCTATGCTACTCGCATAGCCCGCTATCTTGGTGTGTTTGTGCACCCTTATGATGACCCCTTATCTACTGTTTATTTAGACTGTAATGCTATGGCTAGTCACCGGTTTATAGAGTGGGATAATCAAACTCTCAAATATCGACTAATCTTTAACCGGCAGCATGCCATTCCTATTGTTCTTCCTG
The DNA here is from genome assembly GCA_902687465.1 of Secale cereale. NCBI lineage: Eukaryota > Viridiplantae > Streptophyta > Magnoliopsida > Poales > Poaceae > Secale > Secale cereale. The sequence goes on from LR738711.1 coordinate 3,533,561, forward strand.
CCCCTACTTTGTTTAACTTTCAGGAAAAAGGAAGACACACTATAACTATGGAGGAGGCAAATGCCTATTATAACATGACGGAGGCAAACCGCCTTCGAGTTGCAGCTCAGCAGGCAGCATCTGCTCCATCTCAGTACGACCCCAACTACAACTTTGGATATCCGTCCGGCCAGTACTGTCCATAGACCAACTTAGGACAAAAGCCTAAGCTTGGGGGAGTACGTGTTTCTCACCGACTTACTTTCATGTTCACACTTACTCTAGTTGTCGGTGCTCACACTCTTTCACTCTACCATCCATGCTTAGTTTAAATTTCTTTTTCCTAGTCTTTTTCTTGTGTGCTAGAAAAACCCAAAAAAACAAATTTTTTTATTAGTTGTAGCTTCTAGTTAGTTTGCTTTCTTTGCTTGTAGTAGTAACTAAAAATGAAAACCCAAAAAGATTTCCCGTTCTTCTTTTGCTTGTTGGGAGCTTTCCCGTGTAAATAGTTTCTTTTTCTTTTCTTTAGGGGTTAAAAGTAGAAGACCATGATTAAAATGCTTAGTGGCTCTCATATGCTTTGTTGTTGATTTAATCTTGAGCCATATTACCTTGTCTTCTCTCTTGTATTAAATGTCTGCAGATTCCGGCTTAGTCCAATGCACGTGCACTATTATTATTATCCACACCGTTCGGTCGTGCGAGCGAAAGGCAATAAGCATGATATATGATGAACTAATTGAGATGAGAAAAGCTGGTATGAACTCGACCTCTCTTGTTTTTGTAAATATGATTGCTCGTCGTTCTTGATTCAGCTTGTTATGAATGAAACATGTTTGCAATGACAATTAGAGATCATAGCTGCTTATGCCATGCTTAATTAGCTGAGAGTTTATAATGGTCTATCTTGCGTGCCAACATGATATTAAAATGGTTGTGATGTGGTATGATGGGTGGTATCCTCCTCTGAACGATTTAAGTGACTTGACTTGGCACATGTTCACGCATGTAGTTGAAACAAATCAACATAGCGTTCACGGTATTTATGTTCATGGTGATTTATATCCTACTCATGCTTGCATTCATTGTTGATTAATTTTAATGCATGTTCATGACCGTTGTTGCTCTCTAGCTGGTCGCTTCCCAGTCTTATTCTAGCCTTCACCTGTACTAAGTGGGAATACTGCTTGTGCATCCACTTCCATAAACCCCAAAGTTTTTCCATATGAGTCCACCATACCTTCCTATATGCGGTATTTACCTGCCGTTCCAAGTAAATTTGTATGTGCCAAACTCTAAACCTTCAAATGAAATTCTATTTTGTATGCTCGAACAACTCATGTATCAACTAGGGCTGTCTATATCTTCCATGCTAGGTGGGTTAATCTCACGATGAGTGGACTCCGCTCATCATTCACGAGAAAATGGCTGGTAATCGGGATGCCCAGTCCCATGCTCTAAAATCATAATAATTAAACAAAACTCCACCAGGGTTGTTGCTTGTTTGGACGGTAACCCGTGGATTCGGCTGGCCGTGGAGTGTGCTTGTTGGTGGTTGGGGGAGTATAAACTTTACCATTGTGTTTGGGAACCGCCTATAATTAGCATAGCATGGAAGATACGAGATTCTTGGTTGTTATGTTGACAATGAAAGTATACCGCTCAAAATGTTATTCAATCTCTATTTAAAAATCAAGCTCTGGCACCTCTACAAATCCCTGCTTCCCTCTGCGAAGGGCCTATCTATTTACTTTTATGCAGAGTCATCATCCACTTATCAAAGAGCACCAGTAGGAGAGCACCTCTGTCGTTGCATGTATTACTATTAATTTGCATTGAGTATGATCATGACTGGATCTCTTTTAGCATGAATTACAATGTCTAGTCAGTCCTTGATCTTTAAAGGTGCTCTGCATTTATGAGAAAGGGCTAGCGAGATACCATCCTGTTATATCATATCATGATTGTTTTGAGAAGTGTTGTCATCCGAGGTTTATTATTATTGCTCGCTAGTTGATTATGCTATTGATGTGAGTAGTCTTGAGACCTGAAAGTTATTGTGAATGTGGTTAGTTCATGATCTTGTTGAAAACCTGAATGCTAGCTTACATATTTACAACAACAAGAGCAAACAGAGTTTGTCAAAGTTTTTCTTTATCACTTTCATTTTATAAACTGAATTGCTTGTGGACAAGCAAAGGTTTAAGCTTGGGGGAGTTGATACGTCTCCAACGTATCTACTTTTCCAAAACACTTTTGCCCTTGTTTTGGACTCTAACTTGCATGATTTGAATGCAACTAACCCGGACTGACGCTATTTTCAGCAGAACTGCCATGGTGTTGTTTTTGTGCAGAAATAAAAAGTTCTCGGAATCGCCTGAAAATCAACGGAGATTTATTTCAGAAAATATAAAAAATACTGGCAAGAAGATCCACACCTGGGGGCCCACGGGCCGTCCTCGAGGGTGGGGGCGCGCCCCCCTTCCCAGGGCGCGCCCCCCTGCCTCGAGGGTAGCCCGGTGCCCAACCGACGTATCCCCAGGTCCTATATATTCCGTTTCGTGGAGAAAAAAATCAAGGAGAAAGAATTATCGCATTTTACGTAACGGAGCCGCCGCCAAGCCCTAATCTCTCTCGGGAGGCCTGATCTGGAGTCCGTTCGGGGCTCCGGAGAGTGGAGATCGTCACCATCGTCATCATCAACCTTCCTCCATCACAAATTCCATGATGCTCACCGCCGTGCGTGAGTAATTCCATCGTAGGCTTGCTGGACGGTGATGGGTTGGATGGGAACTATCATGTAATCGAGTTAGTTTTGTTAGGGTTTGATCCCTAGTATCCACTATGTTCTGAGATTGAGGTTGCTATGACTTTGCTATGCTTAATGCTTGTCACTAGGGCCCGAGTGCCATGATTTCAGATCTGAACCTATTATGTTTCCATGAATATATGTGTGTTCTTGATCCTATCTTGCAAGTCTATAGTCACCTACTATGTGTTATGATCCGGCAACCCCGAAGTGACAATAATCGGGACCACTCCCGGTGATGACCATAGTTTGAGGAGTTCATGTATTCACTATGTGTTAATGCTTTGGTCTGGTACTCTATTAAAAGGAGGCCTTAATATCCCTTTGTTTCCAATAGGACCCCGCTGCCACGGGAGGGTAGGACAAAAGATGTCATGCAAGTTCTTTTCCATAAGCACGTATGACTATATTCGGAATACATGCCTACATTGCATCGATGAACTGGAGCTAGTTCTGTGTCACCCTAGCTTATAACTTCTACATGATGAATTGCATCCAACGTAATTTACCATCACCGATCCAATGCCTACGAGCTTTACCTATATTGCTAGTCGCCTATTTACTTTTCCGTTGCTATTATCACAAAAACTACAAAAACATTATCTTCACTTTTATTGCTGCTACCACCACTATCATATTACTGTGCTACTAAACTATCTTGCTGCAGATACTAAGTTTCCAGGTGTGGTTGAATTGACAACTCAGCTGCTAATACTTAAGAGTATTCTTTAGCTCCCCTTGTGTCGAATCAACAAATTTGGGTTTAATACTTTACCTTCGAAAACTATTGCGATCCCCTACACTTGTGGGTTATCACTCTCTCACCACGGGGCAGCGATGGACAACTGGCTCGCAAAGTCCTCTCGCCGACGTCGTCTACGCGCCACGATGCTGGTTTGGGGGGGGGGAGCGGAACCGCGGAGCAGGTGGCTCCCCGATTTTCTTCTCCCACCATTGTGGCTGGGGTTGTTAGCTCGTCCACGCCTATCCCTTCTTCAGCGGTAACTAGGGATGGGCGTCTATGTGGAGAGCACTCAGCTCGGGAGAGGACCACGGAGGAGCTCATCACCTTTGGTGGGATCCTGGATCTGTTTACATCTGGCAGGCGTGTCAGCGACCGGATCCAGAAGCAGTCCGATGCTGATGACCTGCAGTTAGCGCGCGCCAAGAGGGCGGCCATGCTTCGAGATGTCGAGGCAACTACAGGTATGTCTTTTGATTGAAGTTGTTCAATTATGCATTTTTCAAGCATGAAATTATTGATAAGGCAAACAACTTAGGTATTACTTTTGGTTCTAATGAAAAAGAGGTAGCGATATCTGTTAATGATCTTTTGGATTTAGAAGCAGAACGGGCCTCTAAAATAATTCAGAACCTTCCATCAGTTAAACCCATGAATGAGGATGACATGAACAACTTAGGAATTGTTGACCTAGAAAACAGTTGCAATAATTTATTACGTACTGATGACGCCGATGATGAGGAGGGATCGGAGATTATTGACACGGTAGAGCCTCTAGTGACGGAGGGCATTGCTTCATGTTATGTTGAACATACGTTTCCGGAGGGTGCTGGGGAGAAGTGTAAGCGATCCTGGAAACGAAAGATTTATCCTACTTCGGCAATTCATAGAAGTACTAGAGTTAAGCTTAAGAAAAAAATTCCATGATGACCTATGAAAGGAATCTTTTGGAATAGCAGAGGTCTAGCTGACTTGGCTAAATGAAGGTTCTTGGCAGAAACAACGGTAGAGGAACATTTAGATTTTATTGCAGTTTTAGAAACACGGCAGGATAATTTTACCTCACAATTCCTTGGAACTCTAGCCCGAGGAATTGATTTCGACTAGCACGTCTTACCACCTAGAGGAAGAACTGGTGGGATCTTACTAGGCGTTCGGTGTGAAACACTTGAGGTCCTTAACGTCGTTCAGGGAGATTTTACGGTCAAGTTTCGGGTGAGATCAAAATTGAATGGTTTCTGATGGTCTCTCGTGGCCGTGTATGGAGCAGCACAACCTGAACTTAAACCAGATTTCTAAGCCGACTTGGTGCGGATCTGTGGAGATGAGACTCTACCGATCCTTGTCGGTGGTGATTTCAATATTATTTGGAGGAGAGATGAAAAGAACAATGACAATTTTGATGGTCAGTGGGCTATGATGTTTAATATGATTATTGAGAGTCTTAATTGGAGAGAAATTGAACTCACCGGTAGACAATTTACTTGGTCCAATTCGCTGCCCACTCCAATGTATGAGAAGTTGGATAGGGTACTTGCTAGTGTGGAATAGGAACAAAAATATCCTTTGGTGTTTGTTCATGCGATGCAAAGAGTGATCTCAGATCATACACCACTGCTGGTAGACTCGGGAGAGGCTACGCACATTGCGAACAAGAATGCCCTTTCTTTCGAACATAGTTGGTTCGAGAAAGAAAACTTATTGGAGATCATCGCACGTGAATGGGCAATTCCAGCTAGTGGAAGCACTAGTCTTGAGAGATGGCAAAATAAGATCCGTCATTCGAGACAGTTTTTGCGAGGTTGGGCCAGAAACGAAAGTGGGCTTTACAAACAAGAAAAAGAGAGACTTACTCATTTGATCAAAGTTTTAGATTTAAAAGCTGAAAGTAACCTGCTAACGGTGAATGAGCACAGATCAAAGTCCGAAGCTGAACTAAGCCTTCGAGCGCTTCTTAGAGAAGAGGAGCTCAAATGGGGACTGCATGCCAAAGTGCTTAAGGTTGTGCAAGGGATGACAATACACAATTTTTTCATATGATTGTGAATGGCAAACATAGGAAGAAGAAAATCATTCAGCTTGAACAAGATGAGGGGACAATTATGGGGCATGAGAACCTGAAAGCCTATATCTCTAATTACTATAAGCAATTGTTTGGCCATCCGGAAGCAAGTACGTTGGTCCTAGACGAATCTGTAATTGGAGATATTCCTCAGCTCCAGGTGGAAGAGAACGATATTTTAGCTGCATCGTTTACTAAGAAAGATATTCTAGATGCAATTTCTCAAATGAAATGGAATAAAGCACCGGGACCAGATGGGTTTCCAGCTGAATTCTATAAGAAATGTTGGCATATTATTACGGATGATCTTATGCCTATGTTTCATGATTTCTTTAACTGTCATTTAGAGTTGTTTCACCTTAACTTTGGCACGATTACGCTATTGCCAAAGAAAGAAGAGGCAGTTCGAATTGAACAATTCAGGCCAATTTGTCTTCTTAACGTGAGTATCAAAATCTTCACAAAAGTGGGTACCAATAGATTGACACAGATCGCGCATTCAGTGATACAACCGAGCCAAACAGCGTTCATGCCAGGGCGACATATACTTGAAGGAGTGGTCGTTTTGCATGAAATGCTACATGAAATCCATTCGAAGAAGCTAGATGGGGCTATCTTCAAAGTGGATTTCGAGAAGGCGTATGATAAAGTTAAATGGCCTTTCCTACAACAGGCAATGCGCATGAAAGGATTTAGCAAGATCTGGCGGAACCAAGTGGGTTCTCAAGTCCAGAAGGGTAGTGTCGGCATCAAGGTTAATGATGATATCGATCATTATTTTCAGGCACACAAGGGTTTGAGACAAGGAGATTCCATGTCTCCTCTCTTGTTTAATATAGTGGCCGATATGTTGGCAATTCTTATTGGAATGGCCAAGCAGCATGGGCAAGTGGAGGGGTTAATTCCTCATCTGGTTGATGGAGGAGTATCCATCCTACAGTATGCTGACGACACTATGCTATTCATGGAACATGACATTGCTAAGGTGCGTAATATGAAACTTATATTATGTCTCTTCGAACAATTGTCTGGTTTAAAGATAAACTTTCACAAAAGTGAGTTGTTCTGCTTTGGGAAGGCCAAAGATGAACAAGAAACTTATAGACAATTGTTTGGATGTGAACGAGGTTCTTTACCATTTAGTTATTTGGGTATACCGATTCACCACCGCAAATTATCTAATAAAGAATGGAAATGTATCGAAGATAGACTAGAAAAAAAGCTTAGCTGCTGGAAGGGTAAGCTAATGTCTTATGGAGGTCGGATAGTGCTGATTAACTCAGTATTGACTAGTATGCCGATGTTCTTGTCATCGTTCTTCAAAATTCCGAAAGGGGTACGGAAACGACTTGATTTCTTTAGATGTCGGTTCTTCTGGCAGTCAGATGAGGCCAAGAGGAAATACCGTCTCGCACGATGGGACATTTTTTTTCGACCAAAAGACCAGGGCGGTCTCGGTATTGAGAACTTAGAAATCAAGAACAAATGCCTTATGAGCAAATGGCAATAGAGGTTAGAGATAGAGCCGGAGGGTATGTGGGCACAAATTTTGCGTAATAAATATCTCTAGTCCAAACACTCGCTCAGGTTACCATGAGACCAATGGACTCGCCATTCTGGAAAGGGCTTATGCGAGTGAAGGACCTATTCTTTCGGAGGGTCAAATTCCTGGTTGGCAATGGGATGTCAACAAGGTTTTGGGAGGATACATGGTTAGGAGAGACGCCCCTGGCCGTACAATATCCCACCCTGGGACCCCAAAACGGTGAGTCATAGTCCACGATACGGGTCAGAAATGGCCAAAACTAGGAGTGTTGATGACCGACACGTAAATGCACCCCGGGGTTCGTCAATCGTGGAAATCGATCCAGGACCCCAAAACGGTAAGTAATAGCCCATGAAAAGGGCCAGAATAGGCAAAAACGATGAGTGTTGATGAACGACACGTAAGGGCACCCTGGGGTTCAGCAACAATGAAAATCGTTTCGGGACCCCAAAACGGTGAGTAATAGTTCACGATACAGGCCAGAATCGGCCAAAACTACGAGTGTTGATGACCGACACGTAAACGCGTCTTGGGGTTCATCAGTCATGAAAATCGCCCCGGGACCCCAAAACGGTGAGTAATAGTCCACTATACGGGTCAGAAATGGATGAAACTACGAGTGTTGATGACCGACACGTAAATGCACCCCAGGGTTCGTCAATCGTGCAAATCTCTCCGGGACCCCCAAGCGGTAAGTAATAGCCCATGAAACGGGCCAGAATCACCCAAAACGGCGAGTGATGAGGAACGACACATAAGCGCACCTTGTGGCTCAGCAACCATGAAAATCACTCCGGGACCCAAAATGGTGAGTAATATTCCACGAAACGTGCCAGAATAGTCCAAAACAACGAGTCTTGATGAACGACATGTAAGCGCACCTTGGGGTTCAGCAACCATGAAAATCAGTCTTGAGCTCCAAAACGGCGAGTAATAGCCCAAGAAACGGGCCAGAATTGGCCGAAACTACGAGTTTGGATGACGAATAGGTAAACGCACCTTGGGATCATTAATCGTTGAAATCGCTCTGAGACTCCTAAACGGTGAGTAACAGCCCACTAAACGGGCCAAAATCGGCCGAAACTATTAGTTTCGATGATGAACACGTAAACGCGGGATCATTAATCGTGAAAATCGATCCGGGAACCAAAACGATGAATAATAGCCCATGAAACGGGTTAGAATCGGCCAAAACTACAAGTGTTGATGAACGACGTGTAAGTGCACCTTAGGGTTTAACAACCTTGACAATCACTCCGGGACCCCAAAACGATGAGTAATAGTCCATGAAACGGGCCAAAATCGGCCAAAAGTGTAAGTTATTGAAACGGGCCAGAATCACTGAAACGGCGAGTGATGATGAACGACACGTAAGCGCACCTTGGGAGCCCATGAAACCGGCCAGAATAGGCCAAAACGGCGAGTGTTGATGAACGACACGTAAGGGCACCCTAGGGTTCAGCAACCATGAAAATCGTTTCGGGACCCCAAAACGGTGAGTAATAGTTCACGATACGGGCCAGAATCAACAAAAACTATGAGTGTTGATGACCGACACGTAAACGCGCCTCGGGGTTCATCAATCATGAAAATCGCCCCGGGACCCCAAAACGGTAAGTAATAGTCCACTATACGGGTCAGAAATGGCTGAAACTACGATTGTTGATGACCGACACGTAAATGCACCCCGGGGTTTGTCAATCGTGGAAATCTCTCCGGGAGCCCCAAATGGTAAGTAATAGCCCATGAAATGGGCCAGAATCGCCCAAAACGGCGAGTGATGAGGAACGACACATAAGCGCACCTTGTGGCTCAGCAACCATGAAAATCACTCCGGGACCTAAAATGGTGAGTAATAGTCCACGAAACGGGCAAAATAGTCCAAAACAGCGAATCTTGATGAACGACTCGTACGCGCACCTTGGGGTTCAGCAACCATGAAAATAAGTACGGGGCTCCCAAAGGGCGAGTAATAGCCCACGAAACGGGCCAAAATTGGCCGAAACTGTGAGTTTGGATGACGAACAGGTAAACGCACCTTGGGATCATTAATCGTTGAAATGGTTCTGAGACTCCTAAACGGTGAGTAACAGCCCACGTAACGGGCCAGAATCGGCCGAAACTTTTAGTTTCGATGACGAACACGTAAACGCGGGATCGCTAATCGTGGAAATCGCTCCGGGAGCCAAAACGGTGAGTTATAGCCCATGAAACGGGTTAGAATCGGCTAAAACTGCAAGTGTTAATGAACGACGCGTAAGTGCACCTTAGGGTTTAGCAACCTTGACAATCACTCCGGGACCCCAAAACGATGAGTAATAGTCCATTAAATGAGCCAAAATCGGCCAAAACGGTAAGTTATTGAAATGGGCCAGAATCACCGAAAACGGCGAGTGATGATGAACGACACAGAAGCGCACCTTGGGAGCCCATGAAACGCGCCCGAATAGGCCAAAACGGCAAGTGTTGATGAACGACACGTAAGGGCACCCTGGGGTTCAGCCAAACCATGAAAATCGTTTCGGCACCCCAAAACGGTGAGTAATAGTTCACGATACGGAGCAGAATCGGCCAAAACTACGAGTGTTGATGACCGACACGTAAACGCGCCTCGGGGTTCATCAGTCATGAAAATCGCCCCGGGACCCCAAAACGGTGAGTCATAGTCCATGATACGGGTCAGAAATGGCCGAAACTACGAGTGTTGATGACCGACACGTAAATGCACCCCTGGGTTCGTCAATCGTGGAAATCGATCCGGGACCCCAAAACGGTTAGTAATAGCCCATGAAAAGAGCCAGAATAGGCCAAAACGGTGAGTGTTGATGAACGACACGTAAGGGCACCCCGGGGTTCAGCAACAATGAAAATCGTTTCGGCACCCCAAAACGGTGAGTAATAGTTCACGATACGGGCCAGAATCGGCCACAACTACGAGTGTTGATGACCGACACGTAAATGCGCGTCGGGGTTCACCAGTCATGAAAATCGCCCCGAGACCCCAAAACGGTGAGTAATAGTCCACTATACGGGTCAGAAATGGCTGAAACTACGAGTGTTGATGACCGACACGTAAATGCACCCCGGGGTTCGTAATCGTGGAAATCTCTCCGGGACCCCCAAACGGTAAGAAATGGCCCATGAAACGGGCCAGAATCGCCCAAAATGGCGAGTGATGAGGAACGATACATAAGCGCACCTTGTGGCTCATCAACCATGAAAATCACTCCGGGACCCAAAATGGTGAGTAATAGTCCACGAAACGGGCTAGAATAGTCCAAAACAGCGAGCCTTGATGAACGACACGTAAGCGCACCTTGGGGTTCAGCAACCATGAAAATAAGTCCGGGGCTCCAAAACGGCGAGTAAAAGCCCACGAAACGGGCCAGAATTGGCCGAAACTGCGAGTTTGGATGACGAACAGGTAAACGCACCTTGGGATCACTAATCGTTGAAATCGTTCTAAGAATCCTAAACGGTGAGTAACAGCCCACGAAACGGGCCAGAATCGGCCAAAACTGTTAGTTTCGATGACGAACACGTAAACGCGGGATCGTTAATCGTGGAAATGGCTCCGGGAGCCAAAACGATGAGTTATAACCCAGGAAACGGGTTAGAATCGGCCAAAACTGCAAGTGTTGATGAACGACACGTAAGTGCACCTTAGGGTTTAGCAACCTTGACAATCACTCCAGGACCCCAAAACGATGAGTAATAGTCCATGAAACGGGCCAAAATCGGCCAAAAGGGTAAGTTATTGAAACGGGCCAGAATAACCGAAAACGGCGAGTGATGATGAACGACACATAAGCGCACCTTGGGAGCCCATGAAATGGGCCAGAATAGGCCAAAACGGCAAGTGTTGCTGAACGACACGTAAGGGCACCCTGTGGTTCAGCAACCATGAAAATCGTTTCGGCACCCCAAAACGGTGAGTAATAGTTCACGATACGGGCCTGAATCGGCCAAAACAACGAGTGTTGATGACCGACATGTAAACGCGCCTCGGGGTTCATCACTCATGAAAATCGCCCCGGGACCCCAAAACGGTGAGTAATAGTCCACTATACGGGTCAGAAATGGCTGAAACTACGAGTGTTGATGATCGACACGTAAATGCACCCCGGGGTTCGTCAATCGTGGAAATCTCTCCGGGACCCCCAAACGGTAAGTAATAGCCCATGAAACAGGCCAGAATCACGAAAAACGGCGAGTGATGAGGAACGACACATAAGCGCATCTTGTGGCTCAGCAACCATGAAAATCACTCCTGGACCCAAAATGGTGAGTAATAGTCCACGAAACGGGCCAGAATAGTCCGAAACAGGGAGTCTTGATGAACGACACGTAAGTGCACCTTGGGGTTCAGCAACCATGAAAATCAGTACGGGGCTCCAAAACGGCGAGTAACAGCCCAAGAAATGGGCCAGAATGGGCCGAAACTATTAGTTTCGATGACGAACACGTAAACGCGGGGTCGTTAATCATGGAAATCGCTCCGGGAGCCAAAACGATGAGTTATAGCCCTTGAAATGTGTTAGAATCAGCCAAAACTGCAAGTGTTGATGAACGACGCGTAAGTGCGCCTTAGGGTTTAGCAACCTTGACAATCACTCCGGGACCCCAAAACGATGAATAATAGTCCATGAAACGGGCCAAAATCGGCCAAAAGGGTAAGTTATTGAAACGGGCCAGAATGACCGAAAACGGCGAGTGATGATGAACGACACGTAAGCGCACCTTGCGAGCCCATGAAATGGGCCAGAATAGGACAAAACGACAAGTGTTGATGAACGACACGTAAGGGCACCCTGGGGTTCAGCAACCATGAAAATCGTTTCGGCACCCCAAAACGGTGAGTAATAGTTCACGATACGGGCCAGAATCGGCCAAAACTACGAGTGTTGATGACCGACACGTAAACGCGCCTCGGGGTTCATCAGTCATGAAAATCGCCCCGGGACCCCAAAACGGCGAGTAATAGTCCACTATACGGGTCAGAAATGGATGAAACTACGAGTGTTGATGACCGACACGTAAATGCACCCCGGGGTTCGTCAATCGTGGAAATCTCTCCGGGACCCCCAAACGGTAAGTAATATCCCAGGACTCGGGCCAGAATCGCCCAAAACGGCGAGTAATAAGGAATGACACATAAGCGCACCTTGTGGCTCAGCAACCATGAAAATCACTCCGGGACCCAAAATGGTGAGTAATAGTCCACGAAACGGGCCAGAATAGACCAAAACAGCGAGTCTTGATGAACGACACGTAAGCGCACCTTGGGGTTCAGCAACCATGAAAATCAGTACGGGGCTCCAAAACGGCGAGTAATAGACCACGAAACGGGCCAGAATTGGCCGAAACTGCGAGTTTGGATGACGAACAGGTAAACGCACCTTGGGATCATTAATCGTTGAAATCGCTCCGAGACTCCTAAACTGTGAGTAACAGCCCACGAAACGGGCCAGAATCGGCCGAAACTGTTCGTTTCGATGACGAACACGTAAACGCTGGATCGTTAATCGTGGAAATCGCTCCGGGAGCCAAAATGATGAGTTATAGCCCATGAAACGCGTTAGAATCGGCCACAACTGCAAGTGTTGATGAACGACGCGTAAGTGCACCTTAGGGTTTCGCAACCCTGACAATCACTCCGGGACCCCAAAACGATGAATAATAGTACAAGAAACGGGCCAAAATCGGCCAAAAGAGTAAGTTATTGAAACGGGCCAGAATCACCGAAAACGGCGAGTGATGATGAACGGCACGTAAGCGCACCTTGGGAGCCCATGAAATGGGCCAGAATAGGCCAAAACGGCAAGTGTTGATGAACGACACGTAAGGGCACCCTGGGGTTCAGCAACCATGAAAATCGTTTCGGCACCCCAAAACGGTGAGTAATAGTTCATGATACGGGCCAGAATCGGCCAAAACTATGAGTGTTGATGACCGACACGTAAACGCGCCTCGGGGTTCATCAATCATGAAAATCGCCCCGGGACCCCAAAACAGTGAGTAATAGTCCATTATACGGGTCAGAAATGGCTGAAACTACGAGTGTTGATGACCGACACGTAAATGCACCCCGGGGTTCGTCAATCTTGGAAATCTCTCCGGGACCCCCAAACGGTAAGTAATAGCCCATGAAACGGGCCAAAATCGCCCAAAACGGCGAGTGATGTGGAATGACACATAAGTGCACCTTGTGGCTCAGCAACCATGAAAATCACTCCGGGACCCAAAATGGTGAGTAATAGTCCATGAAACGGGCTAGAGTAGTCCAAAACAGCGAGTCTTGATGAACGACATGTAAGCGCAACTTGCGGTTCAGCAACCATGAAAATCAGTCCGGGGCTCCAAAACGGCGAGTAATAGCCCACGAAACGGGCCAGAATTGGCCGAAACTGCGAGTTTGGATGACGAACAGGTAAACGCACCTTGGGATCATTAATCATTGACATCGCTCTGAGAATCCTAAACTGTGAGTACCAGCCCACGAAACGGGCCAGAATCGGCCGAAACTGTTAGTTTCGATGACGAACACGTAAACGCGGGATCCTTAATCATGGAAATAGCTCCGGGAGCCAAGACGATGAGTTATAGCCCATGAAACGGGTTAGAATCGGCCAAAACTACAAGTGTTGATGAACGACGCGTAAGTGCACCTTAGGGTTTAGCAACCTTGACAATCACTCCGGGACCCCAAAACGATGAATAATAGTCCATGAAACGGGCCAAAATTGGCCAAAAGGGTAAGTTATTGAAACGGGCCAGAATCACCGAAAACGGCGAGTGATGATGAACGACACGTAAGCGCACCTTGGGAGCCCATGAAATGGGCCAGAATAGGCCAAAACGGCAAGTGTTGATGAACGACACGTAAGGGCACCCTGGGGTTCAGCAACCATGAAAATCGTTTCGGCACCCCAAAACGGTGAGTAATAGTTCACGATACGGGCCAGAATCTTTCAAAACTACGAGTGTTGATGACCGACATGTAAACGCGCCTCGGGGTTCATCAGTCATGAAAATCGCCCCGGGACGCCAAAACGGTGAGTAATAGTCCACTATACGGGTCAGAAATAGCTGAAACTACGAGTGTTGATGATCGACACGTAAATGCACCCCGGGGTTCGTCAACCGTGGAAATCTCTCCGGGTCCCCCAAACAGTAAGTAATAACCCATGAAACGGGCCAGAATCACCCAAAACGGCGAGTGATGAGGAACGACATATAAGCGCACCTAGTGGCTCAGCAACCATGAAAATCACTCCGGGACCCAAAATGGTGAGTAATAGTGCACGAAACGGGCCAGAATAGTCCAAAACAGCGAGTCTTGATGGACGACACGTAAGCGCACCTTGGGGTTCACCAACCATGAAAATCAGTACGGGGCTCCAAAACGGCGAGTAATAGCCCACGAAACGGGACAGAATTGGCCGAAACTACGAGTTTGGATGACGAACAGGTAAACGCACCTTGGGATCATTAATCGTTGAAATCGCTCCGAGACTAAAAACGGTGAGTAACAGCCCAAGAAACGGGCCAGAATCGGCCGAAACTGTTAGTTTCGATGACGAACACGTAAACGCGGTATCGTTAATCGTGGAAATCGCCCCGGGAGCCAAAATGATGAGTTATAGGCCAAGAAACGGGTTAGAATCGGCTAAAACTGCAAGTGTTGATGAACGACGCGTAAGTGCGCCTTAGGGTTTAGCAACCTTGACAATCACTCCGGGACCCCAAAACGATGAGTAATAGTCCATGAAACAGGCCAAAATCGGCCTAAAGGGTAAGTTATTGAAACGGGCCAGAATCACCGAAAACGGCGAGTGATGATGAACGATACGGAAGCGCACCTTGGGAGCCCATGAAACGGGCCAGAATAGGCCAAAACGGCAAGTGTTGATGAACGACACGTAAGGGCACCCTGGGGTTCAGCAACCATGAAAATCGTTTCGGCACCCCAAAACGGTGAGTAATAGTTCACGATACGGGCCAGAATCGGCTAAAACTACGAGTGTTGATGACCGACACGTAAACGCTCCTCGGGGTTCATCAGTCATGAAAATCGCCCCGGGACCCCAAAACGGTGAGTCATAGTACACTATACGGATCAGAAATGGCTGAAACTACGAGTGTTGATGAGCGACACGTAAATGCACCCCGGGGTTCGTCAATCGTGGAAATCTCTCCGGGACCCCCAAATGGTAAGTAATAGCCCATGAAACGGGGCATAACTGCTCAAAACGGCGAGTGATGAGGAACGACACATAAGCGCACCTTGTGGCTCAGCAACCATGAAAATCACTCCGGGATCCAAAATGGTGAGTAATAGTGCACGAAACGAGCCAGAATAGTCCAAAACAGCGAGTCTTGATGAACGACACGTAAGCGCACCTTGGGGTCCAGCAACCATGAAAATCAGTACGGGGCTCCAAAACGGCGAGTAATAGCCCACGAAACGGGCCAGAATTGACCGAAACTGCGAGTTTGGATGACGAACAGGTAAAGGCACATTGGGATCATTAATAGTTGAAATCGCTCTGAGACTCCTAAACGGTGAGTAACAGCCCACGAAACGGGCCAGAATCGGCCGAAACTGTTAGTTTCGATGACGAACACGTAAACGCGGGATCGTTAATCTTGGAAATCGCTCCGGGAGCCAAAACGGTGAGTTATAGCCCATGAAATGGGTTAGAATCGGCTAAAACTGCAAGTGTTGATGAACGACGCGTAAGTGCACCTTAGGGTTTAGCAACCTTGACAATCACTCCGGGACCCCAAAACGATGAGTAATAGTCCATGAAACGGGCCAAAATCGGCCAAAAGGGTAGGTTATTGAAACGGGCCAGAATCACCGAAAACGGCGAGTGATGATGAATGACACGGAAGCGCACCTTGGGAGCCCATGAAACGGGCCAGAATAGGCCAAAACGGCAAGTGTTGAAGAACGACACGTAAGGGCACCCTGGGGTTCAGCAACCATGAAAATCGTTTCGGCACCTCAAAACGGTGAGTAATATTTCACGATACGGGCCAGAATCGGCCAAAACTACGAGTGTTGATGACCGACACGTAAACGCGCCTCGCGGTTCATCAGTCATGAAAATCGCCCCGGGACCCCAAAACGGTGAGTCATAGTACACTATACGGGTCAGAATTGGCTGAAACTACGAGTGTTGATGACCGACATGTAAATGCACCCCGGGGTTCGTCAATCGTGGAAATCTCTTCGGGACCCCCAAACGGTAAGTAATACCCCATGAAACGGGCCAGAATCACCCAAAATGGCGAGTGATGAGGAACGACACATAAGCGCACCTTGTGGCTCAGCAACCATGAAAATCACTTCGGGACCCAAAATGGTGAGTAATAGTCCGCGAAACGGGCCAAGATAGTCCAAAATAGCGAGTCTTGATGAACGACACGTAAGCGCACCTTGGGGTTCACCAACCATGAAAATCAGTACGGGCTTCCAAAACGGCGAGTAATAGCCCACGAAACGGGCCAGAATCGGCCGAAACTGCGAGTTTGGATGACGAACAAGTAAACGCACCTTGGGATCATTATTCGTTGAAATCGCTCTGAGACTCCTAAACGGTGAGTAACAGCCCACGAAACGGGCCAGAATCGGCCGAAACTGTTAGTTTCGATGACGAACACGTAAACGCGGGATCGTTAATCGTGGAAATCGCTCCGGGAGCCAAAACGGTGAGTCATAGCCCATGAAACGGGTTAGAATCGGCTAAAATTGCAAGTGTTGATGAACGACGCGTAAGTGCACCTTAGGGTTTAGAAACCTTGACAATCACTCCGGGACCCCAAAACGATGAGTAATAGTCCATGAAACGCTCCAAAATTGGCCAAAAGGGTAAGTTATTGAAACGGGCCAGAATCACCGAAAACGACGAGTGATGATGAACGACACGGAAGCGCACCTTGGGAGCCCATGAAACGGGCCAGAATAGGCCAAAACGGCAAGTGTTGATGAACGACACGTAAGGGCACCCTGGGGTTCAACAACCATGAAAATTGTTTCGGCACCCCAAAACGGTGAGTAATAGTTCACGATACGGGCCAGAATCGGCAAAACTACGAGTGTTGATGACCGACACGTAAACGCGCCTCGGGGTTCATCAGTCATGAAAATCGCCCCGAGACCCCAAAACGGTGAGTCATAGTACACTATACGGGTCAGAAATGGCTGAAACTACGAGTGTTCATGACCGACACGTAAATGCACGCCGGGGTCCGTCAATCGTGGAAATCTCTCCGGGACCCCCAAACGGTAAGTAATAGCCCATGAAACGGGCCAGAATCACCCAAAACGGCGAGTGATGAGGAACGACACATAAGCGCACCTTGTGGCTCGGCAACCATGAAAATCACTCCGGGACCCAAAATGGTGAGTAATAGTCCACGAAACGGGCCAGAATAGTCCAAAACAGCGAGTCTTGATGAACGACACGTAAGCGCGCCTTGGGGTTCAGCAACCATGAAAATTAGTACGGGGCTCCAAAACGGCGAGTAATAGCCCACGAAACGGGCCAGAATTGGCCGAAACTGCGAGTTTGGATGACGAACAGGTAAACGCACCTTGGGATTATTAATCGTTGAAATCGCTCTGAGACTCCTAAACGGTGAGTAACAGCCCACGAAACGGACCAGAATCGGCCGAAACTGTTAGTTTCGATGACGAACTCGTAAACGCGGGATCGTTAATCGTGGAAATCGCTCCGGGAGCCAAAACGGTGAGTTATAGCCCATGAAACGGGTTAGAATCGGCTAAAACTGCAAGTGTTGATGAACGACGCCTAAGTGCACCTTAGGGTTTAGCAACCTTACAATCACTCCGGGACCCCAAAACGATGAGTAATAGTCCATGAAACGGGCCAAAATCGGCCAAAAGGGTAAGTTATTGAAACGGGCCAGAATCACCGAAAACGGCGAGTGATGATGAACGACACGGAAGCGCACCTTGGGAGCCCATGAAACGGGCCAGAATAGGCCAAAACGACAAGTGTTGATGAACGACACGTAAGGGCACCCTGAGGTTCAGCAACCATGAAAATCGTTTCGGCACCCCAAAACGGTGAGTAATAGTTCACGATACGGGCCAGAATCGGCCAAAACTACGAGTGTTGATGATCGACACGTAAACGCGCCTCGGGGTTCATCAGTCATGAAAATCGCCCCGGGACCCCAAAACGGTGAGTCATAGTACACTATACGGGTTAGAAATGGCTGAAACTACGAGTGTTGATGACCGACACGTAAATGCACCCCGGGGTTCGTCGATCGTGGAAATCTCTCCGGGACCCCCTAACGGTAAGTAATAGCCCATGAAACGGGCCAGAATCACCCAAACCAATGAGTTATGAGGAACGACACATATGCGCACCTTGTGGCTCAGCAACCATGAAAAATACTCCGAGACCCAAAATGGTGAGTAATAGTCCACGAAACGGGCCAGAATAGTCCAAAACAGCGAGTCTTGATGAACGACACGTAAGCGCACCTTGGGGTTCAGCAACCATGAAAATCAGTACGGGGCTCCAAAACGGCGAGTAATAGCCCACGAAACGGGCCAGAATTGGCCGAAACTGCGAGTTTGGATGACGAACAGGTAAACGCACCTTGGGATCATTATTCGTTGAAATCGCTCTAAGACTCCTAAACGGTGAGTAATAGCCCACGAAACGGGCCAGAATCGGCCGAAACTATTAGTTTCGATGACGAACACGTAAACGCGGGATCGTTAATCGTGGAAATCGCTCCGGGAGCCAAAACGGTGAGTCATAGCCCATGAAACGGGTTAGAATCGGCTAAAACTGCAAGTGTTGATGAACGACGCGTAAGTGCACCTTAGGGTTTAGCAACCTTGACAATCACTCCGGGACCCCAAAATGATGTGTAATAGTCCATGAAACAGGCCAAAATTGGCCAAAAGGGTAAGTTATCGAAACGGACCAGAATCACCGAAAACGACGAGTGATGATGAACGACACGGAAGCGCACCTTGGGAGCCCATGAAACGGGCCAGAATAGGCCAAAACGGTAAGTGTTGATGAACGACACGTAAGGGCACCCTGGGTTCAGCAACCATGAAAATTGTTTCTGCACCCGAAAACGGTGAGTAATAGTTCACGATACGGGCCAGAATCGGCAAAACTACGAGTGTTGATGACCGACATGTAAACGTGCCTCGGGGTTCATCAGTCATGAAAATCGCCCCGAGACCCTAAAACAGTGAATCATAGTACACTATACGGGTCAGAAATGGCAGAAACTACGAGTGTTGATGACCGACACGTAAATGCACCCCGGGGTTCGTCAATCGTGGAAATCTCTCCGGGACCCCCAAACGGTAAGTAATAGCCCATGAAATGGGCCAGAATCACCCAAAACGGCGAGTGATGAGGAACGACACATAAGAGCACCTTGTGGCTCAGCAACCATGAAAATCACTTCGGGACCCAAAATGGTGAGTAATAGTCCACGAAACGGGCCAGAATAGTCCAAAACAGCGAGTCTTGATGAACGACACGTAAGCGCACCTTGGGGTTCAGCAACCATGAAAATCAGTACGTGGCTCCAAAACGGCGAGTAATAGCCCACGAAACGGGCCAGAATTGGCCGAAAGTGCGAGTTTGGATGACGAACAGGTAAACGCACCTTGGGATCATTAATCGTTGAAATCGCTCTGAGACTGCTAAACGGTGAGTAACAGCCCACGAAACGGGCCAGAATCGGCCGAAACTGTTAGTTTCGATGACGAACACGTAAACGCGGGATCGTTAATCGTGGAAATCGCTCCGGGAGCCAAAACGGTGAGTTATAGCCCATGAAACGGGTTAGAATCGGCTAAAACTGCAAGTGTTGATGAACGACGCGTAAGTGCACCTTAGGGTTTAGCAACCTTAACAATCACTCCGGGACCCCAAAACGATGCGTAATAGTCCATGAAACGGGCCAAAATTGGCCAAAAGGGTAAGTTATTGAAACGGCCCAGAATCACCGAAAACGGCGAGTGATGATGAACGACATGGAAGCGCACCTTGGGAGCCCATGAAACGGGCCAGAATAGGCCAAAACGACAAGTGTTGATGAACGACACGTAAGGGCATCCTGGGGTTCAGCAACCATGAAAATCGTTTCGGCACCCCAAAACGGTGAGTAATAGTTCACGATACTGGCTAGAATCGGCCAAAACTACGAGTGTTGATGACCGACACGTAAACGCGCCTCGGGGTTCATCAGTCATGAAAATCGCCCCGGGACCCCAAAACGGTGAGTCATAGTACACTATACGGGTTAGAAATGGCTGAAACTACGAGTGTTGATGACCGACACGTAAATGCACCCCGGGGTTCGTCGATCGTGGAAATCTCTCCGGGACCCCCTAACGGTAAGTAATAGCCCATGAAACAGACCAGAATCACCCAAACCAACGAGTGATGAGGAACGACACATATGCGCACCTTGTGGCTCAGCAACCACGAAAATCACTCCGAGACCCAAAATGGTGAGTAATAGTCCACGAAACGGGCCAGAATAGTCCAAAACAACGAGTCTTGATGAACGACACGTAAGCGCACCTTGGGGTTCACCAACCATGAAAATCAGTACGGGGCTCCAAAACGGCGAGTAATAGCCCATGAAACGGGCCAGAATTGGCCGAAACTGCGAGTTTGGATGACGAACAGGTAAACGCACCTTGGGATCATTAATCGTTGAAATCGCTCTGAGACTCCTAAACGGTGAGTAACAGCCCACGAAACGGGCCCGAATCGGTCGAAACAGTAAGTTTCGATGACGAACACGTAAACGCGGGATCGTTAATCGTGGAAATCGCTTCGGGAGCCAAAACGGTGAGTTATAGCCCATGAAACGGGTTAGAAGCGCCTAAAACTGCAATTGTTGATGAACGACGCGTAAGTGCAGCTTAGGGTTTAGCAACCTTGACAATCACTTCGGGACCCCAAAACGATGAGTAATAGTCCATGAAACGGGCCAAAATCGGCCAAAAGGGTAACTTATTGAAACGGGCCAGAATCACCGAAAACGGCGAGTGATGATGAACGACACGGAAGCGCACCTTGGGAGCCCATGAAATGGGCCAGAATTGGTCAAAACGGCAAGTGTTGATGAACGACACGTAAGGGCACCCTGGGGTTCAGCAACCACGAAAATCGTTTCGGCACCCCAAAACGGTGAGTAATAGTTCACGATACGGGCCAGAATCGGCCAAAACTACAAGTGTTGATGACCGACGCGTAAACGCGCCTCGGGGTTCATCAGTCATGAAAATCGCCCCGGGACCCCAAAACGGTGAGTCATAGTACACTATACGGGTCAGAAATGGCCGAAACTACGAGTGTTGATGACCGACACGTAAATGCACCCCGAGGTTCGACAATCGTGGAAATCTCTCCGGGACCCCCAAACGGTAAGTAATAGCCAATGAAACGGGCCAGAATCACCCAAAACGATGAGTGATAAGGAACGACACATAAGCGCACCTTGTGGCTCACCAACCATGAAAATCACTCCGGGACCCAAAATGGTGAGTAATAGTCCACGAAACGGGCCAGAATAGTCCAAAACAGCGAGTCTTGATGAACGACACGTAAGCGCACTTTGGGGTTCACCAACCATGAAAATCAGTACGGGGCTCCAAAACGGCGAGTAATAGCCCACGAAATGGGCCAGAATTGGCCGAAACTGCGAGTTTGGATGACGAACAGGTAAACGCACCTTGGGATCATTAATCGTTGAAATCGCTCTGAGACTCCTAAACGGTGAGTAACAACCCACGAAACGGGCCCAAATCGGCCGAAACAGTTAGTTTCGATGACGAACACGTAAACGCGGGATCGTTAATCGTGGAAATCGCTCCGGGAGCCAAAACGGTGAGTTATAGCCCATGAAAACGGGTTAGAAGCGGCTAAAACTGCAAGTATTGATGAACGACGCGTAAGTGCAGCTTAGGGTTTAGCAACCTTGACAATCACTTCGTGTAACACCCCAAAATTTTAACCATGGTTTATTTATTAAAATTTTTGCCAGGAAATTAAAATTTTCTCTTCTGGGTTTTCTTTTGATTTCAGTACCATCCTTTTCTTTTGAATTGTGGAATTTTTCCCTCAAAGGGGAACCTTTCAAGAATATTGTTGAACTTGTATACCTTCTGAAGATCATTTCTTTATTAGTGGAAGTATTTCTATAAATATTTTTCCTAAAGCTTTATTGCCTTTAAAGTGGGTTCTCATAAGTTTTGGAGTCCCTTTTGCACTGCAACCCTTTTATAAATTCATTTAAAAATTCCACAAAAATTTGGGGATGTTGGTAGAAGTATATAATTCATTTCTATGCAAAAACCCAATGGTGTTCTTTGGAAAATTTGAGCAAACCATCCTCTTTTGCTCTCTGGTCCAGTTTGCCATATTCTACTGCAACCATATTTTATCTTGCCCCATTGCCCCTGGTTTTTCTCCTGCTTTTAGACCACCATACCAAACTCTTAAATCCAGGAGATTGGACCCATTGGAGTACTTTTGGTGCATGCAATGATAGTTTTTCTTTTCTGTCCAGATTTGTATTCTGACAAAAGTTGCATTACTAAGTTTCTTGTTTATCCAATCCAACTTCACCATCATATTTCTCTCCTAAAGAGACCCCATTCTGCCAATTTGCATCTCTAGCAAAGCTCTACAGGTGGCTCTGGCATTATGTCGAACACCTATAGTGCATGGCCAGTTTTGGCATGCTCTTAAGTTTGCACTGTGATCTTACCCCTCTGGACTAACCAACATGTCCACTAATCTCCTAGCCACCTCTAACCTTGTTCTGTTAATTTGCATCATCACCCAAGCCCTCTAGCTAGCCCTGGCATTGCGTCGAGCACCTGGCGTGCGTGCACTGGGCGCGCCCGGAGCGCACGTTTTGCACGCGCGCGCGCGCCCGAGCCGCCGCGTCGTACCCCTGGCCACTCGCTCATCTGCAGAGCCACGCCGCCCTCGTCCACACGTCGAAACCCTCCAAGCCAACTCCTGGAGCCCTACAGCGCCGCCGTCAGGTCGGCCACGGCAGCTAGCGGCCGGCCGCAGCAGGCTCCTGCCATGGCCGGCGCCGCCCCGACCGCCACAGCTCGCCAGCTGCCCTGGGGAGCAGCTCGAGCTCATCCGCGAGCTCGTTGGGTAGTGCCGACCACCGCCACGTCGCCCTGCTAGCAACAGAACGGCGGTTCGCCGGCGTTCCTATCCGCAGCCGCGGGAACCGACCTCCCCCGCCTATTTAAGGAGCCCCGAGTTCGTCCAGACCCCCAAGCAGCCTCAGGCCATCTTCCTGGAGCTCCCGTAGCCAGAGATCGAGGGAGGGAGGCCGTCTTCCTCATCTCCGGTAGCTTCGGCCGCCGCCGTCCTCTGGTCCAAACCGCCGTGGGCAGGGCCTCCCCAGTTCTTCCAGCACCACCATTCGACTCCCCTCGACCTTGCGGTGCTGCCCAACCCCTCAAACACGACCAAGAACCACCATAGCTCAAAACCCCAAAACCTCCCGAGACGCGTCCGTCGTAGAGCTCGCCGCCGGCGACTCCCTCCACCCCCGCGGACCCAACAACCACCGGGAGGACCGCCCTGGACTGGCGGATCCATCCCCGCCCTCAGAACCCCGCGGGGAGCCGCCGTTCGCCGACGTCGATCGCCGGAGCTCCGCCTCCTTTCGGCCAGAGGAGGAAGAAGACTGGTTGGACCAGTCAAACCTGACGGGTGGACCCGCGGGCCCACCGTCAGTGGCTCTGGTCGTCCCGCCGAGGCGCTTAAGTGAAAGCGTAAAGCCCGAAGTACGTCTCTCCCTCTCAGAAGCGTATTCCGAGCCGATGCGTTTTCCTTTTTCTGGTTTTTAATAAAACAGAATTTTGACTAAACTTTGACTGGGCATATCTTTTTAAATAAAACTCCAAATGAGTTGATTCTTTTTCCTACCACTCTCAAATTTCACCTAGTTTATTTTAAGATTTATTTCAAAAATAATTAGGACAACTTTTTGTTCTGTTTTTAAAGTTTGTGTTAATTTGAATATTTTCAAAAATAGGAATTTGGAGGGAAGATCAAAACTTTCAAAAGTTTTGGAGTGCCCTCACCTCTCTGCACCTCAGAAGGCAAGCATCTTGAACTCAGATATGATATTTTGTTGAATGCTTGCTAAGAATAGTAAGCTATGTTTATGTCACATGAAATAATGAGTTTTGCATATGATGACAAGTCATGCATGAATGCATTTGATGAGAGGTTGATTGCTGTGTTCATGTGATATACATGTGAAGTGGTTACTGCCTCATGCCACGTATGCCGAGCTGGTCCGGACAAACTTCGGAGAGAAGCTTTGTCATGGATAAAGTATGACCGTGAAAATGGTACCTCTTGGTGACGAGAGAAATCAGTGAGGGCATGACGTAGCATGATGAGCGGTGAACCTGTTAATGTGGAATATATTTGTTATGCTAATCACATAGGTGATGCTTTAACCTCCTGAGTCAACCATAGATCGAGTCTTGTTCCGGTAACCCCCATACTTGTTTCGTACTACCACTTGTCCCTGCCGCAGGTAGGGTACAGTCCAGTAAGTTGTCAACCCCTTTCTTGGCGCACACCGTACAGAGAGGCCATGGTGGAAGATACCGGCTGCATCCGGTAGGCAGGCCACCTGGTCCGGGGGCATGGGTGTTTTCGGTTGAGGCCGAGGGGGTAGCTCCCCTAATTTGCGCGCATTATAAATTCTGTGATCCCATGCTACTCGAGGTTGTAGCCTCCCCACTTAGAGTTTTGCTTAACAGGTGTCGTGGGTGATTCCAGTCACCAGTAAGTTAAGCTGGTGTGTGCGGGTCAGGTGTGTTTTCAACTAAAAGACCGTAAATGGAATTAGTCCCGATGGACTGAAGGAACCCGTTACTCGTGGGTAAAGAGTACACCCTCTGCAGAGGTTATATCTATTCGAATAGCCGTGTCCGCGGTTAAGGATTACAGTCTGGGATGGGTCAAGTGTCGGTCTTAGTGTCGGTCTTCGGAGGAGAAAAATGCTAAGCCAGAACATTGGTCATAACTTGTGACATATGATGATTATGATTGTTATTATTTTGGACGAACCATTTGTATTATTTGAATTATTGAATATTCCTGGGATGGTTCTACCTCCTGGATATTCCCTGTGATTATTTCCTTATAAGCCCTTTATGTGGTGTCGCTCAGACGCCCGACTGTGGCATACTTATTATTTATTTTCCTTATAAGCCCTTTATGTGGTGTCGCTCAGACGCCCGACTGTGGCATACTTATTATTTATTTTCCTTATAAGCCCTTTATGTGGTGTCGCTCAGACGCCCGACTGTGGCATACTTATTATTTATTTTCCTTATAAGCCCTTTATGTGGTGTCGCTCAGACGCCCGACTGTGGCATGTTTGTTATTATTCTTTAGAAGCCCTTTATGTGACGTCGCTCAGACGTCCGACTGAGGCATGCTTTATTTTATTATCCCTTCGAGGCGTCGCTTCAGACTCCCGACCGGTGCATTTTATTTCTCTGATTGCTTATTCATGGTTTATAAGAATAACATGCTTGCGTGTGTCATGAATTTTATTTTGTGACTGACGAAGTGATCATGGAATATTTCAGAGCATGAATGTCATTTGTTATTTTGTGCCTGTGTTCATAATGTTTGCGAGTACATTCAAAGTACTCACTGGCTTGTCCCTGGTTATTGTCTTGACCAGATTTCTTGCTTGGAGAGGAGCGCTGCGATGGCAGCCCCGGAACCTAGGCAACGGTGATAGCAGCCTCGCGAAGATAGGAATTATCCAGGTCAGCTGTTCCTGTGGGAAATGGAGTCCCATAGACGCTGATGTATCGCAAACCGCTTCCGCCATCAACCACTAGAACCCTTTTGTTGTACTCATGGACCAGAATGGTCTTGTACTACATATTTTATATTTTGCTTGGAATTTCTGTATCAAGATCGTGTCTCATCAGCTAACAGTAATCCTGGGGCTGGTGAGCACAAGGACCATTGACTGGGAAATTAATATCCTGGAAAACCGGTCCTGACACTTCGGGACCCCAAAACGATGAGTAATAGTCCATGAAACGGGCCAAAATCGGCCAAAAGGATAAGTTATTGAAACGGGCCAGAATCACCGAAAACGGCGAGTGATGATGAACGACACAGAAGCGCACCTTGGGAGCCCATGAAACGGGCCAGAATAGGTCAAAACGGCAAGTGTTGATGAACGACACGTAAGGGCACCCTGGGGTTTAGCAACCACGAAAATCGTTTCAGCACCCCAAAACGGTGAGTAATAGTTCACTATACGGGCCAGAATCGGCCAAAACTACGAGTGTTGATGACCGACACGTAAACGCGCCTCGGGGTTCATCAGTCATGAAAATCGCCCCGGGACCCCAAAACGGTGAGTCATAGTACACTATACGGGTCAGAAATGGCCAAAACTACGAGTGTTGATGACCGACACGTAAATGCACCCCGAGGTTCGTCAATCGTGGAAATCTCTCCAGGACCCCCAAACGGTAAGTAATAGCCAATGAAACGGGCCAGAATCACCCAAAACGGCGAGTGATAAGGAACGACACATAAGCGCACCTTGTGGCTTAGCAACCTTGAAAATCACTCCGGGACCCAAAATGGTTAGTAATAGTCCACGAAACGGGCCGGAATAGTCCAAAACAGCGAGTCTTGATGAACGACACGTAAGCGCAGTTTGGGGTTCACCAACCATGAAAATCAGTACGGGGCTCCAAAACGGCGAGTAATAGCCCACGAAACGGGCCAGAATTGGCCGAAACTACGAGTTTGGATGACGAACAGGTAAACGCACCTTGGGATCATTAATCGTTGAAATCGCTCTGAGACTCCTAAACGGTCAGTAACAGCCCACGAAATGGGCCAGAATCGGCCGAAACTGTTAGTTTCGATGACGAACACGTAAACGCGGGATCGTTAATCGTGGAAATCGCTCCGGGAGCCAAAACGGTGAGTTATAGCCCATGAAACGGGTTAGAATCGGCCAAAACTGCAAGTGTTGATGAACGACGCGTAAGTGCACCTTCGGGTTTAGTAACCTTGACAATCACACCGGGACCCCAAAACGATGAGTAATAGTCCATGAAACGGGCGAAAATCGGCCAAAAGGGTAAGTTATTGAAACGGGCCAGAATCACCAAAAACGGCGAGTGATGATGAACGACACGGAAGCGCACCTTGGGAGCCCATGAAACGGGCCAGAATAGGCCAAAACGGCAAGTGTTGATGAACGACACGTAAGGGCACCCTGAGGTTCAGCAACCATGAAAATCGTTTCGGCACCTCAAAACGGTGAGTAATAGTTCACGATACGGGCCAGAATCGGCCAACACTACGAGTGTTGATGTCCGACACGTAAACGCGCCTCGGGGTTCATTAGTCATGAAAATCGCCCCGGGACCCCAAAACGGTGAGTCATAGTACACTATATGGGTTAGAAATGGCTGAAACTACGAGTGTTGATGACCGACACGTAAATGCACCCCGAGGTTCGTCAATCGTGGAAATCTCTCCGGGACCCCCAAACGGTAAGTAATAGCCCATGAAACGGGCTAGAATCGCCCATAACTGCGAGTGATGAGGAACGACACATAAGCGCACCTTGTGGCTCAGCAACCATGAAAATCACTCCGGGACCCAAAATGGTGAGTAATAGTCCACGAAACGGGCCAGAATAGTCCAAAACAACGAGTCTTGATGAACGACATGTAAGCGCACCTTTGGGTTCAGCAACCATGAAAATCAGTACGGGGCTCCAAAACGGCGAGTAATAACCCACGAAACGGGCCAGAATTGGCCGAAACTGCGAGTTTGGATGACGAACAGGTAAACGCACCTTGGGATCATTAATCGTTGAAATCGCTCTGACACTCCTAAACGGTGAGTAACAGCCCACGAAACGGGCCAGAATCGGCCAAAACTGTTAGTTCCGATGACGAACACGTAAACGCGGGATCGTTAATCGTGGAAATCGCTCCGGGAGCCAAAATGGTGAGTTATAGCCCATGAAACGGGTTAGAATCGGCTAAAACTACAAGTGTTGATGAACGACGCGTAAGTGCACCTTAGGGTTTAGCAACCTTGACAATCACTCCGGGACCCCAAAACGATGAGTAATAGTCCATGAAACGGGCCAAAATCGGCCAAAAGGGTAAGTTATTGAAACGGGCCAGAATCACCAAACACGGCGAGTGATGATGAACGACACGGAAGCGCACCTTGGGAGCCCATGAAACGGGCCAGAATAGGCCAAAACGGCAAGTGTTGATGAACGACACGTAAGGGCACCCTGAGGTTCAGCAACCATGAAAATCGTTTCGGCACCTCAAAACGGTGAGTAATAGTTCACGATACGGGCCAGAATCGGCCAACACTACGAGTGTTGATGACCGACACGTAAACGCGCCTCGGGGTTCATTAGTCATGAAAATCGTCCCGGGACCCCAAAACGGTGAGTCATAGTACACTATACGGGTCAGAAATGGCTGAAACTACGAGTGTTGATGACCGACACGTAAATGCACCCCGAGGTTCGTCAATCGTGGAAATCTCTCCAGGACCCCCAAACGGTAAGTAATAGCCAATGAAACGGGCCAGAATCACCCAAAACGGCGAGTGATAAGGAACGACACATAAGCGCACCTTGTGGCTTAGCAACCTTGAAAATCACTCCGGGACCCAAAATGGTTAGTAATAGTCCACGAAACGGGCCGGAATAGTCCAAAACAGCGAGTCTTGATGAACGACACGTAAGCGCAGTTTGGGGTTCACCAACCATGAAAATCAGCACGGGGCTCCAAAACGGCGAGTAATAGCCCACGAAACGGGCCAGAATTGGCCGAAACTACGAGTTTGGATGACGAACAGGTAAACGCACCTTGGGATCATTAATCGTTGAAATCGCTCTGAGACTCCTAAACGGTGAGTAACAGCCCACGAAATGGGCCAGAATCGGCCGAAACTGTTAGTTTCGATGACGAACACGTAAACGCGGGATCGTTAATCGTGGAAATCGCTCCGGGAGCCAAAACGGTGAGTTATAGCCCATGAAACGGGTTAGAATCGGCTAAAACTGCAAGTGTTGATGAACGACGCGTAAGTGCACCTTCGGGTTTAGTAACCTTGACAATCACACCGGGACCCCAAAACGATGAGTAATAGTCCATGAAACGGGCCAAAATCGGCCAAAAGGGTAAGTTATTGAAACGGGCCAGAATCACCAAAAACGGCGAGTGATGATGAACGACACGGAAGCGCACCTTGGGAGCCCATGAAACGGGCCAGAATAGGCCAAAACGGCAAGTGTTGATGAACGACACGTAAGGGCACCCTGAGGTTCAGCAACCATGAAAATCGTTTCGGCACCTCAAAACGGTGAGTAATAGTTCACGATACGGGCCAGAATCGGCCAACACTACGAGTGTTGATGACCGACACGTAAACGCGCCTCGGGGTTCATTAGTCATGAAAATCGCCCCGCGACCCCAAAACGGTGAGTCATAGTACACTATACGGGTTAGAAATGGCTGAAACTACGAGTGTTGATGACCGACACGTAAATGCACCCCGAGGTTCGTCAATCATGGAAATCTCTCCGGGACCCCCAAACGGTAAGTAATAGCCCATGAAACGGGCCAGAATCGCCCATAACGGCGAGTGATGAGGAACGACACATAAGCGCACCTTGTGGCTCAGCAACCATGAAAATCACTCCGGGACCCAAAATGGTGAGTAATAGTCCACGAAACGGGCCAGAATAGTCCAAAACAGCGAGTCTTGATGAACGACACGTAAGCGCGCCTTGGGGTTCAGCAACCATGAAAATCAGTACGGGGCTCCAAAACGGCGAGTAATAGCCCACGAAACAGGCCAGAATTGGCCGAAACTGCGAGTTTGGATGACGAACAGGTAAACGCAACTTGGGATCATTAATCGTTGAAATCGCTCTGACACTCCTAAACGGTGAGTAACAGCCCACGAAACGGGCCAAAATCGGCCGAAACTGTTAGTTTCGATGACGAACACGTAAACGCGGGATTGTTAATCGTGGAAATCGCTCCGGGAGCCAAAACGGTGAGTTATAGCCCATGAAACGGGTTAGAATCGGCTAAAACTGCAAGTGTTGATGAACGACGCGTAAGTGCACCTTAGGGTTTAGCAACCTTGACAATCACTCCGGGACCCCAAAACGATGAGTAATAGTCCATGAAACGGGCCAAAATCGGCCAAAAGGGTAAGTTATTGAAACGGGCCAGAATCACCAAAAACGGCGAGTGATGATGAACGACACGGAAGCGCACCTTGGGAGCCCATGAAACGGGCCAGAATAGGCCAAAACGGCAAGTGTTGATGAACGACACGTAAGGGCACCCTGAGGTTCAGCAACCATGAAAATCGTTTCGGCACCTCAAAACGGTGAGTAATAGTTCACTATACGGGCCAGAATCGGCCAACACTACGAGTGTTGATGACCGACACGTAAACGCGCCTCGACGTTCATTAGTCATGAAAATCGCCCCGGGACCCCAAAACGGTGAGTCATAGTACACTATACGGGTCAGAAATGGCTGAAACTACGAGTGTTGATGACCGACATGTAAATGCAACCCGAGGTTCGTCAATCGTGGAAATCTCTCCGGGACCCCCAAACGGTAAGTAATAGCCCATGAAACGGGCCAGAATCGCCCATAACGGCGAGTGATGAGGAACGACACATAAGCGCACCTTGTAGCTCAGCAACCATGAAAATCACTCCGGGACCCAAAATGGTGAGTAATAGTCCACGAAACGGGCCAGAATAGTCCAAAACAGCGAGTCTTGATGAACGACACGTAAGCGCGCCTTGGGGTTCAGCAACCATGAAAATCAGTACGGGGCTCCAAAACGGCGAGTAATAGCCCACGAAACGGGCCAGAATTGGCCGAAACTGCGAGTTTGGATGACGAACAGGTAAACGCAACTTGGGATCATTAATCGTTGAAATCGCTCTGACACTCCTAAATGGTGAGTAACAGCCCACGAAACGGGCCAGAATCGGCCGAAACTGTTAGTTTCGATGACGAACACGTAAACACGGGATCGTTAATCGTGGAAATCGCTCCGGGAGCCAAAACGGTGAGTTATAGCCCATGAAACGGGTTAGAATCGGCTAAAACTGCAAGTGTTGATGAACGACGAGTAAGTGCACCTTAGGGTTTAGCAACCTTGACAATCACTCCGGGACCCCAAAACGATGAGTGATAGTCCATGAAACGGGCCAAAATCGGCCAAAAGGGTAAGTTATTGAAACGGGCCAGAATCACCAAAAACGGCGAGTGATGATGAACGACACGGAAGCGCACCTTGGGAGCCCATGAAACGGGCCAGAATAGGCCAAAACGGCAAGTGTTGATGAACGACACGTAAGGGCACCCTGAGGTTCAGCAACCATGAAAATCGTTTCGGCACCTCAAAACAGTGAGTAATAGTTCACGATACGGGCCAAAATTGGCCAACACTACGAGTGTTGATGACCGACACGTAAACGCGCCTCGGGGTTCATTAGTCATGAAAATCGCCCCGGGACCCCAAAACGGTGAGTCATAGTACACTATACGGGTCAGAAATGGCTGAAACTACGAGTGTTGATGACCGACACCTAAATGCACCCCGAGGTTCGTCAATCGTGGAAATCTCTCCGGGAACCCCAAACGGTAAGTAATAGCCCATGAAATGGGCCAGAATCGCCCATAACGTCGAGTGATGAGGAACGACACATAAGCGCACCTTGTGGCTCAGCAACCATGAAAATCACTCCGGGACCCAAAATGGTGAGTAATAGTCCACGAAACGGGCCAGAATAGTCCAAAACAGCGAGTCTTCATGAACGACACGTAAGCGCGCCTTGGGGTTCAGCAACCATGAAAATCAGTACGGGGCTCCAAAACGACGAGTAATAGCCCACGAAACGGGCCAGAATTGGCCGAAACTGCGAATTAGGATGACGAACAGGTAAACGCACCTTGGGATCATTAATCGTTGAAATCGCTCTGACACTCCTAAACGGTGAGTAACAGCCCACGAAACGGGCCAGAATCGGCCGAAACTGTTAGTTTCGATGACGAACACGTAAACGCGGGATCGCTAATCGTGGAAATCGCTCCGGGAGCCAAAACGGTGAGTTATAGCCCATCAAACGGGTTAGACTCGGCTAAAACTGCAAGTGTTGATGAACGACGCGTAAGTGCACCTTAGGGTTTAGCAACCTTGACAATCACTCCGGGACCCCAAAACGATGAGTAATAGTCCATGAAACGGGCCAAAATCGGCCAAAAGGGTAAGTTATTGAAACGGGCCAGAATCACCAAAAACGGCGAGTGATGATGAACGACACGGAAGCGCACCTTGGGAGCCCATGAAACGGGCCAGAATAGGCCAAAACGCCAAGTGTTGATGAACGACACGTAAGGGCACCCTGAGGTTCAGCAACCATGAAAATCGTTTCGGCACCTCAAAACAGTGAGTAATAGTTCACGATACGGGCCAAAATTGGCCAACACTACGAGTGTTGATGACCGACACGTAAACGCGCCTCGGGGTTCATTAGTCGTGAAAATTGCCCCGGGACCCCAAAACGGTGAGTCATAGTACACTATACGGGTCAGAAATGGCTTAAACTACGAGTGTTGATGACCGACACGTAAATGCACCCCGAGGTTCGTCAATCGTGGAAATCTCTCCGGGACCCCCAAACGGTAAGTAATAGCCCATGAAATGGGCCAGAATCGCCCATAACGGCGAGTGATGAGGAACGACACATAAGCGCACCTTGTGGCTCAGCAACCATGAAAATCACTCCGGGACCCAAAATGGTGAGTAATAGTCCACGAAACGGGCCAGAATAGTCCAAAACAGCGAGTCTTCATGAACGACACGTAAGCGCGCCTTGGGGTTCAGCAACCATGAAAATCAGTACGGGGCTCCAAAACGACGAGTAATAGCCCACGAAACGGGCCAGAATTGGCCGAAACTGCGAATTAGGATGACGAACAGGTAAACGCACCTTGGGATCATTAATCGTTGAAATCGCTCTGACACTCCTAAACGGTGAGTAACAGCCCACGAAACAGGCCAGAATCGGCCGAAACTGTTAGTTTCGATGACGAACACGTAAACTCGGGATCGTTAATCGTGGAAATCGCTCCGGGAGCCAAAACGGTGAGTTATAGCCCATGAAACGGGTTAGAATCGGCTAAAACTGCAAGTGTTGATGTACGACGCGTAAGTGCACCTTAGGGTTTAGCAACCTTGACAATCACTCCGGGACCCCAAAACGATGAGTAATAGTCCATGAAACGGGCCAAAATCGGCCAAAAGGGTAAGTTATTGAAACGGGCCAGAATCACCAAAAACGGCGAGTGATGATGAACGACACGGAAGCGCACCTTGGGAGCCCATGAAATGGGCCAGAATAGGCCAAAACAGCAAGTGTTGATGAACGACACGTAAGGGCACCCTGAGGTTCAGCAACCATGAAAATCGTTTCGGCACCTCAAAACGGTGAGTAATAGTTCACTATACGGGCCAGAATCGGACAACACTACGAGTGTTGATGACCGACACGTAAACGCGCCTCAGGGTTCATTAGTAATGAAAATCGCCTCGGGACCCTAAAACGGTGAGTCATAGTACACTATACGGGTCAGAAATGGCTGAAACTACGAGTGTTGATGACCGACATGTAAATGCAACCCGAGGTTCGTCAATCGTGGAAATCTCTCCGGGACCCCCAAACGGTAAGTAATAGCCCATGAAACGGGCCAGAATCGCCCATAACGGCGAGTGATGAGGAACGACACATAAGCGCACCTTGTGGCTCAGCAACCATGAAAATCACTCCGGGACCCAAAATGGTGAGTAATAGTCCACGAAACGGGCCAGAATAGTCCAAAACAGCGAGTCTTGATGAACGACACGTAAGCGCGCCTTGGGGTTCAGCAACCATGAAAATCAGTACGGGGCTCCAAAACGGCGAGTAATAGCCCACGAAACGGGCCAGAATTGGCCGAAATTGCGAGTTTGGATGACGAACAGGTAAACGCAACTTGGGATCATTAATCGTTGAAATCGCTCTGACACTCCTAAACGGTGAGTAACAGCCCACGAAACGGGCCAGAATCGGCCGAAACTGTTAGTTTCGATGACGAACACGTAAACGCGGGATCGTTAATCGTGGAAATCGCTCCGGGAGCCAAAACGGTGAGTTATAGCCCATGAAACGGGTTAGAATCGGCTAAAACTGCAAGTGTTGATGAACGACGCGTAAGTGCACCTTAGGGTTTAGCAACCTTGACAATCACTCCGGGACCCCAAAACGATGAGTAATAGTCCATGAAACGGGCCAAAATCGGCCAAAAGGGTAAGTTATTGAAACGGGCCAGAATCACCAAAAACGGCGAGTGATGATGAACGACACGGAAGCGCACCTTGGGAGCCCATGAAACGGGCCAGAATAGGCCAAAACGGCAAGTGTTGATGAACGACACGTAAGGGCACCCTGAGGTTCAGCAACCATGAAAATCGTTTCGGCACCTCAAAACAGTGAGTAATAGTTCACGATACGGGCCAAAATTGGCCAACACTACGAGTGTTGATGACCGACACGTAAACGCGCCTCGGGGTTCATTAGTCATGAAAATCGCCCCGGGACCACAAAACGGTGAGTCATAGTACACTATACGGGTCAGAAATGGCTGAAACTACGAGTGTTGATGAACGACGCGTAAGTGCACCTTAGGGTTTAGCAACCTTGACAATCACTCCGGGACCCCAAAACGATGAGTAATAGTCCATGAAACGGGCCAAAATCGGCCAAAAGGGTAAGTTATTGAAACGGGCTAGAATCACCAAAAACGGCGAGTGATGATGAACGACACGGAAGCGCACGTTGGGAGCCCATGAAACGGGCCAGAATAGGCCAAAACGGCAAGTGTTGATGAACGACCCGTAAGGAAACCTTCAGGTTTAGCTACCATGAAAATCGTTTCGGCACCCCAAAACGGTGAGTAATAGTTCACGATACGGGCAAGAACCGGCCAAAACTACGAGTGTTGATGATCGACATGTAAACGCGCCTCGGGGTTCATCAGTCATGAAAATCGCCCCGGGACCCCAAAATGGTGAGTCATAGTACACTATACGGGTCAGAAATGGCTGAAACTACGGGTGTTGATGACCGACACGTAAATGCACCCCGGGGTTCGTCGATCGTGGAAATCTCTCCGGGACCCCCAAACGGTAAGTAATAGCCCATGAAACAGACCAGAATCACCCAAACCAACGAGTGATGAGGAACGACACATATGCGCACCTTGTGGCTCAGCAACCATGAAAATCACTCCGGGACCCAAAATGGTGAGTAGTAGTCCACGAAACGGGCCAGAATAGTCCAAAACAGAGAGTCTTAATGAACGACACGTAAGCGCACCTTGGGGTTCAGCAACCATGAAAATCAGTACGGGGCTCCAAAACGGCGAGTAATAGCCCACGAAACGGGCCAGAATTGGCCGAAACTGCGAGTTTGGATGACGAACAGGTAAACGCACCTTGGGATCATTAATCGTTCAAATCGCTCTGACACTCCTAAACGGTGAGTAACAGCCCACGAAATGGGCCAGAATCGGGCGAAACTGTTAGTTTCGATGACGAACACGTAAACGCGGGATCGTTAATCGTGGAAATCGCTTCGGGAGCCAAAATGGTGAGTTAACCCATGAAACGGGTTAGAATCGGCTAAAACTGCAAGTGTTGATGAACGACGCATTAGTGCAACCTAGGGTTTAGCAACCTTGACAATCACTCCGGGACCCCAAAACGATGAGTAATAGTCCATGAAACGGGCCAAAATCGGCCAAAAGGGTAAGTTATTGAAACGGGCCAGAATCACCGAAAACGGCGAGTGATGATGAACGACACGGAAGCGAACCTTGGGAGCCCATGAAACGGGCCAGAATAGGCCAAAACGGCAAGTGTTGATGAACGACACGTAAGGGCACCCTGGGGTTCAGCAACCATGAAAATCGTTTCGGCACCCCAAAACAGTGAGTAATAGTTCACGATACGGGCCAGAATCGGCCAAAACTACGAGTGTTGATGACCGACACGTAAACGCTCCTCGGGGTTCATCTGTCATGAAAATCGCACCGGGACCCCAAAACGGTGAGTCATAGTACACTATACGGATCAGAAATGGCTGAAACTACGAGTGTTGATGACCGACACGTAAATGCACCGCGAGGTTCGGCAATCGTGGAAATCTCTCCGGGACCCCCAAATAGTAAGTAATAGCCCATGAAACGGGCCAGAATCACCCAAAACGGCGAGTGATGAGGAACGACACATAAGCGCACCTTGTGGCTCAGCAACCATGAAAATAACTCCGGGACCCAAATGGTGAGTAATAGTCCATGAAACGGACCAGAATAGTCCAAAACTGCGAGTCTTGATGAACGACACCTATGCGCACCTTGGGGTTCAGCAACCATGAAAATCAGTACGGGGCTCCAAAACGGCGAGTAATAGCCCACGAAACGGGCCAGAATTGGCCGAAACTGCGAGTTTGGATGCCGAATAGGTAAACGCACCTTGGGATCATTAATCGTTGAAATCGCTTTGAGACTCCTAAACGGTGAGTAACAGCCCACGAAACGGGCCAGAATCGGCCGAAATTGTTAGTTTCGATGACGAACACGTAAACGCGGGATCGTTAATCGTGGAAATCGCTCCGGAAGCCAAAACGGTGAGTTATAGCCCATGAAACGGGTTAGAATCGGCTAAAACTGCAAGTGTTGATGAACGACGCGTAAGTGCACCTTAGGGTTTAGCAACCTTGACAACCACTCCGGGACCCCAAAGTAATAGTCCATGAAACGGGCCAAAATCGGCCAAAAGGGTAAGTTATTGAAACGGGCCAGAATCACCGAAAACGGCGAGTGATGATGAACGACACGGAAGCGCACCTTGGGAGCCCATGAAACGGGCCAGAATAGGCCAAAACGGCAAGTGTTGATGAATGACACATAAGGGCACCCTGGGGTTCAGCAACCATGAAAATCGTTTCGGCACCCCAAAACGGTGAGTAATAGTTCACGATACGGGGCAGAATCGGCCAAAACTACGAGTGTTGATGACCGACACGTAAACGCGCCTCGGGGTTCATCAGTCATAAAAATCGCCCCGGGACCCCAAAACGGTGAGTCATAATACACTATACGGGCCAGAAATGGCTGAAACTACGAGTGTTGATGACCGACACGTAAATGCACCCCGGGGTTTGTCAATCGTGGAAATCTCTCCGGGACCCCCAAACGGTAAGTAATAGCCTATGAAACAGGCCAGAATCACCCAAAACAACGAGTGATGAGGAACGACACATATGCGCACCTTGTGGCTCGGCAACCATGAAAATCACTCCGGGACCCAAAATGGTGAGTAATAGTCCACGAAACGGGCCAGAATAGTCCAAAACAGTGAGTCTTGATGAACGACACGTAAGCGCACCTTGTGGTTCAGCAACCATGAAAATCAGTACGGGGCTCCAAAACGACGAGTAATAGCCCATGAAACGGTCCAGAATTGGCCGAAACTGCGAGTTTGGATGACGAACAGGTAAACGCACCTTGGGATCATTAATCGTTGAAATCGCTCCGAGACTCCTAAACGGTGAGTAACAGCCCACGAAACGGGCCAGAATCGGCTGAAACTGTTAGTTTCGATGACGAACACGTAAACGCGGGATCGTTAATCGTAGAAATCGCTCCGGGAGCCAAAACGGTGAGTTAGCCCATGAAACGGGTTAGACTCGGATAAAACTGCAAGTGTTGATGAACGACGCGTAAGTGCACCTTAGGGTTTAGCATCCTTGACAATCACTCCGGGACCCCAAAACGATGAGTAATAGTCCATGAAACGGGCCAAAATCGGCCAAAAGGGTAAGTTATTGAAACGGGCCAGAATCACCGAAAACGGCGAGTGATGATGAACGACACGGAAGCGCACCTTGGGAGCCCATGAAACGGACCAGAATAGGCCAAAACGGCAAGTGTTGATGAATGACACATAAGGGCACCCCGGGGTTCAGCAACCATGAAAATCGTTTCGGCACCCCAAAACGGTGAGTAATAGTTCACGATACGGGCAGAATCGGCCAAAACTACGAGTGTTGATGACCGACACGTAAATGCGCCTCGGGGTTCATCAGTCATAAAAATCGCCCCGGGACCCCAAAACGGTGAGTCATAATACACTATACGGGTCAGAAATGGCTGAAACTACGAGTGTTGATGACCGACACGTAAATGCACCCCGGGGTTTGTCAATCGTGGAAATCTCTCCGGGACCCCCAAACGGTAAGTAATAGCCCATGAAACAGGCCAGAATCACCCAAAACAACGAGTGATGAGGAACGACACATATGCGCACCTTGTGGCTCGGCAACCATGAAAATCACTCCGGGACCCAAAATGGTGAGTAATAGTCCACGAAACGGGCCAGAATAGTCCAAAACAGTGAGTCTTGATGAACGACACGTAAGCGCACCTTGGGGTTCAGCAACCATGAAAATCAGTACGGGGCTCCAAAACGACGAGTAAAAGCCCATGAAACGGTCCAGAATTGGCCGAAACTGCGAGTTTGGATGACGAACAGGTAAACGCACCTTGGGATCATTAATCGTTGAAATCGCTCTGAGACTCCTAAACGGTGAGTAACAGCCCACGAAACGGCCCAGAATCGGCTGAAACTGTTAGTTTCGATGACGAACACGTAAACGCGGGATCGTTAATCGTAGAAATCGCTCCGGGAGCCAAAACGGTGAGTTAGCCCATGAAACGGGTTAGACTCGGATAAAACTGCAAGTGTTGATGAACGACGCGTAAGTGCACCTTAGGGTTTAGCATCCTTGACAATCACTCCGGGACCCCAAAACGATGAGTAATAGTCCATGAAACGGGCCAAAATCGGCCAAAAGGGTAAGTTATTGAAACGTGCCAGAATCACCGAAAACGGCGAGTGATGATGAACGACACGGAACCGCACCTTGGGAGCCCGTGAAACGGGCCAGAATAGGCCAAAACGGCAAGTGTTGATGAACGACACGTAAGGGCACCCTGGGGTTCAGCAACCATGAAAATCGTTTCGGCACCCCAAAACGGTGAGTAATAGTTCACGATACGGGCCAGAATCGGCCAAAACTACAAGTGTTGATGACCGACACGTAAACGCGCCTCGGGGTTCATTAGTCATAAAAATCGCCCCGGGACCCCAAAACGGTGAGTCATAATACACTATACGGGTCAGAAATGGCTGAAACTACGAGTGTTGATGACCGACACGTAAATGCACCACGGGGTTCGTCAATCGTGGAAATCTCTCCGGGACCACCAAACGGTAATTAATAGCCCATGAAACAGGCCAGAATCACCCAAAACAACGAGTGATGAGGAACGACACATATGCGCACCTTGTGGATCGGCAACCA
Source organism: Secale cereale (assembly GCA_902687465.1). Taxonomy (NCBI): domain Eukaryota; kingdom Viridiplantae; phylum Streptophyta; class Magnoliopsida; order Poales; family Poaceae; genus Secale; species Secale cereale. The sequence goes on from LR738711.1 coordinate 3,573,315, forward strand.
TGAAAATCACTCCGGGACCCAAAATGGTGAGTAATAGTCCACGAAACGGGCCAGAATAGTCCAAAACACTGAGTCTTGATGAACGACACGTAAGCGCACCTTGGGGTTCAGCAACCATGAAAATCAGTACGGGGCTCCAAAACGGCGAGTAATAGCCCATGAAACGGTCCAGAATTGGCCGAAACAGCGAGTTTGGATGACGAACAGGTAAACGCACCTTGGGATCATTAATCGTTGAAATCGCTCTGAGACTCCTAAACGGTGAGTAACAGCCCATGAAACGGGCCAGAATCGGCCGAAACTGTTAGTTTCGATGACGAACACGTAAACGCGGGATCATTAATCGTGGAAATCGCTCCGGGAGCCAAAACGGTGAGTTATAGCCCATGAAACGGGTTAGAATCGCCTAAAACTGCAAGTGTTGACGAACGACGCGTAAGTGCACCTTAGGGTTTAGCAACCTGGACAATCACTCCGGGGCCCCAAAACAATGAGTATTAGTCCATGAAACGGGCCAAAATCGCCCAAAGGGTAAGTTATTGAAACGGGCCAGAATCACCAAAAACGGCGAGTGATGATGAACGACACGGAAGCGCACCTTGGGAGCCCATGAAACGGGCCAGAATAGGCCAAAACGGCAAGTGTTGATGAATGACACGTAAGGGCACCCTGAGGTTCAGAAACCATGAAAATCGTTTCGGCACCTCAAAACGGTGAGTAATAGTTCACGATACGGGCCAGAATCGGCCAACACTACGAGTGTTGATGACCGACACGTAAACGCGCCTCGGGGTTCATCAGTCATGAAAATCGCCCCGGGACCCCAAAACGGTGAGTCATAGTACACTATACGGGTCAGAAATGGCTGAAACTACGAGTGTTGATGACCGACACATCAATGCACCCCGAGGTTCGTCAATCGTGGAAATCTCTCCGGGACCCCCAAACGGTAAGTAATAGCCCATGAAACGGGCCAGAATCGCCCATAACGGCGAGTGATGAGGAACGACACATAAGCGCACCTTGTGGCTCAGCAACCATGAAAATCACTCCGGGACCTAAAATGGTGAGTAGTAGTCCACGAAACGGGCCAGAATAGTCGAAAACATCGAGTCTTGATGAACGACACGTAAGCGCACCTTGGGGTTCACCAACCATGAAAATCAGTACGGGGCTCCAAAACGGCGAGTAATAGCCCACGAAACGGGCCAGAATTGGCCGAAACTGCGAGTTTGGATGACGAACAGGTAAACGACCTTGGGATCATTAATCGTTGAAATCGCTCTGAGACTCCTAAACGCTGAGTAACAGCCCACGAAACGGGCCAGAATCGGCCGAAACTGTTAGTTTCGATGACGAACACGTAAACGCGGGATCGTTAATCGTGGAAATCGCTCCGGAAGCCAAAACGGTGAGTTATAGCCCATGAAACGGGTTAGAATCGGCTAAAACTGCAAGTGTTGATGAATGATACATAAGTGCACCCTAGGGTTTAGCAACCTTGACAATCACTCCGGGACCCCAAAACGATGAGTAATAGTCCATGAAACGGGCCAAAATCGGCCAAAAGGGTAAGTTATTGAAACGGGCCAGAATCAACGAAAATGGCGAGTGATGATGAACGACACGGAAGCGCACCTTGGGAGCCCATGAAACGGGCCAGAATAGGCCAAAACGGCAAGTGTTGATGAACGACACGTAAGGGCACCTTGGGGTTCAGCAACAATGAAAATCGTTTCGGCAGAATAGGCCAAAACGACAAGTGTTGATGAACGACACGTAAGGGCACCTTGGGGTTCAGCAACAATGAAAATCGTTTCGGCACCCCAAAACAGTGAGTAATAGTTCACGATACGGGCCAGAATCGGCCAAAACTACGAGTGTTGATGACCGACACGTAAACGATCCTCGGGGTTCATCAGTCATGAAAATCGCGCCGGGACCCCAAAACGGTGAGTCATAGTACACTATACGGATCAGAAATGGCTGAAACTACGAGTGTTGATGACCGACACGTAAATGCACCGCGAGGTTCGTCAATCGTGGAAATCTCTCCGGGACCCCCAAACGGTAAGTAATAGCCCATGAAACGGGCCAGAATCGCCCAAAATGGCGAGTGATGAGGAACGACACATAAGCGCACCTTGTGGCTCAGCAACCATGAAAATAACTCCGGGACCCAAAATGGTGATTAATAGTCCATGAAACGGACCAGAATAGTCCAAAACTGCGAGTCTTGATGAACGACAGGTAAGCGCACCTTGAGGTTCAGCAACCATGAAAAATCAGTACGGGGCTCCAAAACGGCGAGTAATAGCCCACGAAACGGGCCAGAATTGGCCGAAACTGCGAGTTTGGATGACGAACAGGTAAACACACCTTGGGATCATTAATCGTTGAAATCGCTCTAAGACTCCTAAACGGTGAGAAACAGCCCACGAAACGGGCCAGAATCGGCCGAAACTGTTAGTTTCGATGACGAACACGTAAACGCGGGATCGTTAATCGTGGAAATCGCTCCGGAAGCCAAAACAGTGAGTTATAGCCCATGAAACGGGTTAGAATCGGCTAAAACTGCAAGTGTTGATGAACGACACGTAAGTGCACCTTAGGGTTTAGCAACCTTGACAACCACTCCGGGACCCCAAAACGATGAGTAATAGTCCATGAAACGGGCCAAAATCGGCCAAAAGGGTAAGTTATTGAAACGGGCCAGAATCACCGAAAACGGCGAGTGATGATGAACGACACGGAAGCGCACCTTGGGAGCCCATGAAACGGGCCAGAATAGGCCAAAACGGCAAGTGTTGATGAACGACACGTAAGGGCACCCTGGGGTTCAGCAACCATGAAAATCTTTTCGGCACCCCAAAACGGTGAGTAATAGTTCACGATACGGGCTAGAATCGGCCAAAACTACGATTGTTGATGACCGACACGTAAACGCGCCTCGGGGTTCATCAGTCATGAAAATCGCCCCGGGACCCCAAAACGGTGAGTCATAGTACACTATACGGGGCAGAACTGGCTGAAACAACGAGTGTTGATGACCGACACGTAAATGCACCCCGGGGTTCGTCGAAAGTGGAAATCTCTCCGGGACACCCAAACGGTAAGTAATAGCCAATGAAACGGGCCAGAATCGCCCAAAACGGCGAGTGATAAGGAACGACACATAAGCGCACCTTGTGGCTCAGCAACCATGAAAATCACTCCGGAACCCGAAATGGTGAGTAGTAGTACACGAAACGGACCAGAATAGTCCAAAACAGCGAGTCTTGATGAACGACACGTAAGCGCACCTTGGGGTTCAGCAACCATGAAAATCATCACGGGGCTCCAAAACGGCGAGTAATAGGCCACGAAACGGGCCAGAATTGGCCGAAACTGCGAGTTTGGATGACGAACAGGTAAACGCACCTTGGGATCATTAATCGTTGAAATCGCTCTGAGACTCCTAAACGGTGAGTAACAGCCCACGAAACGGGCCAGAATCGGCCGAAACTGTTAGTTTCGATGACGAACACGTAAACGCGGGATCGTTATTCGTGGAAATCGCTCCGGGAGCCATTAATCGTTGGGAGCCCATGAAACGGGCCAGAATAGGACAAAACGGCAAGTGTTGATGAATGACACATAAGGGCACCCTGGGGTTCAGCAACCATGAAAACCGTTTCGGCACCCCAAAACGGTGAGTAATAGTTCACGATACGGGCCAGAATCGGCCAAAACTACAAGTGTTGATGACCGACACGTAAACGCGCCTCGGGGTTCATCAGTCATAAAAATCGCCCCGGGACCCGAAAACGGTGAGTCATAATACACTATACGGGTCAGAAATGGCTGAAACTACGAGTGTTGATGACCGACACGTAAATGCACCCCGGGGTTCGTCAATCATGGAAATCTCTCCTGGACCCCCAAACGGTACGTAATAGCCCATGAAACAGGCCAGAATCACCCAAAACAACGAGTGATGAGGAACGACACATATGCGCACCTTGTGGCTCGGCAACCATGAAAATCACTCCGGGACCCAAAATGGTGAGTAATAGTCCACGAAACGGGCCAGAATAGTCCAAAACTGTGAGTCTTGATGAACGACACGTAAGCGCACCTTGGGGTTCAGCAACCATGCAAATCAGTACGGGGCTCCAAAACGGCGAGTAATAGCCCATGAAACGGTCCAGAATTGGCCGAAACTGCGAGTTTGGATGACGAACAGGTAAACGCACCTTGGGATCATTGAAACGGGCCAGAATCACCGAAAACGGCGAGTGATGATGAACGACACGGAAGCGCACCTTGGGAGCCCATGAAACGGGCCAGAATAGGCCAAAACGGCAAGTGTTGATGAATGACACATAAGGGCACCCTGGGGTTCATCAACCATGAAAATCGTTTCGGTACCCCAAAACGGTGAGTAATAGTTCACGATACGGGCCAGAATCGGCCAAAACTACGAGTGTTGATGACCGACACGTAAACGCGCCTCGGGGTTCATCAGTCATAAAAATCGCCCTGGGACCCCAAAACGGTGAGTCATAATACACTATACGGGTCAGAAATGGCTTAAACTACGAGTGTTGATGACCGACACGTAAATGCACCCCGGGGTTCATCGATCGTGAAAATCTCTCCGGGACCCCCAAACGGTAAGTAATAGCCAACGAAACGGACCAGAATCGCCCTAAACGGCGAGAGATAAGGAACGACACATAAGCGCACCTTGTGGCTCAGCAACCATGAAAATCACTCCGGGACCCAAAATGGTGAGTAATAGTCCACGAAACGGACCAGAATAGTCCAAAACAGCGAGTCTTGATGAACGACACGTAAGCGCACCTTGGGGTTCAGCAACTATGAAAATCATCACGGGGCTCCAAAACGGCGAGTAATAGCCCACGAAACGGGCCAGAATTGGCCGAAACTGCGAGTTTGGATGACGAACAGGTAAACGCACCTTGGGATCATTAATCGTGGAAATCGCTCTGAGACTCCTAAACGGTGAGTAACAGCCCACGAAACGGGCCAGAATCGGCCGAAAATGTTAGTTTCGATGACGAACACGTAAACGCGGGATCGTTAATCTTGGAAATCGCTCCGGGAGCCTAAACGGTGAGTTATAGCCCATGAAACGGGTTAGACTCGGCTAAAACTGCTAGTGTTGATGAACGACGCGTAAGTGCACCTTAGGGTTTAGCAACCTTGACAATCACTCCGGGACCCCAAAATGATGAGTAATAGTCCATGAAACGGGCCAAAATATTGATGAATGACATGTAAGGACACCCTGGGGTTCAACAACCATGAAAATCATTTTGACACCTCAAAACGGTGAGTAATAGTTCACGATACGGGCCAGAATCAGCCAAACCTACGAGTGTTGATGACCGACACGTAAACGCGCCTCGGGGTTCATCAGTCATGAAAATCGCCCAGAGACCCCAAAACGATGAGTCATAGTACACTATACGGGTCAAAAATGGCTGAAACTACGAGTGTTGATGACCGACACGTAGATGCACCCTGGATTTCGTCAATCGTGGAAATCTCTCCGGGACCCCCAAACGGTAAGTAATATCCCATGAAACGGGCCAGAATCGCCCAAAACGGCGAGTGATGAGGAACGACACATAAGCGCACCTTGTGGCTCAGCAACCATGAAAATCACTCCGGGACCCAAAATGGTGAGTAATAGTCCGCGAAACGGGCCAGAATAGTTCAAAACAGAGAGTCTTGATGAACGACACGTAAGCGCACCTTGGGGTTCAGCAACCATGAAATTCAGTACGGGGCTCCAAAACGGCGAGTAATAGCCCACGAAACGGGCCTGAATTGGCCGAAACTGCGAGTTTGGATGACAAACAGGTAAACGCACCTTGGGATCATTAATCGTTGAAATCGCTCTGAGACTCCTAAACGTTGAGTAACAGCCCACGAAACGGGCCAGAATCGGCCGAAACTTTTAGTTTCGATGACGAACACGTAAACGCGGGATCGTTAATCGTGGAAATCGCTCCGGGAGCCAAAACGGTGAGTTATAGCCCATGAAACGGGTTAGAATCGGCTAAAACTGCTAGTGTTGATGAACGACGCGTAAGTGCACCTTAGGGTTTAGCAACCTTGACAATCACTCCGGGACCCCAAAATGATGAGTAATAGTCCATGAAACGGGCCAAAATATTGAAACGGGCCAGAATCACCGAAAATGGCGAGTGATGATGAATGCCACGGAAGCGCACCTTGGGAGCCCATGAAACAGGCCAGAATAGGCCAAAACGGCAAGTGTTGATGAACGACACGTAAGGGCACCCTGGGGTTCAGCAACCATGAAAATCGTTTCGGCACCTCAAAACGGTGAGTAATAGTTCACGATACGGGCCAGAATCAGCCAAAACTACGAGTGTTGATGACCGACACGTAAACGTTCCTCGGGGTTCATCAGTCATGAAAATCGCCCCGGGACCCCAAAACTGTGAGTCATAGTACACTATATGGGTCAGAAATGGCTGAAACTACGAGTGTTGATGACCGACACGTAAATGCACCCCGGGGTTCGTCAATCGTGGAAATCTCTCCGGGACCCCCAAATGGTAAGTAAGAGCCCATGAAATGGGCCAGAATCACTCAAAACGGCGAGTGATGAGGAACGACACATAAGCGCACCTTGTGGCTCAGCAACCATGAAAATCACTACGGGACCCATAATGGTGAGTAATAGTCCACGAAACGGGCCAGAATAGTCCAAAACAGTGAGTCTTGATGAACGACACGTAAGCGCACCTTGGGGTTCAGCAACCATGAAAATCAGTACGGGGCTCCAAAACGGCGAGTAATAGCCCACGAAACGGGCCAGAATTGGCCGAAACTACGAGTTTGGATGACGAACAGGTAAACGCACCTTGGGATCATTAATCGTTGAAATCGCTTTGAGACTCCTAAACGGTGAGTCACAGCCCAAGAAACGGGCCAGAATCGGCCGAAACTGTTAGTTTCGATGACGAACACGTAAACGCGGGATGGTTAATCGTGGAAATCGCTCCGGGAGCCAAAACGGTGAGTTATAGCCCATGAAACGGGTGAGAATCGGCTAAAACTGCAAGTGTTGATGAACGACCCGTAAGTGCACCTTAGGGTTTAGCAACCTTGACAATCACTCCGGGACCCCAAAACGATGAGTAATAGTCCATGAAACGGGCCAAAATCGGCCAAAAGGGTAAGTTATTGAAATGGGCCAGAATCACCGAAAACGGCGAGTGATGATGAACGACACGGAAGCGCACCTTGGGAGCCCATGAAACAGGACAGAATAGGCCAAAATGGCAAGTGTTGATGAACGACACGTAAGGGCACCCTAGGGTTCAGCAACCATGAAAATCGTTTCGGCACCTCAAAACGGTGTGTAATAGTTCACGATACGGGCCAGAATCGGCCAAAACTACGAGTGTTGATGACTGACACGTAAACGCGCCTCGGGGTTCATCAGTCATGAAAATCGCCCCGGGACCCCAAAACGGTGAGTCATAGTACACTATATGGGTCAGAAATGGCTGAAACTACAAGTGTTGATGACCGACACGTAAATGCACCCCGGGGTTCGTCAATCGTGGAAATCTCTCCGGAACCCCCAAACAGTAAGTAATTGCCCATGAAACGGGCCAGAATCACCCAAAACGGCGAGTGATGAGGAACGACACATAAGCGCACCTTGTGGCTCAGCAACCATGAAAATCACTTCGGGACCCATAATGGTGAGTAATAGTCCACGAAACGGGCCAGAATAGTCCAAAACAGTGAGTCTTGATGAACGACACGTAAGCGCACCTTGGGGTTTACAACCATGAAAATCAGTACGGGGCTCCAAAACGGTGAGTAATAGCCCACGAAACGGGCCAGAATTGGCCGAAACTGCGAGTTTGGATGACGAACAGGTAAACGTACCTTGGGATCATTAATCGTTGAAATCGCTCTGAGACTCCTAAACGGTGAGTCACAGCCCAAGAAACGGGCCATAATCGGCGGAAACTGTTAGTTTCGATGACGAACACGTAAATGCGGGATCATTAATCGCGGAAATCGCTCCGGGAGCCAAAACGGTGAGTTATAGCCCATGAAACGGGTTAGAATCGGCTAAAACTGCAAGTGTTGATGAACGACGCGTAAGTGCACCTTAGGGTTTAGCAACCTTGACAATCACTCCGGGACCCCAAAACGATCAGTAATAGTCCATGAAACGGGCCAAAATCGGCCAAAAGGGTAAGTTATTGAAATGGGCCAGAATCACCGAAAACGGCGAGTGATGATGAACGACACGGAAGTGCACCTTGGGAGCCCATGAAACGGGCTAGAATAGGCCAAAACGGCAAGTGTTGATGAACGACACGTATGGGCACCCTGTGGTTCAGCAACCATGAAAATCGTTTCGGCACCTCAAAACGGTGAGTAATAGTTCACGATACGGGCCAGAATCGGCCAAAACTACGAGTGTTGATGACCGACACGTAAACGCGCCTCGGGGTTCATCAGTCATGAAAATCGCCCCGGGACCCCAAAAGGGTGAGTCATAGTCCACGATACGGGTCAGAAATGGCCGAAACTACGAGTGTTGATGACCGACACGTAAATGCACCCCGGGGTTCGTCAATCGTGGAAATCTCTCCGGGACCCCCAAACGATAAGTAATAGCCCATGAAACGGGCCAGAACCGCCCAAAACGGCGAGTGATGAGGAACGACACATAAGCGCAGCTTGTGGCTCAACAACCATGAAAATCACTCCGGGACCCAAAATGGTGATCAGTAATAGTCCACGAAACGGGCCAGCATAGTCCAAAACAGCGAGTCTTGATGAACGACAAGTAAGCGCACCTTGGGGTTCAGCAACCATGAAAATCAGTACGGGAATCCAAAACGGCGAGTAATAGCCCACGAAACGGGCCAGAATTGGCCGAAACTGCGAGTTTGGTTGACGAACAGGTAAACGCACCTTGGGATCATTAATAGTTGAAATCGCACTAAGAGTCCTAAACGGTGAGTAACAGTCCACGAAACGGGCCAAAATCGGCCGAAACTGTTAGTTTCGATGACGAACACGTAAAAGCGGGATCGTTAATCGTGGAAATCGCTCCGGGAGCCAAAACGGTGAGTTATAGCCCATGAAACAGGTTAGAATCGGCAAAAACTGCAAGTGTTGATGAACGACGCGTAAGTACACTTTAGGGTTTAGCAACCTTGACAATCACTCCTGGACCCCAAAACGATGAGTAATAGTTCATGAAACGGGCCAAAATCGGCCAAAAGGGTAAGTTATTGAAACGGGCCAGAATCACCGAAAACGGCGAGTGATGATGAACGACACATAAGCGCACCTTGGGAGCCCATGAAACGGGCCAGAATAGGCCAAAACGGCTAGTGTTGATGAACGACACGTAAGGGCACCCTAGGTTCAGCAACATGAAAATCGTTTCTGGACCCCAAAACGGTGAGTAATAGTTCACGATACGGACCAGAATCGGCCACAACTACGAGTGTTGATGTCCGACACGTAAACGCGCCTCGGGGTTCATCAGTCATGAAAATCGACCCGGGACCCCAAAACGGTGACTAATAGTCCACTATACGGGTCAGAAATGGCTGAAACTACGAGTGTTGATGACCTTCACGTAAATGCACCCCGGGGTTCGTCAATCGTGGAAATCTCTCTGGGACCCCCAAACGGTAAGTAAAAGCCCATGAAACGATCCAGAATCACCCCAAACGGCGAGTGATGAGGAACGGCACATAAGCGCACCTTGTTGCTTAGCAACCAAGAAAATCACTTCGGGACCCAAAATGGTTAGTAATAGTCCACGAAACGGGCCAGAATAGTCCAAAACAGTGAGTCTTTATGAACGACACGTAAGCGCACCTTGGGGTTCAACAACCATGAAAATCAGTACAGGAATACAAAACGGCGAGTAATAGCCCACGAAACGGGCCAGAATTGACCGAAACTTCGAGTTTGGATGACGAACAGGTAAACGCACCTTGGGATCATTAATCGTTGAAATCGCTCTGAGACTCCTAAACGGTGAGTAACAGCCCATGAAACGGGCCAGAATCGGCCGAAACTGTTAGTCCGATGCTGAATACGTAAACGCGGGATCGTTAATCGTGGAAATCGCTCCGGGAGCCAAAACGGTGAGTTATAGCCCATGAAACGGGTTAGAATCGGCCAAAACTGCAAGTGTTAATGAACGACGTGTAAGTGCACCTTAGGGTTCAGCAACCTTGACAATCACTCCGGGACCCCAAAACGATGAGTAATTGTCCATGAAACGGGCCAAAATCGGCCAAAAGGGTAAGTTATTGAAACGGGCCAGAATCACCGAAAACGACGAGTTATGATGAATGACACGTAAGCGCACCTTGGGGGCCCATGAAACGGGCCAGAATAGGCCAAAACGGCTAGTGTTGATGAACGACACGTAAGGGCACCCTAGGGTTGAGCAACCATGAAAATCGTTTCGGGACCCCAAAACGGTGAGTAATAGTTCACGATATGGGCCAGAATCGGCCAAAACTACGAGTGTTCATGACCGACACGTAAACACGCCTCAGGGTTCATCAGTCATGAAAATCGCCCCGGGACCCCAAAAGGTTGAGTCATAGTCCACGATACGGGTCAGAAATGGCCGAAACTACGAGTGTTGATGACCGACACGTAAATGCACCCTAGGGTTCATCAATCGTGGAAATCGATCCGGGACCCCAAAATGGTAAGTAATAGCCCATGAAAAGG
>LR738711.1:3584615-3600609 GCA_902687465.1 Secale cereale
CCAGAATCAGCCAAAACTACGAGTGTTGATGACCGACACGTAAACGCGCCTCTTGGTTCATCAGTCATGAAAATCGCCCTGGGACCCCAAAAGGGTGAGTCATAGTCCACGATACGGGTCAGAATTGGCCGAAACTACGAGTGTTGATGACCGAAACGTAAATGCACCCCGGGGTTCGTCAATCGTGGAAATCTATCCGGGACCCCAAAACGGTAAGTAATAGCCCATGAAAAGGGCCAGAATAGGTCAAAACGGCGAGTGTTGATGAACGACACGTAAGGGCACCCTGGGGTTCAGCAACAATGAAAATCGTTTCGGGACCCCAAAATGGTGAGTAATAGTTCACGATACGGTCCAGAATCGTCCACAACTACGAATGTTGATGACCGACATGTAAACGCGCCTCGGGGTTCATCAGTCATGAAAATCGCCCCGGGACCCCAAAACGATGAGTAATAGTCCCCTATACGGGTCAGAAATGGCTGAAACTACGAGTATTGATGACCGACACGTAAATGCACCCCGGGGTTCGTCAATCATGGAAATCTCTCTAGGACCCCCAAACGGTAAGTAATAGCCCATGAAACGGTCCAGAATCACCCAAAACAGCGAGTGATGAGGAACGACACATAAGCGCACCTTGTGGCTCAGCAACCATGAAAATCACTTCGGGACCCAAAATGGTGAGCAATAGTCCACGAAACGGGCCAGAATAGTCCAAAACAATGAGTCTTGATGAACAACAGGTAAGCGCACCTTGGGGATCAGCAACCATGACAATCAGTACGGGGATCCAAAACGGCGAGTAATAGCCCACGAAACGGGCCAGAATTGGCCGAAACTACGAGTTTAGATGACGAACAGGTAAGCGCATCTTGGGATCATTAATCGTTGAAATCGCTCTGATAGTTTTGGCCGATTCTGGCCCGTATCGCGGACTATTACTCACCGTTTTGGGGTCCGGAAACGATTTTCGTGGTTGCTGAACCCCAGGGTGCCCTTACGTGTCGTTCATAACCACTCGCCGTTTTGGCATATTCTGGCCCGTTTCATGGGCTATTACTTACTGGTTTGGGGTCCTGGAGCGATTTCCATGATTAACGATCCCCGAGGTGCATTTACCTGTTCGACGTCAAAACACCCAGTTTCGGCCGATACTGGCCCGTATCGCGGACTATTAGGGATTATGTTTAGGGTTTTGGGTTTTGGGTTTTGGGTCCCGGAGTGATTTTCATGGTTGCTGAACCATAAGTTGCGCTTATGTGTCGTTCCTCATCACTCACCGTTTTGGGCGATTCTGGCCCGTTTCATGGGCTATTACTTACGGTTTTGGAATCCCGTATCAATTTCTACGACTAATGAACCCCGACGCGCGTTTACGTGTCGGTCATCAACACTCGTAGTTTTGGCCGATTCTGGCCCGTATCGTGGACTATTACTCACCGTTTTGCGTCCCGAAACGATTTTCGTGGTTGCTAAACCCCAGGGTGGCCTTACGTGTCATTCTTCAACACTCGTCGTTTTGGCCTATTCTGGCCCGTTTCATGGGCTCCCAAGGTGCGCTTACGTGTCGTTCACCATCACTCGCCTTTTTCGGCGATTCTGGCCCATTTCAATAACTTACCCTTTTGGCCGATACTAGCCCGTTTCATGGACTATTACTCATCGTTTTGGGGTCCCGGAGTGATTGTCAAGGTTGGTGAACCCTAAGGTGCACTTACGCGTCGTTCATCAACACTTGTAGTTTTGGCCGATTCTAACCCATTTCATGGGATATAACTCACCGTTTTGGCTCCCGGAGCAATTTCCACGATTAACGATCCTGTGTTTACGTGTTCGTCATCGAAACTAACAGGTTTGGCCGATTCTGGCCCGTTTCGTTGGCTATTACTCACCGTTTAGGAGTATCAGAGCTATTTCAATGATTAACGATCCCAAGGTGCGTTTACCTGTTCGTCATCCAAACTCGCTGTTTCGGCCAATTCTGGCCTGTTACGTGGGCTATTACTGGCCGTTTTGGAGCCCCGAGTGATTTTCATGGTTGCTGAACCCCAAGGTGCGCTTACGTGTCGTTCATCAAGACTCGCTGTTTTGGACTATTCTGGCCTGTTTCATGGACTATTACTCACCATTTTTGGACCCGGAGTGATTTTCATGATTCCTGAACCACAAGGTGCGCTTATGTGCCGTTCCCCATCAATCGCCGTTTTGGGCGATTCTGGCCCATTTCATGGGCTATTGCTTACCATTTTGGTGTCCCGGAGCAATTTCACGATTGACGAACACTGGGGTGTATTTACGTGTCGGTCATCAACACTCGTAGTTTCACCCATTTCTGACCCATATCGTGGACTATTATTCACCGTTTTGGGTACCAGGGGCGATTTTCATGACAGATGAACACCGAGGCGCGTTTACGTGTCGGTCATCAACACTCGTAGTTTTGGCCGATTCTGGCCCGTTTCGTGGACTCACCGTTTTGGGGTCCCGAAACTATTTTCGTGGTTGTTGAACCCCAGGGTGCCCTTACGAGTTGTTCATCAACACTCGCTGTTTTGGCCTATTCTGGCCCGTTTCATGGGCTATTACTTACCGTTTTGGGGTCCCGGAGCGATTTCCACGATTGACGAACCCTTACGCGCGTTTACGTGTCGGTTATCAACACTTGTAGTTTTGGCCGATTCTGGCCCGTATCGTGGACTATTACTCACCGTTTTGGCGTCCCAAAACGATTTTCATGGTTGCTAAACCCCAGGGTGCCCTTACGTGTCGTTCATCAACACTCGCCGTTTTGGCCTATTCTGGCCCGTTTCATGGGCTCCCAAGCTGCGCTTATGCGTCGTTCATCATCACTCGCCGTTTTCGATGATTCTGGCCCATTTCAATAACTTACCCTTTTGGCCGATATTGGCCCATTTCATGGACTATTACTCATCGTTTTGGGGTCCCGGAGTGATTGTCAAGGTTGGTGAACCCTAAGGTGCACTTACGCGTCGTTCATCAACACTTGCAGTTTTGGCCGATTCTAACCCGTTTCATGGGCTATAACTCACCGTTTTGGCTCCCGGAGCAATTTCCACGATTAACGATCCCGTATTTATGTGTTCGTCATCGAAACTAACAGTTTTGGCCGATTCTGGCCCGTTTCGTTGGCTATTACTCACCGTTTAGGAGTATCAAAGCTATTTCAACGATTAACGATCCCAAGGTGCGTTTACCTGTTCGTCATCCAAACTCGCAGTTTCGGCCAATTCGGGGCCGTTTCGTGGGCTATTACTCGCTGTTTTGGAGCCCCGAAGTGATTTTCATGGTTGCTGAACCATAAGGTGCGCTTATGTGTCGTTCGTCATCACTCGCCGTTTTTGGCGATTCTGGCCCGTTTCATGGTCTATTACTAACGATTTTGGAATCCCGTATCAATTTCCACGACTAATGAACCCCGACGCGCGTTTACGTGTCGGTCATCAACACTCGTAGTTTTAGCCGATTATGGCTCGTATCGTGGACTATTACTCACCGTTTTGGGGTCCCGAAACGATTTTCGTGGTTGCAAAACCCCAGGGTGGCCTTCCGTGTCGTTCATCAACACTCGTCGTTTTGGCCTATTCTGGCCCGTTTCATGGGCTCCCAAGGTGCGCTTACGTGTCGTTCACCATCACTCGCCGTTTTAGGCGATTCTGGCCCATTTCAATAACTTACCCTTTTGGCGATACTGGCCCGTTTCATGGACTATTACTCATCGTTTTGGGGTCCCGGAGTGATTGTCAAAGTTGGTGAACCCTAAGGTGCACTTACGCGTCGTTCATCAACACTTGTAGTTTTGGCCGATTCTAACCCGTTTCATGGGCTATAACTCACCGTTTTGGCTCCCGGAGCAATTTCCACGATTAACGATCCCGTGTTTACCTGTTCGTCATCGAAACTAACAGTTTTGGCCGATTCTGGCCCGTTTCGTTGGCTATTACTCACCGTTTAGGAGTATCAGAGCTATTTCAACGATTAACGATCCCAAGGTGCGTTTATGTGTTCGTCATCCAAACTCGCAGTTTCGGCCAATTCTGGCCTGTTACGTGGGCTATTACTCGCCGTTTTGGAGCCCCGGAGTGATTTTCATGGTTGCTGAACCCCAAGGTGCGCTTACGTGTCGTTCATCAAGACTCGCTGTTTTGGACTATTCTGGCCTGTTTCGTGGACTATTACTCACCATTTTGGGACCCGGAGTGATTTTCATGGTTCCTAAACCACAAGGTGCGCTTATGTGTCGTTCCTCATCAATCGCCGTTTTGGGCGATTCTGGCCCGTTTGATGGGCTATTGCTTACCATTTTGGTGTCCCGGAGCAATTTCACGATTGACGAACACTGGGGTGTATTTACGTGTCGGTCATCAACACTCGTAGTTTCACCCATTTTTGACCCATATCGTGGACTATTACTCACCATTTTGGGGTCCAGGGGCGATTTTCATGACTGATGAACACCGAGGCGCGTTTACGTGTCGGTCATCAACACTCGTAGTTTTGGCCGATTCTGGCCCGTTTCGTGGACTATTACTCACTGTTTTGGGGTCCCGAAACGATTTTCGTGGATGTTGAACCCCAGGGTGCCCTTACGTGTTGTTCATCAACACTCGCCGTTTTGGCCTATTCTGGCCCGTTTCATGGGCTATTACTTACCGTTTTGGGGTCCCGGAGCGATTTCCACGATTGACGAACCCTTACGCGCGTTTACGTGTCGGTCATCAACACTTGTAGTTTTGACCGATTCTGGCCCGTATCGTGGACTATTAATCACCGTTTTGGCGTCCCAATACGATTTTCATGGTTGCTGAACCCCGGGGTGCCCTTACGTGTCGTTCATCAACACTCGCCGTTTTGGCCTATTCTGGCCCGTTTCATGGGCTCCCAAGGTGCGCTTACGCGTCGTTCATCATCACTCGCCGTTTTCGGTGATTCTGGCCCATTTCAATAACTTACCCTTTTGTCCGATATTGGCCCGTTTCATGGACTATTACTCATCGTTTTGGGGTCCCGGAGTGATTGTCAAGGTTGGTGAACCCTAAGGTGCATTTACGCGTCGTTCATCAACACTTGCAGTTTTGGCCGATTCTAACCCATTTCATGGGCTATAACTCACCGTTTTGGCTCCCGGAGCAATTTCCACGATTAACGATCCCGTGTTTACGTGTTCGTCATCGAAACTAACAGTTTTGGCTGATTCTGGCCCGTTTCATTGGCTATTACTCACCGTTTAGGAGTATCAGAGCTATTTCAACGATTAACGATCCCAAGGTGCGTTTACCTGTTCGTCATCCAAACTCGCAGTTTCGGCCAATTTTGGCCCATTTCGTGGGCTATTACTTGCTGTTTTGGAGCCCCGAAGTGATTTTCATGGTTAGTGAACCCCAAGGTGCGCTTACGTGTCGTTCATCAAGACTCGCTGTTTTGGATTATTCTGGCCCGTTTCGCAGACTATTACTCACCATTTTGGGTCACGGAGTGTGGTTGCTGAACAACAAGGTGTGCTTATGTGTTGTTCCGCATCACTCGTCGTTTTGGGCGATTCTGGCCCGTTTCATGGGCTAGTACTTACCGTTTTGGGGTCCCGGAGAGATTTCGACGATTGACGAACCCCGGGGTGCATTTACGTGTCGGTCATCAACACTCGTATAGTGGACTATTACTCACCGTTTTGGGGTCCCGGGGTGATTTTCATGACTGATGAACCCCGACACGCGTTTACGTGTCGGTCATCAACACTCGTAGTTTTGGCCGATTCTGGCCCGTATCGTGGACTATTACTCACCGTTTTGGGGTCCGGAAACGATTTTCGTGGTTGTTGAACCCCAGGGTGCCCTTACGTGTCGTTCATAACCACTCGTCGTTTTGGCATATTCTGGCCCGTTTCATGGGCTATTACTTACTGGTTTGGGGTCCTGGAGCGATTTCCATGATTAACGATCCCCGAGGTGCATTTACCTGTTCGACATCAAAACACCCAGTTTCGGCCGATACTGGCCCGTATCGCGGACTATTAGGGATTATGTTTAGGGTTTAGGGTTTAGGGTTTTGGGTCCCGGAGTGATTTTCATAGTTGTTGAACCATAAGTTGCGCTTATGTGTCGTTCCTCATCACTCACCGTTTTGGGCGATTCTGGCCCGTTTCATGGGCTATTACTTACGGTTTTGGAATCCCGTATCAATTTCTACGACTAATGAACCCCGACGCGCGTTTACGTGTCGGTCATCAACACTCGTAGTTTTGGCCGATTCTGGCCCGTATCGTGGACTATTACTCACCGTTTTGGGTCCCGAAACGATTTTCGTGGTTGCTAAACCCCAGGGTGGCCTTACGTGTCGTTCTTCAACACTCGCCGTTTTGGCCTATTCTGGCCCGTTTCATGGGCTCCCAAGGTGCGCTTACGTGGCGTTCACCATCACTCGCCTTTTTCGGCGATTCTGGCCCATTTCAATAACTTACCCTTTTGGCCGATACTAGCCCGTTTCATGGACTATTACTCAACGTTTTGGGGTCCCGGAGTGATTGTCAAGGTTGGTGAACCCTAAGGTGCACTTACGCGTCGTTCATCAACACTTGTAGTTTTGGCCGATTCTAACCCATTTCATGGGCTATAACTCACCGTTTTGGCTCCAGGAGCAATTTCCACGATTAACGATCCCGTGTTTACGTGTTCGTCATCGAAACTAACAGGTTTGGCCGATTCTGGCCCGTTTCGTTGGCTATTACTCACCGTTTAGGAGTATCAGAGCTATTTCAATGATTAACGATCCCAAGGTGCGTTTACCTGTTCGTCATCCAAACTCGCTGTTTCGGCCAATTCTGGCCTGTTACGTTGGCTATTACTGGCCGTTTTGGAGCCCCGAGTGATTTTCATGGTTGCTGAACCCCAAGGTGCGCTTACGTGTCGTTCATCAAGACTCGCTGTTTTGGACTATTCTGGCCTGTTTCGTGGACTATTACTCACCATTTTGGGACCCGGAGTGATTTTCATGATTCCTGAACCACAAGGTGCGCTTATGTGTCGTTCCTCATCAATCGCCGTTTTGGGCGATTCTGGCCCATTTCATGGGCTATTGCTTACCATTTTGGTGTCCCGGAGCAATTTCACGATTGACGAACACTGGGGTGTATTTACTTGTCGGTCATCAACACTCGTAGTTTCACCCATTTCTGACCCATATCGTGGACTATTATTCACCGTTTTGGGGTCCAGGGGCGATTTTCATGACAGATGAACACCGAGGCGCGTTTACGTGTCGGTCATCAACACTCGTAGTTTTGGCCGATTCTGGCCCGTTTCGTGGAATCGCCGTTTTGGGGTCCCGAAACTATTTTCGTGGTTGTTGAACCCCAGGGTGCCCTTACGAGTTGTTCATCAGCATTCGCTGTTTTGGCCTATTCTGGCCCGTTTCATGGGCTATTACTTACCGTTTTGGGGTCCCGGAGCGATTTCCACGATTGACGAACCCTTACGCGCGTTTACGTGTCGGTCATCAACACTTGTAGTTTTGGCCGATTCTGGCCCGTATCGTGGACTATTACTCACCGTTTTGGCGTCCCAAAACGATTTTCATGGTTGCTAAACCCCAGGGTGCCCTTACGTGTCGTTCATCAACACTCGCCGTTTTGGCCTATTCTGGCCCGTTTCATGGGCTCCCAAGCTGCGCTTATGCGTCGTTCATCATCACTCGCCGTTTTCGATGATTCTGGCCCATTTCAATAACTTACCCTTTTGGTCGATATTGGCCCATTTCATGGACTATTACTCATCGTTTTGGGGTCCCGGAGTGATTGTCAAGGTTGGTGAACCCTAAGGTGCACTTACGCGTCGTTCATCAACACTTGCAGTTTTGGCCGATTCTAACCCGTTTCATGGGCTATAACTCACCGTTTTGGCTCCCAGAGCAATTTCCACGATTAACGATCCCGTATTTATGTGTTCGTCATCGAAACTAACAGTTTTCGCCGATTCTGGCCCGTTTCGTTGGCTATTACTCACCGTTTAGGAGTATCAAAGCTATTTCAACGATTAACGATCCCAAGGTGCGTTTACCTGTTCGTCGTCCAAACTCGCAGTTTCGGCCAATTCTGGCCCGTTTCGTGGGCTATTACTCGCTGTTTTGGAGCCCCGAAGTGATTTTCATGGTTAGTGAACCCCAAGGTGCGCTTACGTGTCGTTCATCAAGACCCGCTGTTTTGGATTATTCTGGCCCGTTTCGCGGACTATTACTCACCATTTTGGGTCCCGGAGTGATTTTCATGGTTGCTGAACAACAAGGTGTGCTTATGTGGCGTTCCTCATCACTCGTCGTTTTGGGCGATTCTGGCCCGTTTCATGGGCTATTATTTATCGTTTTGGGGTCCCGGAGAGATTTCCACGATTGACGAACCCCGGGGTGCATTTACGTGTCGGTCATCAACACTCGTATAGTGGACTATTACTCACTGTTTTGGGGTCCCGAGGTGATTTTCATGACTGATGAACCCCGACGCGCGTTTACGTGTCGGTCATCAACACTCGGAGTTTTGGCCGATTCTGGCCCGTATCGTGGACTATTACTCACTGTTTTGGGGTCCTGAAACGATTTTCGTGGTTGCTGAACCCCAGGGTGCCCTTACGTGTCGTTCATAACCACTCGCCGTTTTGGCATATTCTGGCCCGTTTCATGGGCTATTACTTACTGGTATGGGGTCCTGGAGCGATTTCCATGATTAACGATCCCCGAGGTGCATTTACGTGTTCGACATCAAAACACCCAGTTTCGGCCGATACTGGCCCGTATCATGGACTATTAGGGATTATGTTTAGGGTTTAGGGTTTAGGGTTTTGGGTCCCGGAGTGATTTTCATGGTTGCTGAACCATAAGGTGCGCTTATGTGTCGTTCGTCATCACTCGCCGTTTTGGGCGATTCTGGCCCGTTTCATGGGCTATTACTAACGGTTTTGGAATCCCGTATCAATTTCCACGACTAATGAACCCCGACGCGCGTTTACGTGTCGGTCATCAACACTCGTAGTTTTAGCCGATTCTGGCCCGTATCGTGGACTATTACTCACCGTTTTGGGGTCCCGAAACGATTTTCGTGGTTGCAAAACCCCAGGGTGGCCTTACGTGTCGTTCATCAACACTCGTCGTTTTGGCCTATTCTGGCCCGTTTCATGGGCTCCCAAGGTGCGCTTACGTGTCGTTCACCATCACTCGCCGTTTTAGGCGATTCTGGCCCATTTCAATAACTTACCATTTTGGCGATACTGGCCCGTTTCATGGACTATTACTCATCGTTTTGGGGTCCCGGAGTGATTGTCAAGGTTGGTGAACCCTAAGGTGCACTTACGCGTCGTTCATCAACACTTGTAGTTTTGGCCGATTCTAACCCGTTTCATGGGCTATAACTCACCGTTTTGACTCCCGGAGCAATTTCCACGATTAACGATCCCGTGTTTACGTGTTCGTCATCGAAACTAACAGTTTTGGCCGATTCTGGCCCGTTTCATTGGCTATTACTCACCGTTTAGGAGTATCAGAGCTATTTCAACGATTAACGATCCCAAGGTACGTTTATGTGTTCGTCATCCAAACTCGCAGTTTCGGCCAATTCTGGCCTGTTACGTGGGCTATTACTCGCCGTTTTGGAGCCCCCGAGTGATTTTCATGGTTGCTGAACCCCAAGGTGCGCTTACGTGTCGTTCATCAAGACTCGCTGTTTTGGACTATTCTGGCCTGTTTCGTGGACTATTACTCACCATTTTGGGACCCGGAGTGATTTTCATGGTTCCTGAACCACAAGGTGCGCTTAGGTGTCGTTCCTCATCAATCGCCATTTTGGGCGATTCTGGCCCGTTTGATGGGCAATTGCTTACCATTTTGGTGTCCCGGAGCAATTTCACGATTGACGAACACTGGGGTGTATTTACCTGTCGGTCATCAACACTCGTAGTTTCACCCATTTCTGACCCATATCGTGGACTATTACTCACCGTTTTGGGGTCCAGGGGCGATTTTCATGACTGATGAACACCGAGGCGCATTTATGTGTCGGTCATCAACACTCGTAGTTTTGGCCGATTCTGGCCCGTTTCGTGGACTATTACTCACTGTTTTGGGGTCCCGAAACGATTTTCGTGGATGTTGAACCCCAGGGTGCCCTTACGTGTTGTTCATCAACACTCGCCGTTTTGGCCTATTCTGGCCCGTTTCATGGGCTATTACTTACCGTTTTGGGGTCCCAGAGCGATTTCCACGATTGACGAACCCTTACGCGCGTTTACGTGTCGGTCATCAACACTTGTAGTTTTGGCCGATTCTGGCCCGTATCGTGGACTATTAATCACCGTTTTGACGTCCCAATACGATTTTCATGGTTGCTGAACCCCGGGGTGCCCTTACGTGTCGTTCATCAACACTCGCCGTTTTGGCCTATTCTGGCCCATTTCATGGGCTCCCAAGGTGCGCTTACGCGTCGTTCATCATCACTCGCCGTTTTCGGTGATTCTGGCCCATTTCAATAACTTACCCTTTTGTCCGATATTGGCCCGTTTCATGGACTATTACTCATCGTTTTGGGGTCCCGGAGTGATTGTCAAGGTTGGTGAACCCTAAGGTGCATTTACGCGTCGTTCATCAACACTTGCAGTTTTGGCCGATTCTAACCCGTTTCATGGGCTATAACTCACCGTTTTGGCTCCCGGAGCAATTTCCACGATTAACGATCCCGTGTTTACGTGTTCGTCATCGAAACTAACAGTTTTGGCCGATTCTGGCCCGTTTCATTGGCTATTACTCACCGTTTAGGAGTATCAGAGCTATTTCAACGATTAACGATTCCAAGGTGCGTTTACCTGTTCGTCATCCAAACTCGCAGTTTCGGCCAATTTTGGCCCATTTCGTGGGCTATTACTTGCTGTTTTGGAGCCCCGAAGTGATTTTAATGGTTAGTGAACCCCAAGGTGCGCTTACGTGTCGTTCATCAAGACTCGCTGTTCTGGATTATTCTGGCCCGTTTCACGGACTATTACTCACCATTTTGGGTCCTGGAGTGTGGTTGCTGAACAACAAGGTGTTCTTATGTGTTGTTCCGCATCACTCGTCGTTTTGGGCGATTCTGGCCCGTTTCATGGGCTAGTACTTACCGTTTTGGGGTCCCGGAGAGATTTCCACGATTGACGAACCCCGGGGTGCATTTACGTGTCGGTCATCAACACTCGTATAGTGGACTATTACTCATCGTTTTGGGGTCCCGGGGTGATTTTCATGACTGATGAACCCCGACGCGCGTTTACGTGTCGGTCATCAACACTCGTAGTTTTGGCCGATTCTGGCCCGTATCGTGGACTATTACTCACCGTTTTGGGGTCCGGAAACGATTTTCGTGGTTGCTGAACCCCAGGGTGCCCTTACGTGTCGTTCATAACCACTCGCCGTTTTGGCATATTCTGGCCCGTTTCATGGGCTATTACTTACTGGTTTGGGGTCCTGGAGCGATTTCCATGATTAACGATCCCCGAGGTGCATTTACCTGTTCGACATCAAAACACCTAGTTTCGGCCGATACTGGCCCGTATCGCGGACTATTAGGGATTATGTTTAGGGTTTAGGGTTTTGGGTTTTGGGTCCCGGAGTGATTTTCATGGTTGCTGAACCATAAGTTGCGCTTATGTGTCGTTCCTCATCACTCACCGTTTTGGGCGATTCTGGCCCGTTTCATGGGCTATTACTTACGGTTTTGGAATCCCGTATCAATTTCTACGACTAATGAACCCAGACGCGCGTTTACGTGTCGGTCATCAACACTCGTAGTTTTGGCCGATTCTGGGTCGTATCGTGAACTATTACTCACCGTTTTGGGTCCCGAAACGATTTTCGTGGTTGCTAAACCCCAGGGTGGCCTTACGTGTCGTTCTTCAACACTCGCCGTTTTGGCCTATTCCGGCCCGTTTCATGGGCTCCCAAGGTGCGCTTACGTGTCGTTCACCATCACTCGCCTTTTTCGGCGATTCTGGCCCATTTCAATAACTTACCTTTTTGGCCGATACTAGCCCGTTTCATGGACTATTACTCATCGTTTTGGGGTCCCGGAGTGATTGTCAAGGTTGTGAACTCTAAGGTGCACTTACGCGTCGTTCATCAACACTTGTAGTTTTGGCCGATTCTAACCCATTTCATGGGCTATAACTCACCGTTTTGGCTCCCGGAGCAATTTCCACGATTAACGATCCCGTGTTTACGTGTTCGTCATCGAAACTAACAGGTTTGGCCGATTCTGGCCCGTTTCGTTGGCTATTACTCACCGTTTAGGAGTATCAGAGCTATTTCAAGCATTAACGATCCCAAGGTGCGTTTACCTGTTCGTCATCCAAACTTGCTGTTTCGGCCAATTCTGGCCTGTTACGTGGGCTATTACTGGCCGTCTTGGAGCCCCCGAGTGATTTTCATGGTTGCTGAACCCCAAGGTGCGCTTACGTGTCGTTCATCAAGACTCGCTGTTTTGGACTATTCTGGCCTGTTTCGTGGACTATTACTCACCATTTTGGGACCCGGAGTGATTTTCATGATTCCTGAACCACAAGGTGCGCTTATGTGTCGTTCCTCGTCAATCGCCGTTTTGGGCGATTCTGGCCCATTTCATGGGCTATTGCTTACCATTTTGGTGTCCCGGAGCAATTTCACGATTGACCAACACTGGGGTGTATTTACGTGTCGGTCATCAACACTCGTAGTTTCACCCATTTCTGACCCATATCGTGGACTATTATTCACCGTTTTGGGGTCCAGGGGCGATTTTCATGACAGATGAACACCGAGGCGCGTTTACGTGTCGGTCATCAACACTCGTAGTTTTGGCCGATTCTGGCCCGTTTCGTGGACTCACCGTTTTGGGGTCCCGAAACTATTTTCGTGGTTGTTGAACCCCAGGGTGCCCATACGAGTTGTTCATCAACACTCGTTGTTTTGGCCTATTCTGGCCCGTTTCATGGGCTATTACTTACCGTTTTGGGGTCCCGGAGCGATTCCCACGATTGACGAACCCTTACGCGCGTTTACGTGTCGGTCATCAACACTTGTAGTTTTGGCCGATTCTGGCCCGTATCGTGGACTATTACTCACCGTTTTGGCGTCCCAAAAAGATTTTCATGGTTGCTAAACCCCAGGGTGCCCTTACGTGTCGTTCATCAACACTCGCCGTTTTGGCCTATTCTGGCCCGTTTCATGGGCTCCCAAGCTGCGCTTATGCGTCGTTCATCATCACTCGCCGTTTTCGATGATTCTGGCCCATTTCAATAACTTACCCTTTTGGCCGATATTGGCCCATTTCATGGACTATTACTCATCGTTTTGGGGTCCCGGAGTGATTGTCAAGGTTGGTGAACCCTAAGGTGCACTTACGCGTCGTTCATCAACACTTGCAGTTTTGGCCGATTCTAACCCGTTTCATGGGCTATAACTCACCGTTTTGGCTCCCGGAGCAATTTCCACGATTAACGATCCCGTATTTATGTGTTCGTCATCGAAACTAACAGTTTTGGCCGATTCTGGCCCGTTTAGTTGGCTATTACTCACCGTTTACGAGTATCAAAGCTATTTCAACGATTAACGATCCCAAGGTGCGTTTACCTGTTCGTCGTCCAAACTCGAAGTTTCGGCCAATTCTGGCCCGTTTCGTGGGCTATTACTCGCTGTTTTGGAGCCCCGAAGTGATTTTCATGGTTAGTGAACCCCAAGGTGCGCTTACGTGTCGTTCATCAAGACCCGCTGTTATGGATTATTCTGGCCCGTTTCGCGGACTATTACTCACCATTTTGGGTCCCGGAGTGATTTTCATGGTTGCTGAACAACAAGTTGTGCTTATGTGTCGTTCCTCATCACTCGTCGTTTTGGGCGATTTTGGCCCGTTTCATGGGCTATTACTTACCGTTTTGGGGTCCCGGAGAGATTTCCACGATTGACGAACCCCGGGGTGCATTTACGTGTCGGCCATCAACACTCGTATAGTGGACTATTACTCACCGTTTTGGGGTCCCGGGGTGATTTTCATGACTGATGAACCCCGACGCGCGTTTACGTGTCGGTCATCAACACTCATAGTTTTGGCCGATTCTGGCCCGTATCATGGACTATTACTCACCGTTTTGGGGTCCCGAAACGATTTTCGTGTTTGCTGAACCCCAGGGTGCCCTTACGTGTCGTTCATAACCACTCGCCGTTTTGACATATTCTGGCCCGTTTCATGGGCTATTACTTACTGGTTTGGGGTCCTGGAGCGATTTCCATTATTAACGATCCCCGAGGTGCATTTACGTGTTCGACATCAAAACACCCAGTTTCGGCCGATACTGACCCGTATCGTGGACTATTAGGGATTATGTTTAGGGTTTAGGGTTTTGGGTTTTGGGTCCCGGAGTGATTTTCATGGTTGCCGAACCATAAGTTGCGCTTATGTGTCGTTCCTCATCACTCACCATTTTGGGCGATTCTGGCCCGTTTCATGGGCTATTACCTACGGTTTTGGAATCCCGTATCAATTTCTACGACTAATGAACCCCGACGCGCGTTTACGTGTCGGTCATCAACACTCGTAGTTTTGGCCGATTCTGGCCCGTATCGTGCACTATTACTCACCGTTTTGGGAAACGATTTTTGTGGTTGCTCAACCCAGGGTGGCCTTACGTGTCGTTCATCAACACTCGCCGTTTTGGCCTATTCTGGCCCGTTTCATGGGCTCCCAAGGTGCGCTTACGTGTCGTTCACCATCACTCGCCGTTTTCGGCGATTCTGGCCCATTTCAATAACTTACCCTTTTGGCCGACACTGGCCCGTTTCATGGACTATTACTTACCGTTTTGGGGTCCAGGAGCGATTTCCACGATTGACGAACTCCGGGGTGCATTTACGTGTCGGTCATCAACACTCGTAGTTTCGGCTATTTCTGACCCGTATCGTGGACTATTACTCACCGTTTTGGGGTCCCAGGGCGATTTTCATGACTGATGAACCCTGAGGCGCGTTTACGTGTCGGTCATCAACACTCTTAGTTTTGGCCGATACTGGCCCGTATCGTGGACTATTACTCACCGTTTTGGGGTCCCAAAACGATTTTCTTGGTTGTTGAACCCCAAGGTGCCCGTACGTATCGATCATCAACACTCGCCATTTTGGCCTATTCTAGCCCGTTTCATGGGCTCCTAAGGTGCGCTTATGTGTCGTTCATCATCACTCGCCGTTTTCGGTGATTCTGGCCCATTTCAATAACACACCCTTTTGGCCGATTCTGGTCAGTTTCGTGGACTATAACTCACCGTTTTTTCTCCCGGAGCTATTTCCACGATGAACGATCCCATGTTTACGTGTTTGTCATCGAAACTAGTAGTTTCGATCGATTCTGGCCCGTTTCGTTGGCTATTACTCACCGTTTAGGAGTCTTAGAGCGATTTCAACGATTAACGATCCCAAGGTGCGTTTACGTATTCGTCAACCAAACTCGCAGTTTCGGCCAATTCTGGCCCGTTTCGTGTGCTATTACTCGCCGTTTTGGAGCCCCGGAGTGATTTTCATGGTTACTGAACCCCAAGGTGCGCTTACATGTCGTTCATCAAGACTCGCTGTTTTGGACTATTCTGGCCCGTTTCGTGGACTATTACTCACCATTTTGGGACCCGAAGTGATTTTCATGGTTGTTGAACCACAAGGTGCGCTTATGTGTCGTTCCTCATGACTCGCCGTTTTGGGCGATTCTGGCCCGTTTCGTGGGCTATTGCTTACCATTTTGGGTTCCCGGAGCGATTTCACGATTGACGAACACAGGGGTGCATTTACGTGCCGGTCATCAATACTCGTTGTTTCAGCCATTTCGGACCCGTATCGTGGACTATTATTCACCGTTTTGGGGTCCCAGGGCGATTTTCATGACTGATGAACCCCGAGGCGCGTTTACGTGTCGGTCATCAACACTCTTAGTTTTGGCCGATTCTGGCCCGTA
>LR738711.1:3628851-3720137 GCA_902687465.1 Secale cereale
CCGGTTTTAGTTAATTTTTAGTATTGTAAGTGATGAACTCGGGAGACATCTTTTGTATTGAAGTATCGGACTATGTTAGCTATGCCGTATTGCTATGTTCTACGTTCAAGTGTGTAGAAACACCGCCACATGATTTTGTATGGATTTTGGGTAGGACATAAGAGCGATGCGGTTGTGAACAGGAGAAATGAGGTCCGTCCGTTCACTTTCAGCGAATACGTCCACGCACGTATAGATGGTCAAACTAGATGACCGCGGCTGTAGATGCTCTAACCGCCGATTTTAAAAAGCATCAGGCTGCAATCGACCAAGAGCAAGTGGTTCACCGGAGCCGACAAGGCCGATTGATTCTGACTTTTTAGGAGACAACACATATATGAGTTATGTAAACTCAATCCTCTTGCTCTCCTTGACTACATGTTTGAACTTAAAAATAATTTCACCGCTGCCTTTAGTCATTTGAGGCAAAATACACAATTCTCTCATCATTTTTTCATATATTTTTTTTGTGAAAGCATCATTTTTCCCTAGTCGTGTACATTTCACACTGCTATAGCCTATAGCATTCTACCTCCTTCTAGATATCTCATCTGCACTTTGTCATGTGCACAAAGCACCAAAAGTAATTCGGCCATGTACTCCCTCCGTCCGAAAAAACTTGTCATCAAAATGGACAAAAAGAGATGTATCTAAAACTAAAATACATCTAGATACATCCCATTTTATTCATTTTGATGACAAGTATTTCCGGACGGAAGGAGTACTTACTAAGTATTTTACGTTCCAGACTTTCCAGCACCAGGGCCGGCCCTGGCGTATGGCCGCTGGGGCAACGGCCTAGGGCCCAGGCGGGGGAGAGACCCATGATGTATTACATATATATACTATAGCCCAGCAAAATATAGGTTTTTTTTTTTTTTTTGAGGGGAAGATCCAAGCTTTATTAATGATCAAAAACCACAGATTGTGGTATACATCTTGGATTGTAAGATTGGCCTAGCCACACATGGCGTCCCGGGCCTAAACTAAGAGCATGTTTTGCTAAACTATGAGCCTCAACGTTACATCTACGGCTTTCATACATGAAATCACACATAAAATGACGAGCTCTGCTATGAATCTCCTTAATAACCGTACCATATCTTCCCAGAACTCTAGAAATTATATCACCCACCACTTGCTTTGAATCAGATGAAACCACCATCCGCTGGATATTTAGATCCTCCGCCAGAGCTAGCGCTTCCCGGCACGCAATTGCCTCCAGGGTGGCCGGGTCTGTGACACCTTGGAGAACCAATGCAGAGCTACCATGTTACCCATTGCAGTTTCATGTATTTGATCGCTTGTTTCAATCGTGACTGGCACAGGCACACAACAACAAAGAGCTACACACATAATAAGTTGAACAAAATACGTAAGTAGAGTGCCGATCCTTTATTCAAATCTCTTGCAAGTGGCAACTACTGTATATATGGATCGTGTACGTGCATGCATCTATATATATACACATGGATATATACGGAGCGAGGCGATTCATGCATAAGGGTCGACGTTCGCAATGGCCTCCAGCGTCCTCCGGTGTGGCGCATGGGCAAACGTCCCCGGCGGCGGCAGCAGAGACGAAGAGGTGACCTCGCCGTAGCCGCAGCCGGGGCAGCTCGTCGACTTGTTGACTGAACCCGTGGGCGACGGAGGGTATCGTCCGTGATGACTTCCGTCTAGAGCAACTGCATGGTAATGTTACTGCATGATTTCGTGTTTCTGGATATGAAGGGAGTAGGAAGCAACAAGAGATGAGTAGTCTTTAGTTACCACGGCCCGCCGCCGCCAAGCATGCCAAGGTAAAAAACATGATAACCAGCAGCACGGCTACGGGCCGAGCGAGGGAAGAAGAAGGCCGCTCCATGAATGATAGATATAAGCAAAAATGGTAGATAGCTAGTTGTACTAGTGGAGCACCAGTGTACTACCCCACTAACTTCTAAACTGAGGACTTTGTATACCTAGGACCTCTTCTTAATTGGCCACTCGCGTAGAAGAAGCATATTTTCCTCACATGGTCAAAGTCTCTCGTCTATCAACAGAGGACGCCTGTAAATGAGCGAAAAACCGAGTAGGTATTTGTCGCTGTTATCTAATACATAATTCATGCTTTCCTCAGTAGTATTTGACCATATTGTACTTTTCAATGGAAAGTCTTTCCGCCTTCATAATTTTCGGATATACTATTCCCTTATGCCTTTCTACCAAACGGTCATATATTGAGTAAATGTACATGTCTTACACCGACAATCCCTTTAAGTGCGGGTTCAAGCGTAGTACTTCCTTTGTTTTTATTTACTGCATTCTGCATATTAGATTTGACTGAAATCAACTTCATAAAGTTTGACTAAGTTTATAGAAAAAATATGAACATTTACAATAACAAATCTATATGATGTGAATGTATATTCAATAAGGAATCCAATTGTATTGATTTGTTATTAATAAGGAATCTAATTGTATTGATTGTTGTCTATAAACTTTGTCAAACTTTACAAATTTTGACTTTGACCAAAGCAAATATACGGAGTAAATAAAACGGAGAGAGTATGGTCGATCCGAGCATGATTTGAGTGTGAATGTGGACCTTCTTGTTGCAATCCAATTCCACCACATGGAGAAGTTGCATGGAATTTCTGGTAAGGTGCCATTATCAATTGACATGTCCAGAGAAATATAGTCAATTGCAAACTAGCAAGGGGGAAGTTAAAGCTCCAACTTTTTGTGGAATTTTCAGTAGGAGTTTGGTCATATTGATGATACTTAGAGCAGTTACTCGGAATATTCGGCTGACCAGAAAATTGATTATATTTTTTACAGATAAATTATGCTCTAACATTGTCTATGTGATTCACAAGTTTTTATTAGGTGCAACAGTGACGGACCATGATACTAGGATAGTGGTTGATCGGGGAAGGTGTGCAGCCTCACTGCTAAGCTCTCATCCTTCTTGATCACTTATCTTGACATCCCGGTAAGCTATACTAGGATCCTAGTTAAAGATTTTGACCCGTTAGTAGAGCGGCTTTAATCCAGGACAGAGCCCTAGTGGGGCCAGTTCCTCTGTAATGGGAGCTCCAGTAAGCTTGTTTTCAAATTTTACTTCTTCAGAGCGCGAAAAATTTCAAATTTATTTGTGAACACACATGCACATGTATACTACTTATGTGCAAAATTTCCCTGCATTATACTTTCACATGTGGCATACAAAAAAAAGACAAATACACATTTTTAAACTGGCCTTTTATTTTTGTTGTTGGGCCGGAATTTTTTCTTGGTACAGCCTGCAAATCACAACATCTTCAAACAAAATTTGACACGTTCTCGTGGGATACATATATGTTTCCTTGGATTTGTTTTTCAGATTTTTTTAACTTCTAAATATGACTTTTGATATTTTCAAAATACCAAGCTCACTGGATCTGGGCCTCCAAAAATCCGCACTTGAGCAAATTGTCCTAGTAAACTATTGCCATTCCCGCCTCCCTGTGTTCATGATGGACCTTTACCTCCTTGCTGAAGGTATCCATGTACCGTTAAATAAATAATTTGACTGGAGCCCGACGAGAAGCAGAAATAGCAGATTGTGAAATGGGCTAACATTTGTAAACTGAGGGGTCAATATGGCCAGGGTATCCTGGCCTCTTACAGGATGAATGTTGCTCTTCTCAAGTGGGTTTGGAATATTTTATAGACATGACGGTGGTATTTGTTTTTTTACAAAGAAAATATATTAATATCGCGAAGATACCAATTACACCCGATCTCTATACCAACAAGATGTACAAAGATATCAAGGATACACACAACCAAAAAGAAAGTAAAAAGATAAGAAAGAAAGAAAAGAGGCCCCGCCTCGATGAACAATCACTAGCAGCACTCTAACAACCATCAAAGACAACACTCGGACTACAAAAAAGGTTCTCCAAAAGTACGTTCTATTCACTTGCTCTCTAATTGGGAGGCGGCAATCCATCATCTGCTAATACACGACCAATTAGTGTTTAGACATGAAGTTATTCCGGTCCCAATTCTGGCGCACTATCTAGCTTCTTTACTATGGATCCATGTGTAGTGCAGTTCTCTATATGGGATGGTATCTGGGATGGTGTTGATACCCAATAGTAGCTTGACATTGGCAGGGTCCTAGATCACTCATGGATGAGTTCCCCTCTCCGTTTGCCATTTTCTTGGACACATAACCCTATGTTGCCTCCATTATTCGTCATCATAATTTTAAATAGCAGGCTATGTTAAATAGCAACAACCTCCAAATCGGTTATAGCGGGGCTACAGCCTACTATTCTATAACTTTACCAGTTAATTGTACATGAATACCATTTAGTGGTACCATGCTCAAACCGCTACAGCGAGGCTATAGTGACACTATAGTCAGCTATTTCAAACTCTATCAATAATACACTCTAGAACCTCTCGTTTCGAAGGATGTTTGGGAAAGAGGAAATGAGAGTTTGGGCCTCTTTGAGGGCCTTGGTGATGCCAAACTTATAACTTCAGTCAGATAGGATCTATTGGTCACCTGAGTGAATGGGTATCTACTACACTAGTAGATAAAGGGGATTTAGCCCCGGTTCATTTGGCCTTTTAGCCCCGGTTCTGGAACCGGGGCAAGAGGGTCGGTACTAATGCTCTGACCCTTTAGTCCCGGTTCAATCCAGAACCGGGGCAAAAGGGTGTCCACGTGGCCTGTGCACCGAGTCCAGGCAGGAGGGGCTTTAGTCCCGGTTGGTGGTACCAACCGGGACCAAAAGGCATCCACGTGTCAGCATTTCTGTGGCTGTGGTTTTTGTTTTTTTTTGAAAGGGGAGGGGGGGTTTTAGGTTTTGGGGGTTAATTTAGGTGTTTCATATATTGTGTTAGCTAGCTAATTAATAGAGAGAAGTGTTCTCTCTTATGTCCGTGCTTGGTCGACGCTACATACTACACATACGTATATGGAGAGGACTAGAGTCACGCTAGCTAGCTAGCTAGCTGCTAGCTACTAAGCAAACGAAGGAACAGAAGATCTCGTATAATCAAAATATATATATATGCATACAGAGAGAAGTAATATCGACCACCTCTCCTTCTCCGAGAGATTGGTCGAACAACAAGTTCTCGTATATCTATCCGACACTACCGGGCACATATATACAATAATTATCTCTTACAAAAATAATCTCCTAACACATGGATGCATGGTCCACATAGTATTCTCCGTCTTCAACGATCACGTGTTCAAGGAAGAATGCCGCCAATTCCTCTTGAATTGCTCGCAGACGATCTGGTGTTAGGAGTTCATCCCGCATCCGAAACATCTAATTTGAAGTAGGGGGTCAATACATGAAATGATGCTATAAATTTGTGAATATTATTGATTGCTTACGCACTTCAAATTGTTCATCAGTGTAGCCCCGCTCACAGGTCGTGTGGCGGATGGACTCGCAAATGTAGTATCCACAATAATCATTCCCGGGTTCCTGCCACAACCACTTTACAAGAAATAGAGCTCAATCAAACTGATAAGCAAGAATGCCAAATTGGTATTGATGAAACTAGCTAGCGCTTGAATCAAGATATAGGAGATGCGCGCGCGGAACATGCTACTATATAATACTTACTTTCGGGTATCTAAATTGTAGCTTCTTCGGCAGTCCCGGAGCTTTTTTGATGAATTTTTTACAAGCCCTGCCAGACAAAGGAAACAATTAGTTGATATCAGAAATGAAGTTGCTGATATATATGCATGGTGGATAATATTGATCGATTTAACTTACCTGGCTAGCATTTGAGTCATGTCCGCATACTCCTCGGGATCTTTACGTTTAGAGTCGAAGACAGTTACTATTCCCTTCTCAAGCTTAATCTCTAAGAGAATATAGTGGAAGCTGCGCACGAATGCATGAGATCATTACATCACTATAAACTTGACTGATATATATAAGGGAAACCAAATATGCACAAGACATTAACACT
The DNA here is from genome assembly GCA_902687465.1 of Secale cereale. Classification (NCBI taxonomy): domain Eukaryota; kingdom Viridiplantae; phylum Streptophyta; class Magnoliopsida; order Poales; family Poaceae; genus Secale; species Secale cereale. The sequence continues at coordinate 3,634,870 of LR738711.1, forward strand.
CACTTGAAGTTGTAAGGAAAGAGTATTATATCTTTGTTTTCATTTACCACCAACGATCGTAGCAAGTTGGTCTCGGTATCGCCGGGACGCAATTTAACCTCGGTTGCATCTATGAGGTATGTGTTAATAAACCCAATATCACCTACTTGTCTTTTCTTCAATTCGACGATCTTCAATCTGCATAATATAGTGAGGATAATTATAAATACATGCAATGAAGATCAGCTATATAGAGAGACTTAATGACAGAAGTAGTACTACTTACAGACAGTAGCAGGTGATCGTTGTTTTATCGAGGGAGTCCCCGATAGGATAATTCGTAACAAAAGACCGATTATCCTATCAGGGACTTCGTTCCAGAACAACTTTGCATAACTTTGTACCAAAATGCCCCGGTTACTTCTGGCAAATGATGAAGTCATGGAATTCTTCAATACTTTGACACTAGCTAGGCAACCTCTCTCGACCCCTCGACCCCCGACTGCTCGGCGATCCACAACCCTAGACCCCCTCATGTCACATTTTGTCGAGTGTCAAAGGATTCAACAAACCAATACTTCATCATTAGGCGAAAGTAACAGTAGCATGATGGTACGAAGCTCTCCAAAGTTATTTTGGAACGGAGTCCCCGATAGGATAATTCGTAACAAAAGACGGATTATTCTATCAGGAACTCCGTGTAGGGTAACGCAGCAGAAAATAAAAATTTCCGACCTACGCACCAGCCCAGGACCACTATGAAGACTGCATACAAGGTTTGATCTGTTTCGTTACCGACTCGTAGCGCAGCGGAAGTAGAGTCGATGACGATCGTTGGTGCAGATCCCCGCAGCTAGGATTTACAACCTCCCAACCGCGAGGATGTATACCCTCATCTTCTCCTCGGACAGCCCTCCGGGAGACGGTCGAACAGTCCCCCGGATGGTGTCGCGGACAGCCCTTCGGGAGGACCTTCGAAACTTGAACGGTCACTCGGACAGCCCTTCGGGAGGACCCACAGAACTCGGACCGTCACTTGGACAGCCCTTCGGGAGGCACTCACGAACAGCCCCTCAGGGCACTAAGATCGAATCTACGACCTCTCTACAGAGTTGCACACATACGGTGTCATCTATCCGGCAGGGCTTCGCCGTCCAGAACTAGTTCCCACCGGAACCCAGACAGCCTTTCGGCTCTACGAAACTATTTCGTGGGAGGGAGAGAGAAGCCAGATCATTGCAATGGCATGTATGTGAGAAGGAGTGAGTGTGGAGGGCTGCCCCTCCACCTCTATTTATAGGCCAAGGCAAGGGGTGGGGTGGTGGAGGAAATACCAAATTACCCATGCTACATGTCCCACATGGAAGGGTAAAAAGGTAACACAAGGGGGGCACCAAGGGGACACTCCCATGGCAGCCCAACACCTTGTCCCCCCCATGGGGGGGGGCCCAACAAGCCACCAACATGTCTCCATGAAACATGCATGCTCCCTAGACAAAAAGCCACCAAACATGCAACCCCCGATTCGTGGGATCTTGTCCCCTCGCGCTGAGACAAGATGTTTTCCGCGAAACTTTTTTCTGAAAAATTCCAGAAGGTCCCAGAACATTTCCGGTACCCTCTAAAATTATTCTGGGCATGATCCGAAACATTTTCGGTGCTGTGGTTTTTATCAGCGGAAAGCATTAACAGCGGTTACGGCAGTTTCGGAACATTTCCGGTTTTTCTCTCTGAAAATTCCCAGAAGTTCCCAGACCAATTCTGGCACCCTCTGATAATTTCCATGCGGTGCCGAAACCCTTTTTGACCTAATAATATATTCCGAAACATATTTTCGGTTTTACCGAAACTCTTTCGGTGTTCTCTCTCCGGAACTCTTCCGTTGTCTCCGAAACTTTTTCGGTGATTTTCTCTCAGACTCCCTGTCTAGTATTCAGCAGATAGATGACCCTTAAGCGTGTGACCCTATAGGTTCGGTGAAGTATAGACATGACACGGAACCTCTTCCGATCAATGATCAACATCGGAGCCGTGGACACCCATATTGACCCCCTATACCCACACGAATGAATATTCGAGTGAACCTCCAGTTTACGTGAGCTATTCCTTTTGCTTCGTGATATGTCACAAACACCCGAGGTGAGATTAATTGCATCCCCGTGGGCCAACACTTTGTCCACTATGCAAGTTACCTCGTTACCGGTTTTGTTCTCTTTTCTCGTTTTCGTGTTCCGGCATCCCAGTGATCAAATCACCCTGTGTCTGGCCAGACGATGATGGATACCGTTACACCGAGAGGGCCCGAGTATATCTCTCCATCGACGGAGGAGCAAATCCCAATCTTGAGCTATCAAGTTACTTGCCATACTTTCCCATGAACCCGTAAGCCGCCGTAATAGCCATCCAGTTACGGATGACGTTTAACAAACCCCAAAGTTCATGAATCAAGCATGAAGGAACTCGATACTCTCATGGTCTAAGGAATTATGCAAACAATAACTTCCTGTGTTATTAACCATTAACTTGTGACGAAAGTATCTCATAGCATAACATCAATTCGGGTCGATTCAACACAAATGTTCCTATAACATTGTGCCCTCAAAATTGCTGGCACAGTCATGCCCATGATTGGGAAAACATAATCATCATGCAATACTTGAGCTAGTCATAGAGGCATGACTAGGAATACTTTTTATCGTTTATTATTCCACACGTGCACATGGGTTTTCCCCAGAGCCTTTATGGATATACGGGCTCGGGAACCACAGCAGTTATAGCATGGAACATAAACCTAATTATGAACAGAGAGATAATTTATAACATTTGTTATTGCCTCTAGGGCATATCTCCTACAGACTCCCACTTGCACTAGAGTCAATATCTAGTCAATGCTAATGCACTTTACACCTATGGCACATTGGTGTAAATATGCTTCGCTTGTGGTATAGCCTGATGTCCAACGGATCTGACGACTTCAGCTCCGTGTGTATCTTTGCATATCCCTCGCGTTTTCACGCCTTCACAAAATTCATATTTTGTGTGGACTTGGCTTTGTATGTATGCGAATCACAGGTCGAACCTGGATTCCTCAGACTGAGTTATGGAGCAACTACCTGCAGTAGTGTCCCATTGACAAAAGCCATCTTGGAACCATACTAAGTTCATGAATGAACTATATGATTCAACATCTTCTTTGTCGCTTCAAAAGCGGCAACATACTTCGCCTTTGTTATAGAATTCGCCACAGTAACTTGTTTGGAACATTTTCCAACTAACTGTGCCACCACAATGTGTGTTACACAAAACCCTTAATTTAAATCGAAAATCGCACGGGGAAAAGATGAAGACTGTATCGATGTAACATTTTACAACGAACTCTTCATGATCTCCGCTTGCGAGAAACCATGTCATCAGTACTTACTCTAGTACTCAAAAACATCTTTCACTGTTGTCCCATGATCAGTACTTTGATCACTTAGGTATCCATACTCTCAACACCTTTGGAGTATCGGACATATCTGGTTGTTTTACATACCATGGAATACATGATTAATCCAAACACGAAGGTGTGTGGAATCTCCATCATGTATTTTGCTCATCGGTGTTTTTGGGACACCGAGTCTTGCAAAAACTCTTTCCATGTGACTTCGGCAAGAATCACTCCTTGGCGTTTTATATGCTAAAAGGTTTTAGCATCTTGTCAATATGTATTCATTGCTTAGCCCCATTAGGTAAATCTATCTCCATAGATCATCATGCCTAATATCAAGGCTATTTAGCCTAAGCACTTCATCGAAAAACTATTTTCAAATGAAGTCCTTAATTCGTGTCAAGAAATTTATTTCCAATTACCAATGTGTCAAGCACACAAGGTTTTTAGAAATATTATTAAGCTCCCACTTACTTTCTTGAATTACAAGCATCTTCGTTACCCATTGATGAAGTCAAAACCCCTTTTGACCATTTCATCAAAACACGAAGATTCCAACTCCTTTTTGCTCTCTTCTGTCCATCGCTGGAAATCTGAAGTTTGCACACTTACTAGCATCCTTTGGATCGACAAATTACTTTGGACTGTATCACATACAAGTCCTAGGTTTCATTTCCATCAGATGGAAATCCTTTTGTCATCCATGTTTCATATCTCAAGATTGAAATATTTATTAATTGCTAGTTCAACCCGAACCGACTTTAAGCATCGCTACGGTGAGACAATCTCATCGTAGTCAACTCCTTGAACTTGTTTATTGCAACAAGTCGAGCTTTATGGATAAAACATTTTATCTGTATCAGTTTTAAGTTCCATAAATATTCGTCAGACTCTAAGTCTTCTGAAAGGTGTATCAAGGTTTTAATCTTGAATCACTTATATGGAAACTAACTCGGGTTGTATTGGCATTTAGCCAATTCCGGAGTCAGGGCCCATCAACGCTTCCTTGTGTATCATAGGTATACTGTTGTCCAACAACAATATCTCGTCTGCGCACCTGAGAGGTTTGCACGAGCCTTGCCTACGTGGTTCAGCTGCAAGTTCGACCGAAGTCCATACATTTTATTGTAGAGACTTCCGTATCAGTCGCAGTAGGAAACTCTGGAATTTACTTCCAAGGTTCCTTTCCTTTGACCTGATGACGAAGATACTGTTATCTCGTCGAGTTTGCACTATTCTCCCACTCACCTTTTTGAAAGAACTATTCTCTTTAAAAGCATACCGTTTCGTGGCAAAACTATTTGCCTCGGTATAGTGAGGGAGGAATACCCAATTGCTTGGGATAACCTACAAAGTAGCACTTGTCTGATTTGGAATAGGTTTGTAACCTATTACACAAGCCCCATATTCCAAATGTTAAGAAAAGTTACAACATGGTTGGGCGTACCATACCATGGTGTCATTTCAACAGACCCGATGGAGCTCTTTTCAGTGTAAAAGCCGCAGTCTCTAAAGCATCACTCTTTAAAAGGGATAATGGCAAATTTATTTATGTCATCTTTGATCTCACCATGTCATAAATGGTTTGATTACATCTTCACAGACTTTTCACTTTGCAGTGGTGTTCCGGGAAGTGTAAGTTATGAAACAGCTTTCACAACTCATCAGACATTCGCTAAACTTGTAACTCAAATATTCCTTTCTGCAATCGAATTGTAGAAACATAATTTTCTTGTTATAATAACTTCTACTTCATTTTTGAAAACCTTTCGAATGATTTCAAAAGATCCAGACTTACGTCTCATCAAGTAAATATCCATATATCTACTTGAGTCATTTCTGAAGATAGATAAATCCACTACTTGCAACATTTATCGGACTACACACATCAAATGTATGATCACCAATAAGTTTGTTACTCGTTCCTTATGGCCTGTGAACGGTATTTCAGTCACTTCACTTTTCGGAGGAAAGTTGCAAGTGTCAGATGATTCAAAATCAAACGACTTCAAAATCCATCATAATGGAATTTTCCATGCGGGTTTCTCCAATGTGACCAAATGCAGTGCCACACCTGTGTGGTATTCTTTTAGTCTTGCGACATTTAGCGTCAGTGTTATGGATGTATCATATTACCATCAATATTCATAACATACATCCCATCTTGGATGGAAGCATGGCCCTTCATGTTATTCATAATACTGAACAACAATTGTTGTTTTTATGAATAACCTCTTTTGCAAAAACACTGTGCAATGGGCTAGAGTGTATGAAACTCTAAAATGAATTATGAAAATAAACACAGAGGTAATATATTATTATCAACATTCATAACATACATCTCATTCATAATGAAAATATGGCCCTTATGTTGTTCATAACACCGAACATCAGAAGTTCTCTTATGAACAACCTTCTTGCAAGATACCTTATGCAATGGGCTAGAGTGTGTAAAACTCTAAATGAATTATGAAAATAAATACAGACGGTAATACACCGATGGAAGGTATAGTAACATTTACTATGTTCCCTGTGTATACCTAAACCTCATTCCTGGCTAGTGTCTTAGGCCATAGTAGTTCTTACATCGAGTTGCATCAGAATGCAATCGAGCGGGTATCTTTGTGATTAACTCACAATACCCAAGAATTAGTGATCAACAAATTAATCATAATTCCCAAGGACTATATCTTTGACCAGCCTTCTATACATCAAAAACTTGTATGACATTCATACATGAGCTGGATATTCCAGTCTTCTTTCTTTTTACCATTATACTTCTAACAGTTTAACTTTTAGTATTTCTCCTACTCTCAGAAGAAGCACCCAACTTAAGAGTGGCGTTAGCCCCGGACTTCCTAGGCGTGAAAATCTTACTAACACCCTTCGGACACTTCCTTTCTCTTTAAGTTGTTGTTTTATTCACCTTTCATCATATGACAGGCGTTCTACTGGATCCCTCTCTTATCAGTCTAATGCAAGTAAACTCCTTTACTAATAGTTTGCAAACAAACACTGCTTTGGATATCTCATATCTTTCAGCCTTTGTCTGTCTCTGAAAATGATTTTCAGATTCCATGAATATCACATAACTATCCAAACTTTTGAAGTTCGGGTTTCATGGAAGCAAACATATTGCACTTGACTAAAAAAAGGAATTCTAGCTTTTGGATCGAAGGACGAGAGTCACATGATCCATAGCATTAGCGGGAGAATACCGAAAGTATGCGATATGACAAAGTCCTTCTCGGCACTCTTGAGGACAATCCTCACATTACGTTACCAACCGTAAAGATTTAACCAGATATTTAACAGCTATTCAATTTTAATAGGGAAGGTGGAAACGCGAGCCATTATTCTATAACTATTATGCAAACCACACTTAGACAGTGTTCAAAATTAATTGCACTGAGAATTAAACAAGTTAATTCAACAGTGCGCTCCCACTCAAATCAATATCTCTCATAATTGATTGTGAGTGATTCAAGATCCGCATTTCAATTCAACGCCATTGATGTGGACATCACTGATGACGAGAATTTCAATCGGTAGGCCAACATGCCGATCACATCTCTATGTGACTCCTGTTCATCTTTCGATGGGCGTGTTCCGAGCTCAGGACGATCAAGCTAGAACGTCAAGACAACCAAGTGATCTCGCTGCGAGGTCTGACCTCACCCGCCTCACACATCCCTAATCGTTCGTACCCATGTGGACATGGCGCACCCCGAAAAGTTAGGTGCCGTGACGGTGCTACACTTGGGAGAACACTAACTACTTGATATTTTTGTGAGAGATCACCCTAATAAAAAGCGACTACGGCGCAATCAAGAAGGGTGCATCAAAGGGATAAACATCTCAGGCAATTCATAATTAGCATGATATGGTATAGCCCTTCCTGACGGAGAAGTCTTTCATTTCTTCGTCTTCGGCATTCGCGTCGGTGTTCACCTTCGCGAAGATTGCCACCACCTTGTCGATGCACCAGATAATATTGCTATCTCTATAGCTAATAAAATAAGTGCATTACACAAGGTTGACACGCAGGTCATTAAAGTGCAATCATATGGCTCTAGCCATCATGCCAAATCATGACACGCAGGTCATGTTAATCAATATACATTATATAGCCATCTCATACATAATCAAATTATTATGAGCACTGCTATACCACATCACATGCACATGCAAACCCTCCTGCAAAACCAAGTTAGACGCCTCTAATCGGTTCATGCAAAAGTTTATCTTACGTGGCTTCTAAGGTTTCGAAACAAACCGAAGCTACCAACGTCCATCATCAAGCATGATAATTCAAGTCGCTAGATTAACTTTTCAGGGTGTATGAAACACGAGATAATAAAATCTCGAGCCCCATACTAAACTTCGTCATACGCATGACCCCCGTGCAGATCATATCTGCATTGCCCTTTCGTCTGCGAAACATCCATCTTTCTTTGACTAAAGTGGAACCCAAAGAACTGTTAGCACTTCGTTGATCTGTCAATCAGCATACTCAGGAGCAGCATGAAAGGATCGCGGATTGCCAGAACTTTGTCAGATTCCACAATGCTGTCAAGATCAGGACTACGCAAATTTAAGGGAAGCAACAAGAACATCGGGTAACAGATTTCATCTGCTACCTGCACAAATAATTTTCAGTAATAGATCTTATCTACTACCTAATTATATTGTGCAACACCCATACATCTCCATGTATTCTAGATCGCAACCTGCATCTACGCATAGCACGGCTCTTGATGCCACTGTAGGGTAACGCAGCAGAAAACAAAAATTTTCCGACCTACGCACCAGCCCAGGACCACTATGAAGACTGCATACAAGGTTTGATCATTTTCGTTACCGACTCGTAGCGCAGCGGAAGTAGAGTCGATGACGATCGTCGGTGCAGACCCCCGCAGCTAGGATTTACAACCTCCCAACCGCGAGGATGTATACCCTCATCTTCTCCTCGGACAGCCCTCCGGGAGAAGGTCGAACAGTCCCCCGGACGGTGTCGCGGACAGCCCTCTGGGAGGACCTTCGAAACTCGAACGGTCACCCGGACAGCCCTTCGGGAGGACTCACAGAACTCGGACCGTCACTTGGACAGCCCTTCGGGAGGCACTCACGAACAGCCCCTCAGGGCACTAAGATCGAAACTACGACCTCTCTACAGAGTTGCACACATACGGTGTCATCTATCCGGCAGGGCTTCGCCGTCCAGAACTAGTTCCCACCGGAACCCAGACAGCCTTTCGGCTCTACGAAACTATTTCGTGGGAGGGAGAGAGAAGCCAGATCATTGCAATGGCATGTATGTGAGAAGGAGTGAGTGTGGAGGGCTGCCCCTCCACCTCTATTTATAGGCCAAGGCAAGGGGTGGGGTGGTGGAGGAAATACCAAATTACCCATGCTACATGTCCCACATGGAAGGGTAAAAAGGTAACACAAGGGGGGCACCAAGGGGACACTCCCATGGCAGCCCAACACCTTGTCCCCCCCATGGGGGGGGCCCCCCCAACAAGCCACCAACATGTCTCCATGAAACATGCATGCTCCCTAGACAAAAAGCCAGCAAACATGCAACCCCCGATTCGTGGGATCTTGTCCCCTCGCGCTGAGACAAGATGTTTTCCGCGAAACTTTTTTCTGAAAAATTCCAGAAGGTCCCAGAACATTTCCGGTACCCTCTAAAATTATTCTGGGCATGATCCGAAACATTTTCGGTGCTGTGGTTTTTATCAGCGGAAAGCATTAACAGCGGTTACGGCAGTTTCGGAACATTTCCGGTTTTTCTCTCTGAAAATTCCCAGAAGTTCCCAGACCAATTCTGGCACCCTCTGATAATTTCCATGTGGTGCCGAAACCCTTTTTGACCTAATAATATATTCCGAAACATATTTTCGGTTTTACCGAAACTCTTTCGGTGTTCTCTCTCCGGAACTCTTCCGTTGTCTCCGAAACTTTTTCGGTGATTTTCTCTCAGACTCCCTGTCTAGTATTCAGCAGATAGATGACCCTTAAGCGTGTGACCCTATAGGTTCAGTGAAGTATAGACATGACCCGGAAACACTTCCGATCAATGATCAACATCGGAGCCGTGGACACCCATATTGACCCCCTATACCCACATGAATAAATATTCGAGTGAACCTCCAGTTGCTGTGTGCTATTCCTTTTGCTTCGCGATATGTCACAAACACCCGAGGTGAGATTTATTGCATCCCCGTGGGCAAACACTTTGTCCACTATGCAAGTTACCTCGTTACCGGTTTTGTTCTCTTTTCTCGTTTTCGTGTTCCGGCATCCCAGTGATCAAATCACCCTGTGTCTGGCCAGACGATGATGGATACCGTTACACCGAGAGGGCCCGAGTATATCTCTCCATCGTCGGAGGAGCAAATCCCAATCTTGAGCTATCTCGTTACTTGCCATACTTTCCCATGAACCCGTAAGCCGCCGTAATAGCCATCCAGTTACGGATGACGTTTAACAAACCCCAAAGTTCATGAATCAAGCATGAAGGAACTCGATACTCTCATGGTCTAAGGAATTATGCAAACATTAACTTCCTGTGTTATTAACCATAAACTTGTGACGAATGTATCTCATAGCATAACATCAATCGGGTCGATTCAACACAAATGTTCTGCTAACATTGTGCCCTCAAAATTGCTGGCATAGACATGCCCATGATCAGGAAAACAGAACCATCATGCAACACTTGAGCTAGTCTTAGAGGCCAGACCAGGAATACATTTTATCGTTTATTATTCCATACGTGCATATGAGTCTTCCTCCGAGCCTCGTTTTATTTGTAGACTCGAGAACCATAGCAGTTATAGCATGGAACATAAACCTAATTATGAACAGTGAGATAAATAATAGAATTTATTATTGCCTCTAGGGCATATCTCCTACAATATGTGTCCTTTCCCCTCTCGGTTGTTACATCAAAGCGGACACCGCTGTTTTGGTTGGTGCTCTTTTGATCTTGGACAATCGTGTAAAATGTATTCCCATTTATCTCGTATCCTTTGTAAATCAATACAGTCGAAGATGGTCCCCTGGACAACAAGTACAACTCATCACAAACAGTGTTGTCACCTCTGAGACGTGTTTCCAACCAACTGCTGAAAGTCCTGATGTGTTCACGTGTAATCCAGTCGTCGCACTGCTCCGGGTGTTTGGAGCGCAGACTGTTCTTGTGTTCATCGACATACGGGGTCACCAATGTAGAGTTCTGTAGAACTGTGTAGTGTGCTTGAGACCAAGAATATCCGTCCCTGCATATTATTGAGTCCCTTCCAAGCGTGCCTTTTCCAGTCAGTCTCCCCTCGTACCGCGATTTAGGGAGACCTATCTTATTAAGGCCAGGAATGAAGTCAACACAAAACCCGATGACATCCTCTGTTTGATGGCCCATGGAGATGCTTCCTTCTGGCCTTGCGCGGTTACAGACATATTTATTTAGGACTCCCATGAACCTCTCAAAGGGGAACATATTGTGTAGAAATACGGGCCCCAGAATGACAATCTCGTCGACTAGATGAACTAGGACGTGTGTCATGATATTGAAGAAGGACGGTGGGAACACAAGCTCGAAACTGACAAGACATTGCGCCACATCACTCCTTAGCCTTGGTACGATTTCTGGATCGATCACCATTTGAGAGATTGCATTGAGGAATGCACATAGCTTCACAATGGCTAATCGGACGTTTTCCGGTAGAAGCCCCCTCAATGCAACCGGAAGCAGTTGCGTCATAATCACATGGCAGTCATGAGACTTTAGGTTCTGGAACTTTTTCTCTGCCATATTTATTATTCCCTTTATATTCGACGAGAAGCCAGTCGGGACCTTCATACTGAGAAGGCATTCAAAGAAGATTTCTTTCTCTTCTTTCGTAAGAGCATAGCTGGCAGGACCTTCATACTGCTTCGGAGGGATGCCGTCTTTTTCGTGCAAACGTTGCAGGTCCTCCCGTGCCTCAGCTGTATCTTTTGTCTTTCCATACACGCCCAAGAAGCCTAGCAGGTTCACGCAAAGGTTCTTCGTCACGTGCATCACGTCGATTGAAGAGCGGACCTCTAGGTCTTTCCAGTAGGGTAGGTCCCAAAATATAGATTTCTTCTTCCACATGGGTGCGTGTCCCTCATTGTCATTCGGAACTGCTAGTGCGCCGGGGCCCTTTCCGAAGATTACATGTAAATCATTGACCATAGCAAGTACGTGATCACCGGTACGCATGGCGGGCTTCTTCCGGTGATCTGCCTCGCCTTTGAAATGCTTGCCTTTCTTTCGACATTGATGGTTGGTCGGAAGAAATCGACGATGGCCCAGGTACACATTCTTCCTGCACTTGTCCAGGTATATACTTTCAGTGTCATCTAAACAGTGCGTGCATGCGTGGTATCCTTTGTTTGTCTGTCCTGAAAGGTTACTGAGAGCGGGCCAATCGTTGATGGTCACGAACAGCAACGCCTTTAGGTCAAATTCCTCCTGTTTGTGCTCATCCCACGCACGTACACCGTTTCCATTCCACAGCTGTAAAAGTTCTTCAACTAATGGCCTTAGGTACACATCAATGTCGTTGCCGGGTTGCTTAGGGCCTTGGATGAGAACTGGCATCATAATGAACTTCCGCTTCATGCACATCCAAGGAGGAAGGTTATACATACATAGAGTCACGGGCCAGGTGCTGTGATTGCTGCTCTGCTCCTCGAAAGGATTAATGCCATCCGCGCTTAGAGCAAACCATACGTTCCTTGCGTCCTTTGCAAACTCCTCCCAGTACTTTCTCTCGATTTTTCTCCATTGCGACCCGTCAGCGGGTGCTCTCAACTTCCCGTCTTTCTTACGGTCCTCACTGTGCCATCGCATCAACTTGGCATGCTCTCTGTTTCTAAACAAACGTTTCAACCGTGGTATTATAGGAGCATACCACATCACCTTTGCAGGAACCCTCTTCCTGGCGGGCTCGCCATCAACATCACCAGGGTCATCTCGTCTGATCTTATACCGCAATGCACCGCATACCGGGCATGCGTTCAGATCGTTGTATGCACGCGGTAGAGGATGCAGTCATTAGGGCATGCATGTATCTTTTGCACCTCCAATCCTAGAGGGCATACGACCTTCTTTGCTGCGTATGTACTGTCGGGCAATTCGTTATCCTTCGGAAGCTTCTTCTTCAATATTTTCAGTAGCTTCTCAAATCCTTTGTCAGCCACAGCATTCTCTGCCTTCCACTGCAGCAATTCCAGTACGGTACCGAGCTTTGTGTTGCCATCTTCGCAATTGGGGTACAACCCTTTTTTGTGATCCTCTAACATGCGATCGAACTTCAGCTTCTCCTTTTGACTTTCGCATTGTGTCCTTGCATCGACAATGACCCGGCGAAGATCATCATTTGGTTCCTCTTGATCTTCAGCAGCTTCACCCGTTGCAGCATCATTGGGCACATCGTCTGGTTCCTCTTGATCTTCACCAGCTCCCCCCATTGCAGCATCACCGTATTCACGGGGCACATAGTTGTCATCGTACTCTTCTTCTTCGCCGTCTTCCATCATAACCCCTATTTCTCCGTGCCTCGTCCAAACATTATAGTGTGGCATGAAACCCTTGTAAAGCAGGTGGGAGTGAAGGATTTTTCGGTTAGAGTAAGACATCGTATTCACACATTTAGTGCATGGACAACACATAAAACCATTCTGCTTGTTTGCCTCTGCCGCATTTAGAAATTCACGCACGCCCTTAATGTACTCGGAGGTGTGTCTGTCACCGTACATCCATTGGCGGTTCATCTGCGTGCATTTATATATAATTAAGTGTGTCAAAAACCATTACAGAACATCATAAATAGATAATTAAGTGACCAAATGGATAAAAGTTCATCATCACATTAAAACCAAAGTACATACATATATAGTTCTCATCTAACAACATATAGCTCTCCATACACATCGAAACTATGTAAAACATTTCAACGCGAAAACAAATGCTATCATAATCGCAACCAAGGTAACAATTGATCCAACGGCATAATGATACCAAGCCTCGGTATTAATGGCATATTTTCTAATCTTTTTAATCTTCAACCGCATTGCATCCATCTTGATCTTGTGATCATCGACGACATCCGCAACATGCAACTCCAATATCATCTTCTCGTCCACAATTTTTTTTATTTTTTCCTTCAAGAATTTGTTTTCTTCTTCAACTAAATTTAACCTCTCGACAATAGGGTCCATCTTGATCTTGTGATCATCGATAACTTCCGCAACATGCAACTCCAATTCCATCTTCTCCTCCTCCATTTTTTCCAATTTTTTCTTTAACGAAATGTTTTCCTCTTCAACTAAATTTAACCTCTCCACAAGAGGGTCGGTTGGACTTTCCGGTTCAACTACCTCCTAGACATAATAAAACATCTATGCATGTCAGGTTGGTCGTCATAACTATCATAAGCACTAAAACAAATAGTTATAAATTAAAGATAATATACCACATCCGAATCGTAGACCGGACGAGGGCCCACGTGGGCGGATATCAAAACCATCGCACTATATAATAACAAGCAATAATAAACGTAAGAAAATTAGACAAATATCTATCTAAAGCAATAATAAAAGTAAGAAAAGCATGGACATAACAAGAGGCTCACCACGGTGGTGCCGGTGACGAGATCGGCGGGGGCGATCGACGGCGGCGAAGACGGGGACGGGACGTGACGGACCGCTAAACCTAGACAAATCTCGGAGAAAATAGAGCTTCGAGAGGAGAAAAGCTTAACTAGTGTGGCTCGGGCATTCCACCGAACACGTTGTGTGCATAGGAGGTGAGCTAGAGCACCACTAACCCCTCTCCCCCTCGGCCAGAAAAAAAACAGAGCAGTGAGCTCTGCTCTTGAGTGAGGGGGTTTATATAGGCAACTCACTGGTCCCGGTTGGTGCTACAAACCGGGACTAAAGGGGTGCCTTTGGTCCCGGTTCATATCACCAACCGGGACCAATAGTGGTGGGCCAGGAGCAAGAGCCATTGGTCCCGGTTTTTAGCTCCAACCGGGACCAATAGGTCCAGACGAACCGGGACCAATGGCCCACGTGGCCCGGTCGGCCCCCTGGGTTAACGAACCTGGTCCAGTACCCCCATTGGTCCCGGTTCTAGATTGAACCGGGGCTAATGGGCTGGACCAATGCCCTGTTTTCTACTAGTGCTCGTAGCTGAAATCAATTTGAGGTGTATCCGTAGAACGACCGTACCCTGGCCATACGAACTCCGTTTGGGCTCCATGACCTGCCAAAACGACCGCAGCGAAAATTCGTATCCTTCTGTCACAAACTTCGTCTCTTTCGGAATAATTTCGGAGGCTGAAAACGGCGTGCAGAATTGAGTTTCGGATGATTTAGTGGTTGGCGTGCACTCTTCTAGCGTCTACCACCCTACCGTGAGCTCACCCACGGACAGATACTGCGACAATGACGTGCAGAACAATGTTACATGACTCTATTTCTGCACCAACAAGCCCTACATGCTAGTCTGGATGGAAGGAGAAGCTTCTTCGGTGCACCGAACACCCAAAAACTTGCCGTTTTGCATGGTTTATCACCCATACCGCTACCACCCACATTTTTGTCCATGCACATGTGTTGTTCTTGGACAAAACTGTGCATACGAGCTCTTCTACATTACATTCGTACTGTTCGAAAATAATAGGCTATTTCGAGTGGCGCAAAATGGCTCGTGCGCGCGAGCAAGTTACCCTGGAAGCCGGATTCACGATATCCCTCGTAGCTGAAATCCATTTGAGGTGTATCCGTAGAACGACCGTACCATGGCCATACGAACTCCGTTTGGGCTCCATGACCTGCCAAAACGACCGCAGCGAAAATTCGTATCCTTCTGTCACAAACTTTGTCTGCTTCGGAATAAATTCGGAGGCCGAAAACGGCTTGCAGAATTGAGTTTCGGATGATTTAGTGGTTGGCGTGCACTCTTCTAGCGTCTACCACCCTATCGTGAGCTCACCCACGGACAGATACCGCGACAATGACGTGCAGAACAATGTTACATGACTCTATTTCTGCACCAAAAAGCCCTACATGCTAGTCTGGATGGAAGGAGAAGCCTTTTCGGTGCACCGAACACCCAAAAACTTGCCGTTTTGCATGGTTTATCACCCATACCGCTACCACCCATATTTTTGTCCATGCACATGTGTTGTTCTTGGACAAAACTGTGCATACCAGCTCTTCTACATTACATTCGTACAGTTCGAAAATAATAGGCCATTTCGAGTGGCGCAAAATGGCTCGTGGGCGCGAGCAAGTTACCCTGGAAGCCGGATTCACGATATCCCTCGTAGCTGAAATCAATTTGAGGTGTATCTGTAGAACGACCTTACCCTGGCCATACGAACTCCGTTTGGGCTCCATGACCTGCCAAAACGACCGCAGCGAAAATTCGTATCCTTCTGTCACAAACTTTGTCTGTTTCGGAATAATTTCGGAGGCCGAAAACGGCTTGCAGAATTGAGTTTCGGATGATTTAGTGGTTGGCGTGCACTCTTCTAGCGTCTACCACCCTATCGTGAGCTCACGCACGGACAGATACTGTGACAATGACGTGCAGAACAATGTTACATGACTCTATTTCTGCACCAAAAAGCCCTACATGCTAGTCTGGATGGAAGGAGAAGCCTTTTCGGTGCACCGAACACCCAAAAACTTGCCGTTTTGCATGGTTTATCACCCATACCGCTACCACCCATATTTTTGTCCATGCACATGTGTTGTTCTTGGACAAAACAGTGCATACCAGCTCTTCTATATTACATTCGTATAGTTCGAAAATAATAGGCCATTTCTAGTGGCGCAAAATGGCTCGTGGGCGCGAGCAAGTTACACTGGAAGCCGGATTCAATATATCCCTCGTAGCTGAAATCAATTTGAGGTGTATCCGTAGAACGACCGTACCCTGGCCATACGAACTCCGTTTGGGCTCCATGACCTGCCAAAACGACCGCAGCGAAAATTCGTATCCTTCTGTCACAAACTTCGTCTCTTTCGGAATAATTTCGGAGGCCGAAAACGGCGTGCAGAATTGAGTTTCAGATGATTTAGTGGTTGGCGTGCACTCTTCTAGCGTCTACCACACTACCGTGAGCTCACCCACGGACAGATACTGCGACAATGACGTGCAGAACAATGTTACATGACTCTATTTCTGCACCAACAAGCCCTACATGCTAGTCTGGATGGAAGGAGAAGCCTCTTCGTTGCACCGAACACCCAAAAACTTGCCGTTTTGCATGGCTTATCACCCATACCGCTACCACCCACATTTTTGTCCATGCACATGTGTTGTTCTTGGACAAAACTGTGCATACCAGCTCTTCTACATTGCGTTCGTACTGTTCGAAAATAATAGGCCATTTCGAGTGGCGCAAAATGGCTCGTGGGCGCGAGCAAGTTACCCTGGAAGCCGGATTCACGTTATCCCTCGTTGCTGAAATCCATTTGAGGTGTATCCGTAGAACGACCGTACCCTGGCCATACGAACTCCGTTTGTGCTCCATGACCTGCCAAAACGACCGCAGCGAAAATTCGTATCCTTCTGTCACAAACTTTGTCTGTTTTGGAATAATTTCGGAGGCCGAAAACGGCTTGCAGAATTGAGATTCAGATGATTTAGTGGTTGGCGTGCACTCTTCTAGCGTCTACCACCCTATCGTGAGCTCACCCACGGACAGATACCGCGACAATGACGTGCAGAACAATGTTACATGACTCTATTTCTGCACCAACAAGCCCTACATGCTAGTCTGGATGGAAGGAGAAGCCTTTTCGGTGCACTGAACACCCAAAAACTTGCCGTTTTGCATGGTTTATCACCCATACCGCTACCACCCATATTTTTGTCCATGCACATGTGTTGTTCTTGGACAAAACTGTGCATACCAGCTCTTCTAAATTACATTCGTATAGTTCAAAAATAATAGGCCATTTCGAGTGGCGCAAAATGGCTCGTGGGCGCGAGCAAGTTACACTGGAAGCCGGATTCAATATATCCCTCGTAGCTGAAATCAATTTGAGGTGTATCCG
The DNA here is from genome assembly GCA_902687465.1 of Secale cereale. Taxonomy (NCBI): domain Eukaryota; kingdom Viridiplantae; phylum Streptophyta; class Magnoliopsida; order Poales; family Poaceae; genus Secale; species Secale cereale. The sequence continues at coordinate 3,652,385 of LR738711.1, forward strand.
TAGAACGACCGTACCCTGGCCATACGAACTCCGTTTGGGCTCCATGACCTGCCAAAACGACCGCAGCGAAAATTCGTATCCTTCTGTCACAAACTTCGTCTCTTTCGGAATAATTTCGGAGGCCGAAAACGGCGTGGAGAATTGAGTTTCGGATGATTTAGTGGTTGGCGTGCACTCTTCTAGCGTCTACCACCCTACCGTGAGCTCACCCACGGACAGATACTGCGACAATGACGTGTAGAACAATGTTACATGACTCTATTTCTGCACCAACAAGCCCTACATGCTAGTCTGGATGGAAGGAGAAGCCTCTTCGTTGCACCGAACACCCAAAAACTTGCCGTTTTGCATGGCTTATCACCCATACCGCTACCACCCACATTTTTGTCCATGCACATGTGTTGTTCTTGGACAAAACTGTGCATACCAGCTCTTCTACATTGCATTCGTACTGTTCGAAAATAATAGGCCATTTCGAGTGGCGCAAAATGGCTCGTGGGCGCGAGCAAGTTACCCTGGAAGCCGGATTCACGTTATCCCTCGTTGCTGAAATCCATTTGAGGTGTATCCGTAGAACGACCGTACCCTGGCCATACGAACTCCGTTTGTGCTCCATGACCTGCCAAAACGACCGCAGCGAAAATTCGTATCCTTCTGTCACAAACTTTGTTTGTTTTGGAATAATTTCGGAGGCCGAAAACGGCTTGCAGAATTGAGATTCAGATGATTTAGTGGTTGGCGTGCACTCTTCTAGCGTCTACCACCCTATCGTGAGCTCACCCACGGACAGATACCGCGACAATGACGTGCAGAACAATGTTACATGACTCTATTTCTGCACCAACAAGCCCTACATGCTAGTCTGGATGGAAGGAGAAGCCTTTTCGGTGCACCGATCACCCAAAAACTTGCCGTTTTGCATGGTTTATCACCCATACCGCTACCACCCATATTTTTGTCCATGCACATGTGTTGTTCTTGGACAAAACTGTGCATACCAGCACTTCTACATTACATTCGTCCAGTTCGAAAATAATAGGCCATTTCGAGTGGCGCAAAATGGCTCGTGGGCGCGAGCAAGTTACCCTGGAAGCCGGATTCACGATATCCCTCGTAGCTGAAATCAATTTGAGGTGTATCCGTAGAACGACCGTACCCTGGCCATACGAACTCCGTTTGGGCTCCATGACCTGCCAAAACGACCGTAGCGAAAATTCGTATCCTTATGTCAAAAACTTTGTCTGTTTTGGAATAATTTCGGAGGCCGAAAACGGCTTGCAGAATTGAGTTTCGGATGATTTAGTGGTTGGCGTGCACTCTTCTAGCGTCTACCACCCTATCGTGAGCTCACCCACGGACAGATACCGCGACAATGACGTGCAGAACAATGTTACATGACTCTATTTCTGCACCAAAAAGCCCTACATGCTAGTCTGGATGGAAGGAGAAGCCTTTTCGCTGCACCGAACACCCAAAAACTTGCCGTTTTGCATGGTTTATCACCCATACCGCTACCACCCATATTTTTCTCCATGCACATGTGTTGTTCTTGGACAAAACTGTGCATACCAGCTCTTCTACATTACATTCGTACAGTTCGAAAATAATAGGCCATTTCGAGTGGCGCAAAATGGCTCGTGGGTGCGAGCAAGTTACCCTGGAAGCCGGATTCACGATATCCCTCCACTAGTAGATAAAGGGTCATCAGACCCGGTTCATTTGGGCCTTTTAGCCCCGGTTCCAGAACCGGGACAAGAGGGTCGGTACTAATGCTCTGACCCTTTAGTCCCGGTTCAATCCAGAACCGGGGCAGAAGGGTGTCCACGTGGCATGTGCACCGAGCCCAGGCAGGAGGGGCTTTAGTCCCGGTTAGTGGTACCAACCGGGACCAAAAGGCATCCACGCGTCAGCATTTCTGTGGCTGTGGTTTTTGTTTTTTTTTTTGAAAGGGGAGGGGTGGTTTTAGGTTTTGGGGGTTAATTTAGGTGTTTCATATATTGTGTTAGCTAGCTAATTAATAGAGAGAAGTGTTCTCTCTTATGTCCGTGCTTGGTCGACGCTACATACTACACATACGTATATAGAGAGGACTAGAGTCACGCTAGCTAGCTAGCTAGCTACTAGCTACTAAGCAAACGAAGGAAACAGAAGATCGTATAATCAACATATATATATATGCATACAGAGAGAAGTAATATCGACCACCTCTCCTTCTCCGAGAGATTGGTCGAACAACAAGTTCTCGTATATCTATCCGACACTACCGGGCACATATATACAATAATTATCTCTTACAAAAATAATCTCCTATCATATGGATGCATGGTCCACATAGTATTCTCCGTCTTCAGCGATCACGTGTTCAAGGAAGAATGCCACCAATTCCTCTTGAATTGCTCGCAGACGATCTGGTGTTAGGAGTTCATCCCGCATCCGAAACATCTAATTTGAAGTAGGGGGTCAATACATGAAATGATGCTATAAATTTGTGAATATTATTGATTGCTTACGCACTTCAAATTGTTCATCAGTGTAGCCCCGCTCACAGGTCGTGTGGCGGATGGACTCGCAAATGTAGTATCCACAATAATCATTCCCGGGTTCCTGCCACAACCACTTTACAAGAAATAGAGCTCAATCAAACTGATAAGCAAGAATGCCAAATTGGTATTGATGAAACTAGCTAGCGCTTGAATCAAGATATAGGAGATGCGCGCGCGGAACATGCTACTATATAGTACTTACTTTCGGGTATCTAAATTGTAGCTTCTTCGGCAGTCCCGGAGCTTTTTTGATAAATTTTTTCCAAGCCCTGCCAGACAAAGGAAACAATTAGTTGATATCAGAAATGAAGTTGCTGATATATATGCATGGTGGATAATATTGATCGATTTAACTTACCTGGCTAGCATTTGAGTCATGTCCGCATACTCCTCGGGATCTTTACGTTTAGAGTCGAAGACAGTTACTATTCCCTTCTCAAGCTTAATCTCTAAGAGAATATAGTGGAAGCTGCGCACGAATGCATGAGATCATTACATCACTATAAACTTGACTGATATATATAAGGGAAACCAAATATGCACAAGACATTAACACTCACTTGAAGTTGTAAGGAAAGAGTATTATATCTTTGTTTTCATTTACCACCAACGATCGTAGCAAGTTGGTCTCGGTATCGCCGGGACGCAATTTAACCTCGGTTGCATCTATGAGGTATGTGTTAATAAACCCAATATCACCTACTTGTCTTTTCTTCAATTCGACGATCTTCAATCTGCATAATATAGTGAGGATAATTATAAATACATGCAATGAAGATCAGCTATATAGAGAGACTTAATGACAGAAGTAGTACTACTTACAGACAGTAGCAGGTGATCGTTGTTTTATCGAGGGAGTCCCCGATAGGATAATTCGTAACAAAAGACCGATTATCCTATCAGGGACTTCGTTCCAGAACAACTTTGCATAACTTTGTACCAAAATGCCCCGGTTACTTCTGGCAAATGATGAAGTCATGGAATTCTTCAATACTTTGACACTAGCTAGGCAACCTCTCTCGACCCCTCGACCCCCGACTGCTCGGCGATCCACAACCCTAGACCCCCTCATGTCACATTTTGTCGAGTGTCAAAGGATTCAACAAACCAATACTTCATCATTAGGCGAAAGTAACAGTAGCATGATGGTACGAAGCTCTCCAAAGTTATTTTGGAACGGAGTCCCCGATAGGATAATTCGTAACAAAAGACGGATTATTCTATCAGGAACTCCGTGTAGGGTAACGCAGCAGAAAATAAAAATTTCCGACCTACGCACCAGCCCAGGACCACTATGAAGACTGCATACAAGGTTTGATCTGTTTCGTTACCGACTCGTAGCGCAGCGGAAGTAGAGTCGATGACGATCGTTGGTGCAGATCCCCGCAGCTAGGATTTACAACCTCCCAACCGCGAGGATGTATACCCTCATCTTCTCCTCGGACAGCCCTCCGGGAGACGGTCGAACAGTCCCCCGGATGGTGTCGCGGACAGCCCTTCGGGAGGACCTTCGAAACTTGAACGGTCACTCGGACAGCCCTTCGGGAGGACCCACAGAACTCGGACCGTCACTTGGACAGCCCTTCGGGAGGCACTCACGAACAGCCCCTCAGGGCACTAAGATCGAATCTACGACCTCTCTACAGAGTTGCACACATACGGTGTCATCTATCCGGCAGGGCTTCGCCGTCCAGAACTAGTTCCCACCGGAACCCAGACAGCCTTTCGGCTCTACGAAACTATTTCGTGGGAGGGAGAGAGAAGCCAGATCATTGCAATGGCATGTATGTGAGAAGGAGTGAGTGTGGAGGGCTGCCCCTCCACCTCTATTTATAGGCCAAGGCAAGGGGTGGGGTGGTGGAGGAAATACCAAATTACCCATGCTACATGTCCCACATGGAAGGGTAAAAAGGTAACACAAGGGGGGCACCAAGGGGACACTCCCATGGCAGCCCAACACCTTGTCCCCCCCATGGGGGGCCCCCCCCAACAAGCCACCAACATGTCTCCATGAAACATGCATGCTCCCTAGACAAAAAGCCACCAAACATGCAACCCCCGATTCGTGGGATCTTGTCCCCTCGCACTGGGACAAGATGTTTTCCGCGAAACTTTTTTCTGAAAAATTCCAGAAGGTCCCAGAACATTTCCGGTACCCTCTAAAATTATTCTGGGCATGATCCGAAACATTTTCGGTGCTGTGGTTTTTATCAGCGGAAAGCATCAACAGCGGTTACGGCAGTTTCGGAACATTTCCGATTTTTCTCTCTGAAAATTCCCAGAAGTTCCCAGACCAATTCTGGCATCCTCCAAGAATTATCAGGCATGTGCCAAAACCAATTTGACTTTATGGTATCCTCTGAAACAACTTTTCAGTTTCACCGGAACTCATCCGGTGACCTCTCTCTGCGGAACTTTTCCGCTGTCCGAAACTTTTCCGGCGTCCGAAACTTTTTCGTTGATTTTCTCTCAGACTCCCTGTCTAGTATTCAGCAGATAGATGACCCTTAAGCGTGTGACCCTATAGGTTCGGTGAAGTATAGACATGACCCGGAACCCCTTCCGATCAATGATCAACATCGGAGCCGTGGACACCCATATTGACCCCTATACCCACACGAATGAATATTCAAGTGAACCTCCAGTTGCTGTGAGCTATTCCTTTTGCTTCGCGATATGTCACAAACACCCGAGGTGAGATTTATTGCATCACTGTGGGCCAACACTTTGTCCACTATGCAAGTTACCTCGTTACCGGTTTTGTTCTCTTTTCTCGTTTTCGTGTTCCGGCATCCCAGTGATCAAATCACCCTGTGTCTGGCCAGACGATGATGGATACCGTAACACCGAGAGGGCCCGAGTATATCTCTCCATCGACGGAGGAGCAAATCCCAATCTTGAGCTATCAAGTTACTTAACACACTTTTCCATGAACCCGAAGGCCGCCGTAATAGCCACCCATTTACGGATGACGTTTAACAAACCCCAAAGTTCATGAAGCAAGCATGAAGAAACTCGATACTCTCATGGTCTAAGGAATTATGCAAACATTAACTTCCTGTGTTATTAACCATAAACTTGTGACGAATGTATCTCATAGCATAACATCAATTCGGGTCGATTCAACACAAATGTTCCTATAACATTGTGCCCTCAAAGTTGCTGGCATAGACATGCCCATGATTGGGAAAACATAATCATCATGCAACACTTGAGCTAGTCTTAGAGGCATGACTAGGAATACTTTTTACCGTTTATTATTCCACACGTGCATATGGGTTTTCCCCAGAGCCTTTATGGATATACGGGCTCGGGAACCATAGCAGTTATAGCATGGAACATAAACCTAATTATGAACAGAGAGATAATATATAACAATTGTTATTGCCTCTAGGGCATATCTCCTACAGACTCCCACTTGCACTAGAGTCAATATCTAGTCAATGCTGATGCACTTTACACCTATGACACATTGGTGTAAACATGCTTCGCTTGTGGTATAGCCTGATGTCCAACGGATCTGACGACTTCAGCTCCGTGTGTAACTTTGCATATCCTCGCGTCTTCACGCTTTCACAAAATTCAAATTTTGTGTGGACTTGGCTTTGTATGTATGCGAATCACAGGTCGAACCTGGATTCCTCAGACTGAGTTATGGAGCAACTACCTACAGTAGTGTCCCATTGACAAAAGCCATCTTGGAACCATACTAAGTTCATGAATGAACTATATGATTCAACATCTTCTTTGTCGCTTCAAAAGCGGCAACATACTTCGCCTCTGTTATAGAATTCGCCACAGTAACTTGCTTGGAACATTTTCCAACAAACTGTGCCACCATATTGTGTGCAACACAAAGCCCTTAATTTAAATCAAAAATCGCATGGAGCATTGATGAAGACTGTGTCGATGTAATTACTTACAACGAGCTCTTCATAATATCTGCCCGCGAGAAAACATGTCATCAGTACTACTCTGGTACTAAATGACATCTTTCACTGTTGTCCTATGATCAGTACTTTGATCACTTTGGTATCCATACTCGCAACACCTTTGGAGTATTGGACATATCTGGTTGTTTTACATACCATGGAATACATGATTAATCCAAACACAAGAGTGTGTGGAATCTCCATCATGTATTTTGCTCATCGGTGTTTTTGGGACACCGAGTCTTGCAAAAACTCTTTCCATGTGACTTCGGCAAGAATCACTCCTTGGCGTTTTATATGCTAAAAGGTTTTAGCATCTTGTCAATATGTATTCATTGCTTAGCCCCATTAGGTAAATCTATCTTCATAGATCATCATGCCTAATATCAAGGCTATTTAGCCTAAGCACTTCATCGAAAAACTATTTCCAAATGAAGTCCTAATTCGTGTCAAGAAATTTATTTCCAATTACAAATGTGTCAAGCACACAAGGTTTTTAGAAATATTATTGCGCTCCCACTTACTTTCTTGAATTACAAGCATCTTCGTTACCCATTGATGAAGTCAAAACCCCTTTTGACCATTTCATCAAAACACGAAGATTCCAACTCCATTTTGCTCTCTTCTGTCCATCGCTGGAACTCTGAAGTTTGCATACCTACTAGCATCCTCTGGATCGACAACCTACTTTGGACTGTATCACATACAAGTCCTAGGTTTCATTTCCATCAGATGGAAATACTTTTGTCATCCATGTTTCATATCTCAAGATTGAAATATTTATTAATTGCTAGTTCAACCCGAACCGACTTTAAGCATCGCTACGATGAAACAACCTCATCGTAGTCAACTCTTTATTGCAACAAGTCGAGCTTTATGGATAAAACTATTTATCCGTATCAGTTTTAAGTTCCATAAATATTCGTTAGACTCTAAGTCTTCCGAAAGGTGTATCAAGGTTTTAATCTTGAATCACTTATATGGAAACTATCTCGGATTGTATTGGCATTTAGCCAATTCCGGAGTCAGGGCCCATCAACGCTTCCTTGTGTATCGTAGGTATATTGTTGTCTAACAACAATATCTCGTCTGCGCACCTGAGAGGTTTGCACGAGCCTTGCCTACGTGGTTCAGCTGCAAGTTCGACCGAAGTCCATACATTTTATTGTAGAGACTTTCGTATCAGTCGCAGTAGGAAACTCCGGAATTACTTCCAAGGTTTCTTTCCTTTGACCTGATGACGAAGATACTGTTATCTCGTCGAGTTTGCACTGTCCTCCCACTCACCTTTTTGAAAGAACTATTCTCTTTAAAAGCATACCGTTTCGTGGCAAAACTATTTGCCTCGGTATAGTGAGGGAGGAATACCCAATGACTTGGGATAACCTACAAAGTAGCACTTGTCTGATTTGGAATAGGTTTGTAACCTTTTACACAAGCCCCATATTCCAAATGTTAAGAAAGGATATAACATGGTTGGGCGTACCATACCATGGCTTCATTTCAACAGACCCGATGGAGCTCTTTTCAGTGTAAAAGCCGCAGTCTCTAAAGCATCACTCTTTAAAAGGGATAATGGCAAATTTATTTATGTCATCTTTGATCTTACCATGTCATAAATGGTTTGATTACATCTTCACGGACTTTCCACTTGCAGTGGTGTTCCGGGAAGTGCAAGTTATGAAACCCCTTTCACAACTCATCAGACATTCGCTAAACTTGTAACTCAAATATTCCTTTCTGCAATCGAATTGTAGAAACATAATTTTCTTGTTACAATAACTTCTACTTCATTTTTGAAAACCTTTCGAATGATTTCAAAAGATCCAGACTTACGTCTCATCAAGTAAATATCCATATATCTACTTGAGTCATTTTTGAAGATAGATAAATCCACTACTAACAACATTTATCGGACTACACACATCAAATGTATGATCACCAATAAGTTTGTTACTCGTTCCTTATGGCCTGTGAACGGTATTCAGTCACTTCACTTTTCGGAGGAAAGTTGCAAGTGTCAGACGATTCAAAATCAAATGACTTCAAAATCCATCATAATGGAATTTTCCATGCGGGTTTCTCCAATGTGACCAAATGCAGTGCCACACTTGTGTGGTATTCTTTTAGTCTTGCGACATTTAGCGTCAGTGTTATGGATGTATCATATCACCATCAATATTCATAACATACATCCCATCTTGGATGGAAGCATGACCCTTCATGTTATTCATAATTCTGAACAACAATTGTTGTTCTTATGAACAACTCCTTTGCAACAAACATTGTGCAATGGGCTAGAGTGTATGAAACTCTAAAATGAATTGTGAAAGTAAACACAGAGGTAATATATTATTATCAACATTCATAACATACATCTCATTCATAATGAAAGTATGGCCCTTATGTTGTTCATAACACCGAACATCAGAAGTTCTCTTATGAACAACCTTCTTGCAAGATACCTTATGCAATGGGCTAGAGTGTGTAAAACTCTAAATGAATTATGAAAATAAATACAGACGGTAATACACCGATGGAAGGTATAGTAACATTTACTATGTTCCCTGTGTATACCTAAACCTCATTCCTGGCTAGTGTCTTAGGCCATAGTAGTTCTTACATCGAGTTGCATCAGAATGCAATCGAGCGGGTATCTTTGTGATTAACTCACAATACCCAAGAATTAGTGATCAACAAATTAATCATAATTCCCAAGGACTATATCTTTTACCAGTCTTCTATACATCAAAAACTTGTATGACATTCATACATGAGCTGGATATTCCAGTCTTCTTTCTTTTTACCATTATACTTCTAACAGTTTAACTTTTAGTATTTCTCCTACTCTCAGAAGAAGCACCCAACTTAAGAGTGGCGTTAGCCCCGGACTTCCTAGGCGTGAAAGTCTTACTAACACCCTTCGGACACTTCCTTTCTCTTTAAGTTGTTGTTTTATTCACCTTTCATCATATGACAGGCGTTCTACTGGATCCCTCTCTTATCAGTCTAATGCATAGTAAACTCCTTTACTAATAGTTTGCAAAACACTGCTTTGGATATCTCATATCTTTCAGCCTTTGTCTGTCTCTGAAAATGATTTTCAGATTCCATGAATATCACATAACTATCCAAACTTTTGAAGTTCGGGTCTCATGGAAGCAAACATATTGCACTTGACTAAAAAATGGAATTCTAGCTTTTGGATCGAAGGACGAGAGTCACATGATCCATAGCATTAGCGGGAGAATACCGAAAGTATGCGATATGACAAAGTCCTTCTCGGCACTCTTGAGGACAATCCTCACATTACGTTACCAACCGTAAAGATTTAACCAGATATTTAACAGCTATTCAATTTTAATAGGGAAGGTGGAAACGCGAGCCATTATTCTATAACTATTATGCAAACCACACTTAGACAGTGTTCAAAATTAATTGCACTGAGAATTAAACAAGTTAATTCAACAGTGCGCTCCCACTCAAATCAATATCTCTCATAATTGATTGTGAGTGATTCAAGATCCACATTTCAATTCAACGCCATTGATGTTAGTCACCACTGATGACGAAAATCTCAATTGGTGGGCAAACATGCCGATCACATCTCTATGTGACTCTTGTTCATCTTTCGATGCGCGTGTTCCGAGCTCAGGACGATCCTGCCATGAACATCAAGACAACCAAGTGATCTTGCTGCGAGGTCTGACCTCACCCGCCTCACACTTCTCAATTCGTTCGTACCCATGTTAGTCATGGCGCACCCCGAAAAGTTAGGTGCCGTGACGGTGCTACACTTGGGAGAACACTAACAACTTGATATTTTTGTGAGAGATCACCCTAATAAAAAGCGACTACGGCGCAATCAAGAAGGGTGCATCAAAGGGATAAACATCTCAGGCAATTCATAATTAGCATGATATGGTATAGCCCTTTCTGACGGAGAAGTCTTTCATTTCTTCGTCTTCGGCACTCGCGTCGGTGTTTACCTTTGCGAAGATTGCCACCACCTTGTCGATGCACCAGATAATATTGCTATCTCTATAGCAGATAAAATAAATGCATTACACAAGGTTGACACGCAGGTCATTAAAGTGCAATCATATGGCTCCAGCCATCATGCCGAATCATGACACGCAGGTCATGTTAATTAATTTACATCATATAGTCATCTCATACATAATCAAATTATTATGAGCTCTGCTATACCACATCACATGCACATGTAAACCCTCCTGCAAAACCAAGTTAGACGCCTCTAATCGGTTCATACAAAAGTTTATCTTACGTGGCTTCTAAGGTTTCGAAACAAACCGAAGCTACCAACGTCCATCATCAAGTATGATTATCCAAGTCGCTAGATTAACTTTCCAGGGTGTATGAAACACGAGATAATAAAATCTCGAGCCCCATACTAAACTTCGTCATACGCATGACCCCCGTGCAGATCATATCTGCATTGCCCTTTCGTCTGCGAAACATCCATCTTTCTTTGACTAAAGTGGAACCCAAAGAACTGTTAGCACTTCGTTGATCTGTCAATCAGCATACTCAGGAGCAGCATGAAAGGATCGCGGATTGCCAGAACTTTGTCAGATTCCACAATGCTGTCAAGATCAGGACTACGCAAATTTAAGGGAAGCAACAAGGACATCAGGTAACAGATTTCATCTGCTACCCGCACAAATAATTTTCAGTAATAGATCTTATCTACTACCTAATTATATTGTGCAACACCCATACATCTCCATGTATTCTAGATCGCAACCTGCATCTATGCATAGCACGGCTCTTGATGCCACTGTAGGGTAACGCAGCAGAAAATAAAAATTTCCGACCTACGCACCAGCCCAGGACCACTATGAAGACTGCATACAAGGTTTGATCTGTTTCGTTACCGACTCGTAGCGCAGCGGAAGTAGAGTCGATGACGATCGTTGGTGCAGATCCCCGCAGCTAGGATTTACAACCTCCCAACCGCGAGGATGTATACCCTCATCTTCTCCTCGGACAGCCCTCCGGGAGACGGTCGAACAGTCCCCCGGATGGTGTCGCGGACAGCCCTTCGGGAGGACCTTCGAAACTTGAACGGTCACTCGGACAGCCCTTCGGGAGGACCCACAGAACTCGGACCGTCACTTGGACAGCCCTTCGGGAGGCACTCACGAACAGCCCCTCAGGGCACTAAGATCGAATCTACGACCTCTCTACAGAGTTGCACACATACGGTGTCATCTATCCGGCAGGGCTTCGCCGTCCAGAACTAGTTCCCACCGGAACCCAGACAGCCTTTCGGCTCTACGAAACTATTTCGTGGGAGGGAGAGAGAAGCCAGATCATTGCAATGGCATGTATGTGAGAAGGAGTGAGTGTGGAGGGCTGCCCCTCCACCTCTATTTATAGGCCAAGGCAAGGGGTGGGGTGGTGGAGGAAATACCAAATTACCCATGCTACATGTCCCACATGGAAGGGTAAAAAGGTAACACAAGGGGGGCACCAAGGGGACACTCCCATGGCAGCCCAACACCTTGTCCCCCCCATGGGGGGGGGCCCCCAACAAGCCACCAACATGTCTCCATGAAACATGCATGCTCCCTAGACAAAAAGCCACCAAACATGCAACCCCCGATTCGTGGGATCTTGTCCCCTCGCGCTGAGACAAGATGTTTTCCGCGAAACTTTTTTCTGAAAAATTCCAGAAGGTCCCAGAACATTTCCGGTACCCTCTAAAATTATTCTGGGCATGATCCGAAACATTTTCGGTGCTGTGGTTTTTATCAGCGGAAAGCATTAACAGCGGTTACGGCAGTTTCGGAACATTTCCGATTTTTCTCTCTGAAAATTCCCAGAAGTTCCCAGACCAATTCTGGCACCCTCTGATAATTTCCATGCGGTGCCGAAACCCTTTTTGACCTAATAATATATTCCGAAACATATTTTCGGTTTTACCGAAACTCTTTCGGTGTTCTCTCTCCGGAACTCTTCCGTTGTCTCCGAAACTTTTTCGGTGATTTTCTCTCAGACTCCCTGTCTAGTATTCAGCAGATAGATGACCCTTAAGCGTGTGACCCTATAGGTTCGGTGAAGTATAGACATGACCCGGAACCCCTTCCGATCAATGATCAACATCGGAGCCGTGGACACCCATATTGACCCCTATACCCACACGAATGAATATTCGAGTGAACCTCCAGTTGCTGTGAGCTATTCCTTTTGCTTCGTGATATGTCACAAACACCCGAGGTGAGATTTATTGCATTCCCGTGGGCAAACACTTTGTCCACTATGCAAGTTACCTCGTTACCGGTTTTGTTCTCTTTTCTCGTTTTCGTGTTCCGGCATCCCAGTGATCAAATCACCCTGTGTCTGGCCAGACGATGATGGATACCGTTACACCGAGAGGGCCCGAGTATATCTCTCCATCGACGGAGGAGCAAATCCCAATCTTGAGCTATCAAGTTACTTGCCATACTTTCCCATGAACCCGTAAGCCGCCGTAATAGCCATCCAGTTACGGATGACGTTTAACAAACCCCAAAGTTCATGAATCAAGCATGAAGGAACTCGATACTCTCATGGTCTAAGGAATTATGCAAACAATAACTTCCTGTGTTATTAACCATTAACTTGTGACGAAAGTATCTCATAGCATAACATCAATTCGGGTCGATTCAACACAAATGTTCCTATAACATTGTGCCCTCAAAATTGCTGGCACAGTCATGCCCATGATTGGGAAAACATAATCATCATGCAATACTTGAGCTAGTCTTAGAGGCATGACTAGGAATACTTTTTATCGTTTATTATTCCACACGTGCACATGGGTTTTCCCCAGAGCCTTTATGGATATACGGGCTCGGGAACCACAGCAGTTATAGCATGGAACATAAACCTAATTATGAACAGAGAGATAATTTATAACATTTGTTATTGCCTCTAGGGCATATCTCCTACACTCCGTTCCAGAATATCTTTGCATAACTTTGTACCAAAATGCCCCGGTTACTTCTGGCAAATGATGAAGTCATGGAATTCTTCAATACTTTGACACTAGCTAGGCAACCTCTCTCGACCCCTCGACCCCCGACTGCTCGGCGATCCACAACCCTAGACCCCCTCATGTCACATTTTGTCGAGTGTCAAAGGATTCAACAAAACCAATACTTCATCATTAGGCGAAAGTAACAGTAGCATGATGGTACGAAGCTCTACAAAGTTATTTTGGAACGGAGTCCCCGATAGGATAATTCGTAACAAAAGACGGATTATTCTATCAGGAACTCCGTTCCAAAATATCTTTGCATAACTTTGTACCAAAATGCCCCGGTTACTTCTGGCAAATGATGAAGTCATGGAATTCTTCAATACTTTGACACTAGCTAGGCAACCTCTCTCGACCCCTCGACCCCCGACTGCTCGGCGATCCACAACCCTAGACCCCCTCATGTCACATTTTGTCGAGTGTCAAAGGATTCAACAAAACCAATACTTCATCATTAGGCGAAAGTAACAGTAGCATGATGGTACGAAGCTCTCCAAAGTTATTTTGGAACGGAGTCCCCGATAGGATAATTCGTAACAAAAGACGGATTATTCTATCAGGAACTCCGTTCCAAAATATATTTGCATAACTTTGTACCAAAATGCCCCGGTTACTTCTGGCTAATGATGAAGTCATGGAATTCTTCAATACTTTGACCCCCGACTGCTCGGCGATCCACAACCCTAGACCCCCGACTGCTAGGCAACCTCTCGACCCCTCGCCCTTCGGCCTCTCGATCGGTCCCTCGACGACCCTCGACCCCTCGACCTTCGGCCTCGGTCCCTCGACGACCCTCGACCCCGGCCCCCCCTAATGTCGAAGTTATCGGGGAGAGGGTGTATACATATCCGATAAAAAAAGAGGAAGAAGAAGAAAAAAAGAACCGCTAGAGGAGAAGATCGAAGAAAAAAAAAGAAAAAAAAAGGAGAAGAAGAAAGGAATAGAGGAGAAGAAGCGAAAATTCTCTTCTTCTCCTCTATTCCTTTCTTCTTCTCCTCTTTTTTTCTTTTTTTCTTCTTCTTATTTATTTCTCCTCTTTCTTCCTCTCCTTCTTCTTCTTTCTTTCCTCTTTCTTATTTTCTTCTTTCCTATCCTTCTTTTTCTTTTTTTTCTTCTTCTTATTTATTTCTCCTCTTCTTCCTCTCCTCTTCTTCTTTCTTTCCTCTTTCTTATTTTCTTCTTTCCTATCCTTCTTTTTCTAAATTTGTAACTTTTGCATATATATATAAAACTTTCTATATATATTTAGCATATATAAACAAAAAACTATATAGCCACATACACATATATATACATCACATATACACACATCACATATATACAACAACTTCCTAAGAAAAAATATATTTATATACACATAAATATATATTTAACATATATATTTAGCAAATTCCTAAGAAAAAAAAAGATATACACATACATATAAATACAGCAACTATATATACAGCAACTATATATACTGCAATTTATATAAACATAAAAAAAATATACACATATATACATATATATACACAGCAACTATATATATATATACAGCAATATTAAACATATAAAAAAAAGGGAGCCGGCCCTCACATCGGCAGGGCTGGGCGGCGCGACGGCGGCGGGGCGGGGCGGCGACGAGGCGGCGTCGGGGCGTGGCGGCGCGACGGCGGCGGGGCGGGGCGCGCGGCGGCGCGGGGCGACGGGCCGGCCGGGGCGCGGCGACGGCGCGGGGCGGGGCGACGGCGCGGGGCGGAGCGACGAGGCGGCGTCGGGGGCGACGGCGACGGGGCGACGGGGGCGACGGGGGCGACGGCGACGGCGACGGGGACGGAGCAGATCGAGGGAGGCGTCGGGGCGGGGAGAAGAAGGAAACTGACGAAAATTTCGCAAGTCCTGGTTATATAGGAGGGGCATTAGTCCCGGTTTGTGGCTGAAACCGGGACTAATGCCCCCCTTTAGTCCCGGTTGCTGCCACCAACCGGGACTAAAGGTCCCTTTTCAGCAGCCCAAAGGGCGGGAAGGTGGGGCCTTTAGTCCCGGTTGGTGGCAGCAACCGGGGCTAAAGGGGTGCATTAGTCCCGGTTTCAGCCACCAACCGGGACTAATGCCACCCTTTAGTCCCGGTTGGTGCCACCAACCGGGACCAAAGGCCCTGTGCTGGCGCGGGTGCGGTGGGATGTTTAGTCCCACCTCGCTAGCTGAGGGAGCTCGAGAGTGGTTTATAAGGGCTGCTGCTCCCTCCATCTCGAGCTCCTCTCAAATGCAGGCTTCTGGGCCTAACTCTGCGCGCTGCCCTGTGAGCTTGCTGGGCCTTATATTACAGGTGGATCCTGTGCTATAGGCCACGCACGTACACCGTTTCCATTCCACAGCTGTAAAAGTTCTTCAACTAATGGCCTTAGGTACACATCAATGTCGTTGCCGGGTTGCTTAGGGCCTTGGATGAGAACTGGCATCATAATGAACTTCCGCTTCATGCACATCCAAGGAGGAAGGTTATACATACATAGAGTCACGGGCCAGGTGCTGTGATTGCTGCTCTGCTCCCCGAAAGGATTAATGCCATCCGCGCTTAGAGCAAACCATACGTTCCTTGCGTCCTTTGCAAACTCCTCCCAGTACTTTCTCTCGATTTTTCTCCATTGCGACCCGTCAGCGGGTGCTCTCAACTTCCCGTCTTTCTTACGGTCCTCACTGTGCCATCGTATCAACTTGGCATGCTCTCTGTTTCTAAACAAACGTTTCAACCGTGGTATTATAGGAGCATACCACATCACCTTCGCAGGAACCCTCTTCCTGGCGGGCTCGCCATCAACATCACCAGGGTCATCTCGTCTGATCTTATACCGCAACGCACCGCATACCGGGCATGCGTTCAGATCGTTGTATGCACCGCGGTAGAGGATGCAGTCATTAGGGCATGCATGTATCTTCTGCACCTCCAATCTTAGAGGGCATACGACCTTCTTTGCTGCGTATGTACTGTCGGGCAATTCGTTATCCTTCGGAAGCTTCTTCTTCAATATTTTCAGTAGCTTCTCAAATCCTTTGTCAGCCACAGCATTCTCTGCCTTCCACTGCAGCAATTCCAGTACGGTACCGAGCTTTGTGTTGCCATCTTCGCAATTGGGGTACAACCCTTTTTTGTGATCCTCTAACATGCGATCGAACTTCAGCTTCTCCTTTTGACTTTCGCATTGTGTCCTTGCATCGACAATGACCCGGCGAAGATCATCATTTGGTTCCTCTTGATCTTCAGCAGCTTCACCCGTTGCAGCATCATTGGGCACATCGTCTGGTTCCTCTTGATCTTCACCAGCTCCCCCCATTGCAGCATCACCGTATTCAGGGGGCACATAGTTGTCATCGTACTCTTCTTCTTCGTCGTCTTCCATCATAACCCCTATTTCACCGTGCCTCGTCCAAACATTATAGTGTGGCATGAAACCCTTGTAAAGCAGGTGGGAGTGAAGGATTTTTCGGTTAGAGTAAGACATCGTATTCACACATTGAGTGCATGGACAACACATAAAACCATTCTGCTTGTTTGCCTCTGCCACATTTAGAAACTCACGCACGCCCTTAATGTACTCGGAGGTGTGTCTGTCACCGTACATCCATTGGCGGTTCATCTGCGTGCATTTATATATAATTAAGTGTGTCAAAAACAATTACAGAACATCATAAATAGATAATTAAGTGACCAAATGGATAAAAGTTCATCATCACATTAAAACCAAAGTACATACATATATAGTTCTCATCTAACAACATATATAGCTCTCCATACACATCGAAACTATGTAAAACATTTCAACGCGAAAACAAATGCTATCATAATCGCAACCAAGGTAACAATTGATCCAACGGCATAATGATACCAAGCCTCGGTATTAATGGCATATTTTCTAATCTTTTTAATCTTCAACCGCATTGCATCCATCTTGATCTTGTGATCATCGACGACATCCGCAACATGCAACTCCAATATCATCTTCTCGTCCACAATTTTTTTTATTTTTTCCTTCAAGAATTTGTTTTCTTCTTCAACTAAATTTAACCTCTCGACAATAGGTTCCATCTTGATCTTGTGATCATCGATAACTTCCGCAACATGCAACTCCAATTCCATCTTCTCATCCTCCATTTTTTCCAATTTTTTCTTTAACGAAATGTTTTCCTCTTCAACTAAATTTAACCTCTCCACAAGAGGGTCGGTTGGAATTTCCGGTTCAACTACCTCCTAGACATAATAAAACATCTATGCATGTCAGGTTGGTCGGCATAACTATCATAAGCACTAAAACAAATAGTTATAAATTAAAGATAATATACCACATCCGAATCGTAGACCGGACGAGGGCCCACGTGGGCGGATATCAAAACCATCGCACTATATAATAACAAGCAATAATAAACGTAAGAAAATTAGACAAATATCTATCTAAAGCAATAATAAAAGTAAGAAAAGCATGGACATAACAAGAGGCTCACCACGGTGGTGCCGGTGACGAGATCGGCGGGGGTGATCGACGGCGGCGAAGACGGGGACGGGACGTGACGGACCGCTAAACCTAGACAAATCTCGGAGAAAATAGAGCTTCGAGAGCAGAAAAGCTTAACTAGTGTGGCTCGGGCATTCCACCGAACATGTTGTGTGCATAGGAGGTGAGCTAGAGCACCACTAACCCCTCTCCCCCTCGGCCAGAAAAAAAAACAGAGCAGTGAGCTCTGCTCTTGAGTGAGGGGGTTTATATAGGCAACTCACTGGTCCCGGTTGGTGCTACAAACCGGGGCTAAAGGGGTGCCTTTGGTCCCGGTTCATAAAACAAACCGGGACTAATAGTGGTGGGCCAGGAGCAAGAGCCATTGGTCCCGGTTTTTAGCTCCAACCGGGACCAATAGGTCCAGACGAACCGGGACCAATGGCCCACGTGGCCCGGCCGGCCCCCTGGGCTAACGAACCGGGTCCAGTACCCCCATTGGTCCCGGTTCTAGATTGAACCGGGGCTAATGGGCTGGACCAATGCCCTGTTTTCTACTTGGGGGATTGTTGGAATTTTGCTAGTAGGCCTTCGGCCCAATGCCCAACTAAAATTCTGAAATTCTCTTGGCCCATTCATGCACACATGTGAGTGGAGTGAGTGGCACTAAAAGTTTAGTCCCACCAAGGAAGTTGAGAGAGAGAGTTGCACCTCTTTATAAGGTTAGCTCTTCTACCACTTGTATATGAGCATGAGAAGATGAGACCTACATGCGCGCTCCTCCTCCTCGCTCGCCTCGCCACGCCACGCCTTGTCACGACGCACCGCGGGTTGCGGGAATGGGCCGAGCCGAGGACAGAGCTATGCACGTTGTCTATATTTTTGCTGCTCGGGAATAATTAATAAATCGTAATTAACGGACGCGTTAATTGCTCAGCCGTTTCCGATCCTTTTGGATCATGGGGCTGTTACTTGGACGTGGGGTTTTCTCCACGACCTACCCGGTCCGCATTATATAGCCAGGAAGACGTCGACCCTAGCCGTAGCCACAACATATGGTTTCGCACCACCATTCCAGATCATTGCGCCGCCACGCAAGTCTTCTCCATCCCTCCTTCCGGCTTGCACTGCAAGAAGGGACAGCAGGCCTCCGGAACCCCGCCTCTTGTGATCCTGTACGGGAGAGGGGCGATCAGGTTTTTGGGGAGCGCACTCGCGCGACTGCTGGCAGCGACGACTTCGCCAGCGAAGACTTCTTCCCCGACCTCGGCAATCTCTTCCTCAACAACATGGGAGACAACATGAACGTCGGTGGTGCTGCTCCCGTTGCACCGTATGTGATTCTATCCTTCTTGTTCGAGATTGTGGTAGAATTCATGTTCCTAGTGTGTTCCCTAGATGTGATCTGTTCATCTAATGTGCTAGTTCGCATGATTGGTTTAATCTATGCTTTTGCTGTCATGATTTACCTTCTGTTTATTCGGATTAAATCTCGTAGTAATTTGCTCATATTTCTAACAATGCCTACTTGGCAGAAGAAAAACAGAATCGGGCTGGAAACATCCGGGGAGTGCCCTATTTGTTCAAGGTAAGTTGAGGATAATTTTCACCCCTTTTTAGAGTTTCCTGCTGGTAGGCAGTTGTATGCAAAGATGGCTACGGTTTGGACCTTGCCGGAGATGCTTTCAATTAAGAAAACAGGGGAAGAATGGCTACTTCAAGCACTGGAGATGTTAAACCATATTGCAAGATGCATGTTGCTGATGACTCTGTGGAGAATATGGTTCGTTTGGAATGAAGTGGGATATAATAAACCTGCTCCACCAATAGAAGTCTCGGCTCGGTTCCTTCAGAGTTATTTGGATTCGATTCTTGGCATTAAACGTAACCATAATTTTGACCGAAGGAAGGGAAAGGCATTGATATCCTATTCCTCTGCTTTTGACAGAAATACTAGCTCGCCAAGTGATGTTGGCTCTAGATGGATGCCTCCACCGAGGGGATGGATGAAGTTGAATTGTGCAGGTTCATATGATGTTGTTGGAGGAGTGGGTGCAGGAGTGATTTTTAGGAATGAAAACAGCGCCATCATTTTTTCTTTGTGCATGAAGATACACTCATACCGAGATGTGATAGAAGCAGAACTAAGCGCCTGTATGGAGGGCCTCACCACTGCGTTCCAGAGGAACAACACTACCATACAGATTGAACTGGGGTCGAAGTGTGTAGTGAAGATGATCAACAGCAAGGAAGTTGATAGATCTATATATGCCCACTTGGTGTTTGAAATTAAGCAGCGAATTGGTAGCTGTAATTCATGCATCTCTTTTGGTAGTATTTCTCAAAATAAAGCTAGTGCCTGGCTGGCAAACTATGCCATGTCTTCTGGTAGAACTATGACCTGGCTTGGAGCAGGGCCTGGAATAATTGTAATACGTCGGTGATTGTGTAATGAAAGATTTATTTCTGCAAAAAAAAAGTGGTGACATGCAAGGCGCGCATTAAGCACTAGTCTACGTTTACCCTCGTTGGGGGTCGACATATGTGGCTGGGCATATCACATGTTATTGTAATCACTCATGACAACATTCGTGTAAGTAACTAAGTCACCAGTGTGGACATCGCTAAGTAAAAGACATACATGTATCTCTATAAATGTCTGTTTTACCGAGTTTTTTTAGCTTTTTCGTTTACACCTTTTATCTTTTTGAATTGTTTGAATTTCTTACCACATATGTCACATGGTTTACACCGACAAAAATACTTTATTTACCAATAGTAAAGTTCAGACTGTAAAACTAATCATTAGGTATGTTGTTTGTGCATTAAAAAACTGTTCATCCGGATTTAAACATTTTCACAGCGTATTAAAAAACATAAATTGTTCACTGAAAGGTTACATTGTGTATTGCAAAAAAATGTGTATTAAAAATTGTTCATCATGTATTTCATTTATTTCAGTAATCTTATAAAATTCATGTACTTCATAAATCATCTAAGTAAAAAACTGTACGCATTAAGGAATGATCATGTGCATTTATAAAGTGTTCATGCATTTTCAATAGTTTTTTTTGTTTGATAATGGTGCTCCTGTTCTTTTTCAAAACCGTTCGGATGTCAAGAACAATTATTCATTTGTTCCTATACAATATTCGTATTTCACTCAAGATAATAAAGTGAAAAATAAACAAAAGCAAACAATGTACGATGAAGTTTTTTGGGAAAACAATAGGAATTAGGAAAAAAAAGTGAAAGAAATGAAAAATAAAAGGAGACAACTAAAAAATTGAAGTTAAAAATAAAAGAAGACACAACTAAAAATGAAATAAAAATTAAAAAGGAAAAGGGTAAAAAAACTTGAACAGAAATAACGGAATAAAAAAATCTATAAATAAACCCAAGAAAATAATAAACTATATAAGGAGAGAAACAAAAAAATAATGGTAAACCTTAAAAATGTACTATGGGCCTTGGCCCTTATAGGAAGTGTTATAGGCGACCGTTCGCTATATCTCACGAAATCACTAATTAAAGGGGTACCACTTGCAAAGTCACTCCCACCTTTAATGGTTTTGACAAGTGATGAACTGCATGTGCGGAATTTGCCGCAATTAGAGTGTTTTCCCTTTATTCGTAGATTCAGTTTTTTGAAACGTATTATCTCTTGAACCGAGTGTCCAAATCACGAACCATTTTCACCGTTGGATTTTCGTGTCAAGATCTTCGAAACTAGATCCCTTAATAGGGTTCAAATATATTTTTAATGAAAAAACAGAATTGAAAAACAGGTACCGGAGAAACCGCAGCCAGGAAAACAAAAACCAAACTACTAAACAATGAAAAAAATGATACCCACAGTTGTGCTTTTTCATATATTTTTGTGGAAGCATATGTTTTCCTTCTCGTGGAAAAGCATCGCTTCCCCCAAAAAAAATCACGCAAAAACCTCGGAAAACCCAAGCACAAACTAAAAAATAAAAATAAAATAAACTGAAAACATGAACAGAAAAAGGAACCCGCAGGGTGTGCCTAGCGCATGACGAGTGGCAACAGCTGGTCGCCCAAAACGAGGTGCCCCCGCGTGCTCTCGAGCGTCCGATGTGGCTGCCCCTGAAGGGATACCCGTTAGTTAGAGCAAGTAGAATAAGGTACAGTCAGCAGGTTGTAAGGATTAAACTATTATATTTTTGCTGAGTTGGATGAGAGAGAAGAGAAGCGGGTTGCAGATTAACAGCTGGCTGTAGCATAAGCTCCAAGATACACTGTGAGGATGTAAAGTGGGCCATGTATTAATAAAGTACTACTTCTTAGCAACTTGTTACTATACATGTTGGCTATTAGGTCGACTATATGTGACATGGCAACTTCATATAGCCGATAGTTGGCTATACTATTAACCATGCTCTTAGGCGCTCCCTATATATCAAAGTAGGGGAGATATAGCTTTTTTTTTGCGGATACCAAGTGTGGCATCACCTGTGGTCCTGCTGTAAATGGGCCAGGCCCAGCACAGGATTGTAGCGCTCGTCTACCTTGAGCCAGTGTAGACATGTATGGGTCTTTTTTCTATTTTGATTTTTTATTTGTTTTGTTCTTTTGTAGTTATACATATTTTCTGAAATATTAATTTACACGAATATTTACATTTAAATTTTTTAACAAAAAGTTGGCGTATTTAGAAAAATAATATCATCCTGTATTCTCAAATTATAACAATGTTCATTATGCGTTTAAAAATGTTCATCGTGTGTTAATTTTTTTATCATGTATATAAAAGAAATGTTAGAAATGTATTAAAATGTTCACATATTTATGAAAAATATAACACATGAACTTCTAATAATGCATGATAAATGAATCATATAATTTAAGTTTTATTTCTTATATTATTAACCCAAACTAGCAGAGTGCTTGTGCGTTGCATTAGATCCAAAAAAACAAATATGTGCTCACAAACCTAAAAAACAATTTGACAGTTTAAAATACTCAAACTTCTTAGGCTTCATCCTGATTCTGGTTGTATAATGTTACAAATATGTTGTGTTTCACTCCAGTTTTAGTCCTCTTACCTATTCCACGAGGTAGATCAACTCTTGTAATCATATTCATCAAGATCAATCAAGCAGGAAGTAGGGTATTACCTCGATCGAGAGGGCCTGAACCTGGGTAAACATTGTGTCCCCTATCTCATGTTACTATCGATCCTCAGACGCATAGTTCAGGACCCCCTACCCGAGATCTGCCGATTTTGACACCGACACTCGTTGCAGTATTATTTCTTGTTTTCCTCGTTCAGTAACGTATCCGTGCTTGTTGTCCGGAAAAAATACACGTTAGAGAGCCGCATGTTACCCATTGCAGTTTCATGTATTTGATCGCTTGTTTCAATCGTGACTGGCACAGGCACACAACAACAAAGAGCTACACACATAATAAGTTGAACAAAATACGTAAGTACAGTGCCGATCCTTTATTCAAATCTCTGGCAAGTGGCAACTACTGTATATATGGATCGTGTACGTGCATGCATCTATATATATACACATGGATATATACGGAGCGAGGCGATTCATGCATAAGGGTCGACGTTCGCAATGGCCTCCAGCGTTCTCCGGTGTGGCGCAAGGGCAAACGTCCCCGGCGGCGGCAGCAGGGACGAAGAGGTGACCTCGCCGTAGCCGCAGCCTGGGCAGCTCGTCGACTTGTTGACTGAACCCGTGGGCGACGGAGGGTATCGTCCATGATGACTTCCGACCAGAGCAACTGCATGGGAATGTTACTGCATGATTTCGTGTTTCTGGATATGAAGGGAGTAGGAAGCAACAAGAGATGAGTAGTCTTTAGTTACCACGGCCCGCCGCCGCCAAGCATGCCAAGGTAAAAAACATGATAACCAGCAGCACGGCTACGGGGCGAGCGAGGGAAGAAGAAGGCCGCTCCATGAATGATCCTGACCCAAGCTTTCTCACTCATTCTCCTTGTGCGTCGCTTTATAAGCAAAAATGGTAGATAGCTAGTTGTACTAGTGGAGCACCAGTGTACTACCCCACTAACTTCTAAACTGAGGACTTTGGTATACCTAGGACCTCTTCTTAATTGGCCACTCGCGTAGAAGAAGCATATTGTCCTCACATGGTCAAAGTCTCTCGTCTATCAACAGAGGACGTCTGTAAATGAGCGAAAAACCGAGTAGGTATTTGTCGCTGTTATCTAATACACAATTCATGCTTTCCTCAGTAGGATTTGACCATATTGTACTTTTCAATGGAAAGTCTTTACGCCTTCATAATTTTCGGATATACTATTCCCTTATGCCTTTCTACCAAACGGTCATATATTGAGTAAATGTACATGTCTTACACCGAGAATCCCCTTTATGTGCGGGTTCAACGTAGTACTTCCTTTGTTTTTATTTACTCTCCATTCTGCATATTAGATTTGACTGAAGTCAACTTCATAAAGTTTGACTAAGTTTATAGAAAAAATATCAACATTTACAATAACAAATCTATACGATGTGAATGTATATTCAATAATGAATCTAATTGTATTGATATGTTATTGTACATGTTAATATTTTTGTTTATAAACTTTGTGAAACTTTACAAAGTTTGACTTTGACCAAAGTTAATATGCGGAGTAAATAAAAACGGAGAGAGTATGGTCTCTAGCGTGATCCGAGCATAATTTGAGTGTGACTGTGGACTTTCGTGTTGCAGTCCAATTCCACCACATGGAGAAGTTGCATTGAATTTCTGGTAAGGTGCCATTATCAATTGACATGTCCAGAGAAATATAGTCAATTGCAAACTAGCAAGGGGGGAGTTAAAGCTCCAACTTTTTGTGGAATTTTCAGTAGGAGTTTGGTCATATTGATGATACTTAGAGCAGTTACTCGGAATATTCGGCTGACCAGAAAATTGATTATATTTTTTACAGATAAATTATGCTCTAACATTGTCTAGGTGATTCACAAGTTTTTCTTAGATGCAACAGTGACGGACCATGATACTAGGATAGTGGTTGATCAGGGAAGGTGTGCAGCCTCACTGCTAAGCTCTCATCCTTCTTGATCACTTATCTTGACATCCCTGTAAGCTATACTAGGATCCTAGTTAAAGATTTTGACCCGTTAGTATAGCGGCTTTAATCCAGGACAGAGCCCTAGTGGGGCCAGTTCCTCTGTAATGGGAGCTCCAGTAAGCTTGTTTTCAAATTTTACTTCTTCAGAGCGCGAAAAATTTCAAATTTATTTGTGAACACACATGCACATGTATACTACTTATGTGCAAAATTTCCCTGCATTATACTTTCACATGTGGCATAAAAAAAAAGACAAATACACATTTTTAAACTGGCCTTTTATTTTTGTTGTTGGGCCGGAATTTTTTCTTGGTACAGCCTGCAAATCACAACATCTTCAAACAAAATTTGACACGTTCTCGTGGGATACATATATGTTTCCATGGATTTGTTTTTCAGATTTTTTAAACTTCTAAATATGACTTTTGATGTTTTCAAAATACCAAGCTCACTGGATCTCGGCCTCCAAAAATCCGCACTTGAGCAAATTGTCCTAGTAAACTAATGCCATTCCCGCCTCCCTGTGTTCATGATGGACTTTTACCTCCTTGCTGAAGGTATCCATGTACTGTTGGATAAATAATTTGACTGGAGCCCGACGAGAAGCAGAAATAGCAGATTGTGAAATTGGCTAACATTTGTAAACCGAGGGGTCCATATGGTGTGACGACCCCGGCTCGTTCGTGCACTAATCATACACGCAAATGCACACGATCAAGCCTAAGGACTCACGTGAAGGAATCACAGCACAACTCTAAAAACATAAATAAGTACATACAAGTTATATATTACAAGCCAGGGGCCTCGAGGGCTCGAATACATAACAAGTGTCACACACAAGGTTAGCGGAAGCGTTAGGTATCTGGGTACAGATACAACACAGTACTGAAATAGGCCTGTTACACAGGCGGGGCAAAAGAAAAGCTACGATCGAAAAGGCGCAGGCCTCCTGCCTGGGACCTCCGATCCTACTCCTGGTCGTCGTCCGCCGGCTCCTCGTAGAAGTACTCGCCGGCCGGGTGGTAGTAGTAGCCAGCCTCGGGCTGGTAGTAGTAGTCGTCAACGGGGGCTGTAGGCATCATGGCTCCGTCGTCTGGTTTGCCATGCGGGTAGGACAAAAGAGGAAGCAAAGCAACCGTGAGTACTCATCCAAAGTACTCAGCAAGACTTACATCAGATCTATACTAAGCAATGCATTATTTTCAAAGGAGGCTTTATGTGGGTGGACTAGACTGCAGAAAGCCAGAGTAGAGAGGGGAAAAGCCTAGTCCTGACGAAGACTAGCATCTTCAGGGTCTTGCAGCAATTAGAAGGTTGCAGATTAGTACATCATAATGTAAAGTGTTTATAGTAATATCAACCTCATATCTCAATGCAAGTCACCAATTCTAGTTGTACCGAAGTGGATACAACTCCGAGTGTCCGTTACCGTAGGACAGGCTATCGATAGATGTTTTCTTCCCTGCAGGGGTGCACCAACTTACCCACCACGCTCGCTTAACTCCGGCCGGACACACTGGCTGGGTCCTGCCCGGCCTCGGCTAAACAACACGACGCAACCCGACCGGAAACCGACAGAGAGGATCGAGCACGCCGGACTAATCCTATGCCCCCGGGGGTCATGGTCCATCGCCCCGGACGCTCCTGCACGTTGCGAGGCCGTTCGGTAGCAGACCTAGCAACCCCTTATACAAGCACGCAGTTGCATCCTGGGTCCAATCCGAACGGGCCGCTCAATCGCTGACGTCGTGACGACTCCGGCTGATGTATACGACGCAGAGCACCCACTCACACCCACGTGGTGGTTAGTGCTATCGGACCCGAAGGCCCCTCGGATCAAATATCCAAATCGCTTAGTGGATTGGGAGCGCGCGGTAACGAGCGTTGTCACCACACCGGTGGCCCCGACGTCCCGTCTCGAAGACTTGTGACAAGGACCTTACAGGACCGGCCACGCTTCGTAGTTATCTCGCGGGTACCCTCACTGGTCACCCGACTCCACAGCTCACGCCTCGAAGGCACTCGCGGGTACCCCTCAGGGTCAACCCGACTCTATCCAACATGTGTAGTAGTAACTGTAAAGTGTCTTCAGACGCACGATACCTCTGGCCGCACGCCTTTGTTCCTGGCGACGTCCGGCCTCGGGGATCGATACGTCTTTAAACACGGTACGGTAAACCAGGGCATCCGTGTGGTTTCCATGCCGATGAGGAATCCGAGGAATCACCCTCGTTGGACTCCTAAACGACGAGTCCCGTTAAGGTGATACCGGAGGAATCACCCTCGGCGGTAATCACCATAGCGGATGCACGACAAAAGCTAAGTCGAAAGTGGGAAGAGGAATCACCCTCGGTAACCCACAACGAACTAGCTATACTATAGGGACAACATCGGAAGTGAGTTCGGAGGTATCACCCTCGTCACCCGATGTTAACTCTGCGGAGTCGAGCATATTAGGGGGTGTGCGGTGATGTGAAGAAGGTCAGGGGTAGGGGCTCGATCGCTTGATCGAGGCAAGGGTACTATGCGAGGCAACTACGAGAAAGCGGGACCACAGCAGTGCTACCCAACCTATACTAAGCAGTTTATGAATAAAGACAGGTATCAACAGTATTGCAAAAACAGGCTATGCAACAGTAATAGGAGCAGTAGCAGTAGCAGCAATTCTAATGCAAGAATAAGAGAGAATAGACATAGGCGATATCGGAATGATCAAAAGGGGGGGGGTTGCTTGCCTGGTTGCTCGGTGGCAAAAGCAAGGTCGTCGGAGGGGGAACCAATCACCGGGACGGCGTCGGTCTCTGGAGCGGCGTCAGCGTCGGACTCTACCGAGAGAGAAGAGGGGGGGAAGAAACAGATAAATACACAGAATACAAGCATCACAAAGCGTGCTAGTCTAATGTGCAGTGCAGGGTTGCCTAAAAACATGTCTAAGTTATATTAGTTATTTTTAGGAATTAACTGGAATTATTTACCGGTGTATGTGCACTATTCATCTACCGGAAACGGGCTAAAAGTTGCGGGTTCACCTCCGTAGAGGGTCCCGACACGGAAACAGATAGCACGGTTGGCTTCGTCTCGTCGTTCTGAGCAACTTTCATGTAGAAAGTTTTTCCATCCGAGCTACGGATAAAAAGATATGAATTTTCAAAGTTTAATGAATTTCTGGAATTGATTACTTTTCAGAAAAGGGAATTATGATGTCAGCATGATGACATGCTGACATCAGCAGGTCAAACAGCGGCTGATTAAGTCAAATATGACATGTGGGTCCAGTGGGACCCACATGTCAGCCTCTGTGACTTTAACAGAGTTAAATTAAACTAACAGTGGGTTAATTAAAGGGTGGGCCCCATCGGTCAGTGTCTCTAACTAATTAACTAATTATGCTTAATTAGTAAAATGACTAACTATACTAACATTCGAGGCGGGCCCACATGTCAGTGGCTGGACCCGGTCCAGTCAGCGGTTGACTGCGGTCAACGAGTCAAAGTGGGGTCCCTGGGCCCACGGGTCAGTGACCCAGGGCGACCCACGTGTCAGTCACGTCGGCGCCGGCGCCGGAGAATGCTCCCGCGACCAAAACGACGGCGGCGCGTCGCCGAAGTTGGTCGGAAACGCGCTGTGATGCGTTGTTTCGCGCGCGGTTAGCTATAAAAAGATATGATTTTCCTAAGTTTTAAACCATTTTCTGGAATTATTTAAAAACAGAAAAGGTTTACTGCGTCATGCTGGCGTCAGCACTGCGTCAGCAGTCGTCTGACTGGTCAAACTGACATGTGGGACCCACCTGTCAGCCTCTCTGATTCTAACTGAGATTTAGTTAATCTAACAGAGTTGGTTAGGGGGTGTGGGCCCCATTAGTCAGTGACTGTTAGCAACTAATTAGTAACTAATTAACTAACTAATTAATTTATGTTTTGATTAAACATTTTAATTATTTTTCTAAATCATTTTACCCGCGGGACCCACATGTCAGTGGGCCCGGTTGCCCAGTCAGCCAGTTGACCTGGTCAACTGGGGCCCGTGGGGGGCCACTGGCAGTGACCCAGAGGCGGGGCCCACCCAGGCCACGTCGGCCGGCCACCGGAGAGAGCTCCGGCGAGCCGCCGCCCGCCGCCACCTGCCGTCACAGTGCCGACGGAGGCGATAAGAACGCCCCAACCGCCCCCTGGGCCTCCTCATCCACTTCTTCCCTCTCTCCCTCGCTCGCCTCGCCTCTCTTCTCCTCTCAGATCCGGCCACCGAGCGCCGTCGTCGCCGTTCGACCGCTGCCCTCGCAGCCACCGTCGTCGCCTCGTGCCGCCAAGATGCCGTAGAGTGTCGCCCACGTCTGCCTCGTCGACTGGTGACCCCAGTAGGAGTAAGGAGGCCCTGCAGCTGCCGCTACGACGTCGTCTTCTTTCTCGGACTCCGGCGATCCCCTTTCCTCTCCGGCGAGCTCCTGCTGCTACTAAGCTGTCAAAGGCCTTTCGTGGCCGCTAGGTGAGCCTTGCCGTGGATCCCCTCCGTCTCCGCTCTGTTTTGCCGCGCATAGCGCTGCGCGTCGTCGATGCCCGAACCCATCGCCGTGGCGCTCATCGCCGGCAAGTCTCCGGCGACCAAGAGGTCCCGGGCTTGTGCCCGTTGAGCTCGTAGCAGCCCGTAGAGCCTCCCTAATGCCTCAACTCGCTCGTTTGCACGCCGCCTTGCTCGCCTCGTAGCTCACCCGAACGGCCCGCCGCCGGCGAGCTCGTACCGCCCGGCTCCGGCCGCCTCAGCTTACGGTCGTGCCACGGATCGACGGGGTTCGGTCCCCTCGTTCGAATGCGCCGCCCCGCGCTTGTTTTGGCCCTCTGTGGCCAAAACTCGCCGCACGCCCGAAGCTCACCTCCGCCACGGCTCATCGCCGGTGACGAATCCGGCCGAGTCCGGCCCTGTCACCACCTCCAGACGATGCGGCGGTGAATGCTCGTTCGAACGGAGCTAACCGCGCGCGAAACAACGCATGACAGCGCGTTTCCGACCAACTTCGGCGACGCGCCGCCGTCGTTTTGGTCGCGGGAGCATTCTCCGGCGCCGGCGCCGACGTGACTGACACGTGGGTCGCCCTGGGTCACTGACCCGTGGGCCCAGGGACCCCACTTTGACTCGTTGACCGCAGTCAACCGCTGACTGGACCGGGTCCAGCCACTGACATGTGGGCCCGCCTCGAATGTTAGTATAGTTAGTCATTTTACTAATTAAGCATAATTAGTTAATTAGTTAGAGACACTGACCGATGGGGCCCACCCTTTAATTAACCCACTGTTAGTTTAATTTAACTCTGTTAAAGTCACAGAGGCTGACATGTGGGTCCCACTGGACCCACATGTCATATTTGACTTAATCAGCCGTTGTTTGACCTGCTGATGTCAGCATGTCATCATGCTGACATCATAATTCCCTTTTCTGAAAAGTAATCAATTCCAGAAATTCATTAAACTTTGAAAATTCATATCTTTTTATCCGTAGCTCGGATGGAAAAACTTTCTACATGAAAGTTGCTCAGAACGACGAGACGAAGCCAACCGTGCTATCTGTTTCCGTGTCGGGACCCTCTACGGAGGTGAACCCGCAACTTTTAGCCCGTTTCCGGTAGATGAATAGTGCACATACACCGGTAAATAATTCCAGTTAATTCCTAAAAATAACTAATATAACTTAGACATGTTTTTAGGCAACCCTGCACTGCACATTAGACTAGCACGCTTTGTGATGCTTGTATTCTGTGTATTTATCTGTTTCTTCCCCCCCTCTTCTCTCTCGGTAGAGTCCGACGCTGACGCCGCTCCAGAGACCGACGCCGTCCCGGTGATTGGTTCCCCCTCCGACGACCTTGCTTTTGCCACCGAGCAACCAGGCAAGCAACCCCCCCCTTTTGATCATTCCGATATCGCCTATGTCTATTCTCTCTTATTCTTGCATTAGAATTGCTGCTACTGCTACTGCTCCTATTACTGTTGCATAGCCTGTTTTTGCAATACTGTTGATACCTGTCTTTATTCATAAACTGCTTAGTATAGGTTGGGTAGCACTGCTGTGGTCCCGCTTTCTCGTAGTTGCCTCGCATAGTACCCTTGCCTCGATCAAGCGATCGAGCCCCTACCCCTGACCTTCTTCACATCACCGCACACCCCCTAATATGCTCGACTCCGCAGAGTTAACATCGGGTGACGAGGGTGATACCTCCGAACTCACTTCCGATGTTGTCCCTGTAGTATAGCTAGTTCGTTGTGGGTTACCGAGGGTGATTCCTCTTCCCACTTTCGACTTAGCTTTTGTCGTGCATCCGCTATGGTGATTACCGCCGAGGGTGATTCCTCCGGTATCACCTTAACGGGACTCGTCGTTTAGGAGTCCAACGAGGGTGATTCCTCGGATTCCTCATCGGCATGGAAACCACACGGATGCCCTGGTTTACCATACCGTGTTTAAAGACGTATCGATCCCCGAGGCCGGACGTCGCCAGGAACAAAGGCGTGCGGCCAGAGGTATCGTGCGTCTGAAGACACTTTACAGTTACTACTACACATGTTGGATAGAGTCGGGTTGACCCTGAGGGGTACCCGCGAGTGCCTTCGAGGCGTGAGCTGTGGAGTCGGGTGACCAGTGAGGGTACCCGCGAGATAACTACGAAGCGTGGCCGGTCCTGTAAGGTCCTTGTCACAAGTCTTCGAGACGGGACGTCGGGGCCACCGGTGTGGTGACAACGCTCGTTACCGCGCGCTCCCAATCCACTAAGCGATTTGGATATTTGATCCGAGGGGCCTTCGGGTCCGATAGCACTAACCACCACGTGGGTGTGAGTGGGTGCTCTGCGTCGTATACATCAGCCGGAGTCGTCACGACGTCAGCGATTGAGCGGCCCGTTCGGATTGGACCCAGGATGCAACTGCGTGCTTGTATAAGGGGTTGCTAGGTCTGCTACCGAACGGCCTCGCAACGTGCAGGAGCGTCCGGGGCGATGGACCATGACCCCCGGGGGCATAGGATTAGTCCGGCGTGCTCGATCCTCTCTGTCGGTTTCCGGTCGGGTTGCGTCGTGTTGTTTAGCCGAGGCCGGGCAGGACCCAGCCAGTGTGTCCGGCCGGAGTTAAGCGAGCGTGGTGGGTAAGTTGGTGCACCCCTGCAGGGAAGAAAACATCTATCGATAGCCTGTCCTACGGTAACGGACACTCGGAGTTGTATCCACTTCGGTACAACTAGAACTGGTGACTTGAGATATGAGGTTGATATTACTATAAACACTTTACATTATGATGTACTAATCTGCAACCTTCTAATTGCTGCAAGACCCTGAAGATGCTAGTCTTCGTCAGGACTAGGCTTTTCCCCTCTCTACTCTGGCTTTCTGCAGTCTAGTCCACCCACATAAAGCCTCCTTTGAAAATAATGCATTGCTTAGTATAGATCTGATGTAAGTCTTGCTGAGTACTTTGGATGAGTACTCACGGTTGCTTTGCTTCCTCTTTTGTCCTACCCGCATGGCAAACCAGACGACGGAGCCATGATGCCTACAGCCCCCGTTGACGACTACTACTACCAGCCCGAGGCTGGCTACTACTACCACCCGGCCGGCGAGTACTTCTACGAGGAGCCGGCGGACGACGACCAGGAGTAGGATCGGAGGTCCCAGGCAGGAGGCCTGCGCCTTTTCGATCGTAGCTTTTCTTTTGCCCCGCCTGTGTAACAGGCCTATTTCAGTACTGTGTTGTATCTGTACCCAGATACCTAACGCTTCCGCTAACCTTGTGTGTGACACTTGTTATGTATTCGAGCCCTCGAGGCCCCTGGCTTGTAATATATAACTTGTATGTACTTATTTATGTTTTTAGAGTTGTGCTGTGATTCCTTCACGTGAGTCCTTAGGCTTGATCGTGTGCATTTGCGTGTATGATTAGTGCACGAACGAGCCGGGGTCGTCACATATGGCCTGGGTATCCTGGCCTCTTACAGGATGAATGTTGCCCTTCTCAAGTGGGTTTGGAATATTTTATAGACATGACAGTGGTATTTGTTTTTTTACAAAGAAAATATATTAATATCGCGAAGATACCAATTACATCCGATCTCTATACCAACAGGATGTACAAAGATATCAAGGATACACACAACCAGAAAAGAAAGTAAAAAGATAAGAAAGAAAGAAAAGAGGCCCCGCCTCGATGAACAATCACTAGCAGCACTCTAACAACCATCAAAGACAACACTCGGACTACAAAAAAGGTTCTCTAAAAGTACGTTCTATTCGCTTGCTCTCTAATTGGGAGGCGGCAATCCATCATCTGCTAATACACGACCAATTAGTGTTTAGACATGAAGTTATTCCGGTCCCAATTCTGGCGCACTATCTAGCTTCTTTACTATGGATCCATGTGTAGTGCAGTTCTCTATATGGGATGGTATCTGGGATGGTGTTGATACCCAATAGTAGCTTGACATTGGCAGGGTCCTAGATCACTCATGGATGAGTTCCCCTCTCCGTTTGCCATTTTCTTGGACACATAACCCTATGTTGCCTCCATTATTCGTCATCATCATTTTAAATAGCAGGCTATGTTAAATAGCAACAACCTCCGAATCGGTTATAGCGGGGCTACAGCCTGCTATTCTATAACTTTACCAGTTAATTGTACATGAATACCATTTAGCGGCACCATGCTCAAACCGCTATAGCGAGGCTATAGTGACATTATAGTCAGCTATTTCCAACTCTATCAATAATAGACTCTAGAACCTCTCGTTTCTAAGGATGTCTGGGACAGAGGAAATGAGAGTTTGGGCCTCTTTGAGGGCCTTGGTGATGCCAAACTTATAACTTCAGTCAGATAGGATCTATTGGTCGCCTGAGTGAATGGGTATCTACTAGTTGGGCTCGGCCTATTGGAAGATTACCACCTGGTGAAAATCAAGATATTCACCTGACAGTTGATTTGGTGTTGTCTTTCATCGGGAAACAGAGGTCCCTAAATGGAAATGCCCTAGGGTTGGTTATGTCCCCATTGTGTCGTGGATGAGGACAACAACCACATATTCTTCCTCTTCGTCTTGGCTCGGTTCATTTGGAGTTGTGTCAGAGAAGCTATGGGTTGCTTCTAGTATATATGGGCCCATTTTGATGATTTCTCACTATCCATGTGAATTTCACCGATATGAGGAGGTGCCTCTTCTAGCTTGGGTTTGTTGCAACAGGTTAGAGCTTTTAAACCACTCGCAAAAAAATTTCTTAGTCAGCCACCTCCTTTGCGTCAGGCTAGGGCCTTTGTGTTAAAAACCATTGCCTTGATGCAACAGTGAAAGCCACTTGTTAATTAGGTTCTAGGATAGGGATATACTGGACATGATTGTTATCGTACTTATGGTGCATTTATTTATCTTTTTGAATTTTGGTTTTTTTTCGTTTTTTAAGTCTACTACTTCTATGTATAGAAGAGCGAAATATCTAGGACTTGTTTGGTTTTTTTTGTTAGCTTTTACTTTGTTCGGAGTTGGTATCATATAGATGACATGTATTCACTCAGGTTGTTATATATGTTCCCGAGTACACGTGTGTATATATAGTGTTCTAACCGCTATATGTGGATTTTATGGTCCATGTTGTCCTATCTTCTTTGCTTCCTTATGTCCACTGTGCATTGCGTCATTGCAGATATTATTGCGACATTATCATCACAGTATAGTAAGTTCAGAACACTCGAGGCGGTCATTTCACAACAATTAGCTAAATCTCCCACCATGTTCTTAATTCTATGTGTGTTGCACTAACACGAAACAACAGTTTTATTTCGACTACCAATGTGGACAATTGCTATTTTTTAGTTACATAGAAATCATAATTCATTTGGGCAAAAAAGATAGAATCATAACTCATAGATCTGGCATAAGTACACACATACATCACAAACCAATTGCCAATCCATATACATAAACACGGTCTTCAATTTGCACCATGTTAATTAATGTATACGAACAATGTAAAACATGTTTATAAAGATAATGTTAATTTGCAGACACGGGCCTTCGGCGTTTTTATTTCTTTCGGTTTTCACTTTTGGTTGTATTTCAAAATGTTCTTAATATATCTAATACAAAAATCACTTTATATACTAAAGTTGAAACATGGTAATCATGCATTTAGATAATGTTAAATAAGTTTGAAAAAAAAATTCATGTACACAAAAAATGTACAATGCATATGGATTAAAGTAGAAATCATAAAAGAAAATAAGTTTTCAATTTTTGTTTGAACAATTTCATCATGATTTTTTTTAAATATGTATAGAAAACATGTTGCCGATGTTTACAAAAAATGAACAATGTGTATGGAAACAAATAGACATAAAACAAAAAATTCAACTTATTTAATCATGTATACGAACAATGTAAAACATGTTTATAAAATGGTTACTGATGTATACAAAAATATAGATTATTTTTGGAAAGTATAGAGCCAAAAAATTCTTAAGACAATTTAATCACATATTTAGAAAAAGTTAAACATGTATATGTAATATATTTCTGACGTACAATAAATGTACACCATTAGTGGATACCAAAAATGTACAATGAGCTGGAAAAACGTAAACAGCAAAAAATATAGCTTTTCAAACATGTTAATCACGTATTTGGAAAATGTTAAAAGTGTATATATAAAATGTTCCTAGTGTATCCAAAGAATGTACACAGAAAAAAAATCAATGAAAACCAAAAAATAAAAGAAAAACAAAGTGAAGAAAGAAAAGGAAAATTTTAGTAAAATTGGAGAAAGAAACAAAAATAAATAAAGAAATAAAGTAAAAACTAGTACAAACAGTGAAAGGAAGAAGAAATGCTATAAAAAATGGAAAATCAAAGAAAACCGATGAAGAAAAAGAAAACCAAAAGAAAAAAAAGGAAACAAAATAGAAAAAAGGGACGAAACCCGTACTTTATGTTTGAAGCAAACAAAACCAATACTTAGAAAGAGCGAATGAGTTTGTAGGGTGTGACCGCCGAGGAAAATGCGCAAGCCCTTAATGCGAGTTATAGCATTCGCTGCAGAAATATGGGCTGACCCATTTAGCAGCCCGGTTCCAGGACCATTTCAGAACGTTCCTTTCCAGTTTAGTTCCGTATTTTGTTTCCCTGTTGGTTCCTTTTTGCGAATTTAGACGTTTTTTATATTTGTTTTCCCCCTTTTTAAAAGAATTTACTTTTAAGAAAATGTTTGCAATTTTTTTTTAAAGTGTTCAGAATTTAACATGTCCTAAGATATTTTTTGGGATTCACAATTTGTTTCTTCATATTTTAAAATAAATTTCCCCAAATTTAGATAAAGTTATAGTGTTAAAATGGAAATTACAATTTAGGAAATGTTCACTTATTTTAAAAAACTATTTGGAATTTAAGATTTTTTAATTTTTTAGAAAAGACCTAAATTTTGAAAATTCATTCTATTTTTTTAAAAAATCACCTTTGAAAAACATATTCATGTTGAAAAAAATGAAATTCATAAAACTGTCAAAAATAGCCAGTTTCTACAGTTAACAGGCCGCTACAGTGTGTGCCGCTAAAGTACACCAGTGTGTTGGTTGTTACAGTCATGCTCCATGGACCGGCCCAGTTGTGCTCTCCCTATTCTTCAATCACAATTTGTCACAAAATGCATCATATAGGAGCTCCCCTAAGTGATGTCTAGACGCGCCACGCCGGCCAATCTAGGAACTCTCTCCTTAATTAGCCCGACAAATTGTTAGGAACACGGATAGGCCCAGAAAGACAAGGTGGTGCGATATTATGAGTTACTCCCTCTGATCGGAAATAAGTGTTGTGGTTTCAGTTACTCCTTCTGATCGGAAATAAAATTTACCCTTTTATCAAGAAACCGGTTATGATCTCATCGAATCTAAGAATGTCATAGAAATGCTCTCCACGAGGATTCTAAAGCAAGCCGTAATTCTAAATTCATAGTGGATGGTTTGCTTTAATTTTCTAGTACCATGGTGTGATGATACGCAAATTTTCTGAACATTGTGAGTACTACAACAGATTACATACAGAGTCCTGCATTGGATTGAAGAGGAAGAGGAAAGAAATGACATACATGGCACTTATTGTTGGTAACGACTAATGATCTGCTTGGCATGCCTGGTTTTGTTGTTGATAATACAATTCGGATTGCTTAAAATTTTGATGATGGTATGCTAGGTAAGTATGCATTATTTTATGAGAAGTTGTAATTTTTAGTTGAACGTGTTTCCAAGGATTGCACATCTTGACCTAGTTGGAGTAAGGGCCGGGGGCTCTCGACAAAGTTGGTGCACATTGGTAGAACTCGGCAAACACCTTGTCGAGTTGTTTCAGGCCTTTGAGGAGTTATGTGGGTATTCAGCAAAGCTGCGCATCCCAGTAATATGATATACCATCCGAACAAAGCTTTTAAACAAGATAATAATAAAACCAAGTGATCATGTGGCGCAGATCAAATTTATGTGTCTAATGCACAACCATAAATGTATAACATTACCCCAAATATGCAATTGTATAACACTAATTGATATAGATAGATATATGAGCACATGTATTACACGATAGACGGACACAAACGTAAACCGACATCACATGTGACGTCTACATAGGCACGCACGCATGTACCATACTTATTTTTTATTCAGCAAAGCGGGGCGCTCCCATTTTCATTACTTTCATATATATGGACATATTTGGTCGATCGATAAATTAATGAAACTGGACGACAGAACTGTAGGTTTTGTTGGGCTTCCAATCGAGGGGTATAACCGGGTCAGCGATGAGTGTCTTGCCGGACTCGTTGGTGATGCGCAACGAGAATGTCGCCTGCATGGGGGTGGTGGGCATCCATCCTCCAGATGGACTCCCCACGACTCCTTGATGGGCAGCCACTGCCCGGTTGGAGCCGTCTTGCCACCACTGACACTGCCTGGTCACGACTCCATGATGTCTAGCCTCGGTTGCCTGATGCGGAACTCGGCAAACACATTGCCGAGTTGTTTCGGACCTTTTTGGAGTTCTCTAGGCACTTGGCAAAGCTGCAGATGTCTGTAATGTGCTATACCATCGGAATAAAGGTTTCCGTAAAAAAGCTAATAATAAAGCTAAGGGATCATGTGGGACATATCAAATTTATGTGTCTAATGCACAACTGTAAATGTATAACATTACCCTAAATAAGCAATTGTATGATAAAATTAATTGATATAGATAGATATGTAAGCACATGTTACACGATGGATAGACACACATGCAACCGGACATCACAGGGACGTCTCAGCTTGCTACATAGGCACGCACGGATGTACCATATTTAGTTTTTCTTCAGCAAATCAGGGTGCTCCCCTTTTCATTACTTTCATATATAGAACATATATGGTCGAGCGATCAATTAATGAAGCTGGACGAGAGAACTGTAGGTTTTGTTGGGCTTCCAATCGACAGGGATAACCTGGTCGGCGACGAGTGTCTTGCCGGACTTGTTGGTGATGCGCAAAGAGAATGGCCCCTACATGGGGTGGTGGGCATCCATCCTCCAGATGGACCCCCATGACTCCTTCATGGGCACCCACTGCCCTGTTGGAGCCATCTTGCCGCCAATGACAACGCCCGGTCGTGACTCCATGATGTCCAGCTGCTTCACATCGCCATCGCCGTCCTCGTACTCCACTAGGATTGCAATGTAGAACGGGTTCGACCCCTCCTCCACGTGGAATGTCACGGTCAGCCCCGGGTAGTGGCACGGCACCCTGCACAGCCATGTCACTCACCAGTGTCAGTGTGTGTCATCTCACAAACACGGAATATTGTCTAGCTCTTGTAAGGTAAGACGACGGTTATGATGCTGACTGGCATTATAGATACGTGGGTGTGGTACCTTTTGAACTGCATGTTGATCACGCCGGCGTGGTGGAGCTCGTCATTTCGGCCGTCCTTGGCCATGGCTCCGAAGGCGGTGCCACTGAGGTCGAAGTGGTAGCGGGAGACCGGGTAGTAGTTCATGTCCGTGATGATCACCGTCTTCGGCACACCGGAGCACGCATGGTGGTCTGACTTTATGCATCTTATCTGCATTTGCTGTGAACGATGTTACCGGCTGCACATCCTATACGAATATTTTCGAATGCATGCACGCGAATAATAATGGTTACAAAACAATGTGTCAGTAATATATTGGTTTGTAAATATAAATAGATTATAGTGGTACTACCAATCTATATTAAAATTTACTGATTCAGTGCAAAATTGTATCAAATCAGCGATAATTAATATGAATCAGAGGGTGTAACATAATTGCTTGCAGTGTGTAATAATAGCGTTAGGTGGGTCGTATCGCACCTGGTAGCAGGAGCCGCAGCCCTTCCGTGCGTGAAGAGCGGCTGGTTGCCACAGGAGGTCATGGAGGAGAAGGGTGGCAAGTTGACGTTCTTGAACCCGCACGCACCGCCATTGTCGTCGGGCCCGGCACCATGTGGCGCGCCGTACCATGTCGCCTTGGCGTCAAGCCAGCTTGTAGTGGCCGCAGCAGGAGCCGTGTGGTGCTTGGCGCAGCAGCCATGCGCATGGGAGACGAGGATGCAGAGGATTAGAGCAGCCACGACCGCAACGGAGGAGGATGCCATGGCTGGCTCTTGTGCCGGACTATGCTCGGCACTTTGCCGTTATTATATATCGCGTGTGCAGGCACACACTAGTAGCGGCGCCCACAGAAACAGTTTTTAATTGCATGATACTTTGCCGTACTTATTTTATTTAATCAATTTTATTATAGAGAGATCAGTCTGTATCTACAACTCTAAATAAGAGTATATAAAAAATACTG
This sequence comes from Secale cereale, assembly GCA_902687465.1. Taxonomy (NCBI): domain Eukaryota; kingdom Viridiplantae; phylum Streptophyta; class Magnoliopsida; order Poales; family Poaceae; genus Secale; species Secale cereale. Next base: position 3,692,308 of record LR738711.1, read on the forward strand.
TATTTGTTGACATTAATTAGCTGGTTAATGCGAGAACGCGGCGTGGGCTAAACTGGCTTGTTACATAATACTCCCTCCGTCCCAAAATAAGTGACTCAAAAATGACTCAACTTTGTACTAACTTAGTACAAAGTTGAGTCACTTTTGAGTCACTTATTTTGGGACGGAGGGAGTACTAGTTAGGCCAGTAGATCAACATTCTAGTTTTTCGATTTCGGGCTGATCAATGTCTCCATAATGGCCCTGTAGGGCAAAAAATTGTTAAGAGTTTGGTGATTTACTAATAATTAGTTTACTCTCGTTTTAGGTTGTAGGTCTAATTAGGGTTCACAATAACCCATTTTGAATGAATCTTCTTAGAAAGGATGCATCTTTTAAAAATAATATTTTATTCATAGTGTAGACATTAACGTTCATGAATTCACCATGATATACATCATTTCTTGTTTTTCAGTGGTTTTGAACCTAATAGAACATGCATGAATGCTAAGATTATTTGGTTTGATTGTTGTATGTCTTCCTCTCCAGAAACATGAGGGTAGTGCTAGGTTTTCCATGGGGCCTGCTCTCTAGCATTTTTTAATATTGTTAGGAGTATAAACCATAGTAATTTATCTTTACAATTCATTTCCACTAGATTCTGTGGGAATATATATTTATCCAATGCATTCTCTTTGATAGAATCTTATGTTCTTTTGCACAATCTTGCATTGTTTCACCACCTTTAAATCATAAGACTGCATCAAATTGTTGCAATTTCCTTTCTCTTTTGCTCTTGGATTTCTAGGAAGGCCCTAAGGAAAATAGTCATATACCTGTAATTCAAATCATACAATCACAACAAACGATTCCACATGTTAGGAAGTTTTTCTACAAGTTTTGGTGAAAAAATACCAAATATGCGGCCGAACCTAAAGGGAAAATTTGAATGTTTCAATGCATCCCGTGTCTTCCACTAACTATTCTCTCTTACCAATCAAGTAACATCCAACCTATGAAATTCTCTTTTTTTTTCTTGTGCACCATCCAAATGAGTTTCTTTCTAGGATTCAACATGCCATGACATTCGTCCTGCAATTTTACTGCTATTATATTTCAGAGTATTACCTTCCAAAGGTGCCTACCATGTGTTTTTTTAATTCTTCGGCCTTGTGTTTTTTCAAAATACAAACGCCATGAATTGTTTATTCATGCAACATAAACTTTCTGATAAAAGGAAATATAACCATATCCACTACTTATTTCGATACACTATAGGAGATAACGGTGACCTTAGCACCTATTTGCATGGTGTGAATAAAAGATCTGACAACATACAACTAGAGTGTGGCCAAAGGATTTTACATTCCATTATTGTCCCTCAATACAGAAATGGTACAGGTTTATTGCATTGGTGGTTCTTCGTATGTTTAGGGATGGTGGCAATAGATCGCCAAAGGGTTTTGCAGTGTGGCACAAGTGTCGTCATCACCGGTAGCATAGTGTTGGTTAGACAACATGTAATATTGCAGTTAATCATCAGGCGAAGGATACCATCCGACCAAGCGGTCATGGTGTATAAGAAAAGGGTGTGGTTGTTCCAAGATGGACCTACACACCACTATCTAACCATCCATATTTGCGCTGAGTCTTTTTTGTTAGCAAATATATATTTATGTTAAGAATTCATTGGATTTTATGTTTTATTTGTTTGTCAATATAGGTTTATTATGGTGTTCATAATTGTTTTAGTATTTTTTTGGTATACAGGAAACAACCAAAAAAATCAGGTGTTGGTCCACATGAGAATAGAAAGAGCACACTTATCGACTATGCCATAAAGCATTTTTAGATGACTGAAGTGGAGCTTGGCGGTTCCATTGGATTATCATGTAAATATAATGTTTATTTAATGTTCATAATTGTAGAAAATGGTAGGGCAATCACTACCGTACTTATTCATGGACTCTACGAACATATCAGTGACAGTGGGACCACATAACACTAGCAAAGATTAAAATGATAAAGTTTGCAAGACTTGTTCAAGGTAATTCATGTCATTGGTGGCACTGGCACAACATCATATTGTAGATGTAAGTTCTTGCAGTGTAGCACCGGTGGCGGGGTGTTGGAGGGTTTGCGGCCCCGAGTACCTGGTCCAGGCGCTGCCCACAGCGCCGGAGGACTCACTCCATGACGGTTTCCGTCAGGATGAACTGCATGAAACATCATAGATTAATAGAGTAGACACAAAACTTGCATAAATCCGGGGATAGTATACTTTACTACCACAATGCTACTACCCTATATCATAGATTAATAGAGTATACTAACCTCGGGTGACCACTGGGCATGGCAGGGAGCAACATATGAATAAGATAGCTAGGATTTCCATGGTAGAAGAAGAGGGAGCTCTCTTCATGGCTCGTGCGACTGAACATGGAATAATTACGAGACAAGCTGGTTTGCCTTCCTTGTGTGGGAAAAATATTAACTTATTTCCTTACATATATATTATATGTATACCAATATAAAAATACCCAAAGGGGCGGATCCAACAAATCTCAGCCATCAAGCAATGTCAATCCAATGACCTATATTGCTGTAATGGTGAGCGGTTCAACGTGTTTAATGTGTAATTAATAACATACCAAAGATAGATTATCTATGTAATTAATGTGTAATGTATATTCTATCTAATATTAACATGTAATTAGTTTTCTGCCTAATATCAGCATGCAATTATTTTTTGTCAGATATCAACATGCATTGCACGTCCACATTACTGGTATACACGAAGATCAGAAATTACCTACCTACTCTGAAGAATTATCTTTGATGGAGGGAGGACCGACCGAGATCTCTAAAATCTAATCACATTGAATGTAGTTAATGGTCGATTTCATCCATATTGTACTCCCTCTTTCCAAAAATACTTGTCAGCGAAATGGATGTATCTAGATGTATTTTACCCTACAAAAAACCTGTTAATCTATGACAGATTGTTTCCGTCATCGATTAGGGAAAAACCATCATGGATGTACTTCCATGACGGATTTGAAATTTTTCATGTATGACGCGTCATAATTTGACACCGCACCTTCCATGACGGATTTTGACCGTCACGGGTCTGCCCCCAGGCCCGTCCAACCCAAACTAGGCCCGAGCCTCTGTGACAGAACAAGCCGTCATAGATAGATGCCACGTACGATTTTGAATTGACTGATTGGAATGACGTGGCTGCCTACATGTACATTATTTTTCGTCACGAGAACTGTCATGGATTTAGAAGCTATTTAAATGTTGTCCATCCAATTATCCCATTTAAATTCAATGCACTTTTGAGACAACACTTTTTTTAGCATAATGCATTGCACTGATCATAATGTCAACTTTGACCCAAGACAAAGTATTTCCAAAATGACATATAATACACAAATCATGTAGCATTTATACAAGCATCTACCGGTATATACAATACATCAGTTTACAATATCCTCAGTGAAATGATAATTTACAACATCGATTGACAAAATACAAAATAGATCAAAGTTAGGAACTAGCACAATCCAGTTTACATCAACACCACATAAAAGTTTCTTAAAGCCCCTTAGTTCCACCTCACATCTCACTCTTTCAGTTCTCTCGGAGAAGTTGCTCTCCATCAAATTCAATGTAATCACTACTGGAATCTGGGTTTTTGCCATCAGCCAACTCTTTGCCATCTGCTAGCTGATGGCAAAGAACTTCTTTGCCATCTGATTATAAAAAACAGATGGCAAAGAACTGACAGATGGCAAAGAACATGGTTGCCATCAGCCAATTCTTTGCCATCTGCCAGCAGATGGCAAATAATCTTTGCCATCTGCCAGCAGATGGCAAAGAGGTAGCCAACGCCTGTTGCCGTCAAGGGGTTAACGGCGTACCAGCCCCACCTCTTTGCCATCTGCCAGCAGATGGCAAAGAATCTTTGCCATCTGCTGGCAGATGGCAAAGAGATGGGTTATTTTTTTCAGGTAAAAAAAACTGTGGGGTTAATTATCCCCTCCCTCTCTCCCCACCCATCCACATCTACTACCCCTATATCTCTACGACGTACGGAGGAAGTCGGCGGGGCGGCGGCCAGATCCGCCACGGCCACATCTCGTCGAGATGGGACGCTCCGGGAGAGGTAGATCGAGGGGGCGGGCGGACACCGTGTGCATCTTCTCTCTCGGGACGCCGCTCCAACCCGATCCGCTGAGGGGGCAGGCCTCCGTGTGCGGCAACGAGGGCGGCGGGCGACGGTCGACGGCCGGCCCTCTTCCTCCCCTCCGGCCTTCCACTCCGCCTCCGTCCCTCTCGGCCTCTCCTCCGCCAGTCCGCCTCCGGCTTCCAGCCCTCCGCCTGCAGGCGCCCTACATGGCTCCAAGTCTGGCGGCTCCAGTGCTCCACCTCCGGCAGTCTGGCACTGCCTCCGTCGCCGTCAGACTCCACCTCCGCCAAGTCTTCTGCATGACTGCATCGATCCAGCCATCCCCCATCCGTCTACTGATCTACAGGCACCAGCCATCCCTTTTGTTTTAAACAAATCTGAATCTTTTTTTGTAAATTGCCACTGCCACTGATTGCTAGAAGGAGTAGAAGTACGTACGTGATATTAGATTTGGCACCAGCTTCTAACTCGGTGTATTATTAATAGAATTTGTTCACGGGATCACATTCTGAGCATGAGCGTGCCATGCTTTTCCTCTGTTTCCAGCGTTGCAAGTTTACATGTGGTCCTCCTATATCAACACAGTAGCTTCGGCAGCATATGTGTCATCTCCGCTCACTTGAAATGGTAGTACATCTATATATTTTGGCAGGCATCTATTTTGTATGCTCGATTAAAAATGAGTGTTGAATATACATTGTACACCATGAAAGGAGCCGACGCTGGGGCTGCGCGCTCCTGGACGGGGACGTCGGCCTGGACATGCTCCAGGAGATGTTCGTCGTGTCGAGCCTCCCACCCATTGGCAGCTAGAGATCCTCGACGGTTCCGTGTGGCCTTAACCTTCGCTAGGCTCCGTGCGCCCACGCCCCAATTCTTCTACCTCCTCTCATGTATATGTTGCATCTCCTTTCCTTTATTTTTTTTTCTTTTTTGTGGTACTTTCGACGGCTGCTGGTAGGATGGGGATTGCGGGTTAGGATGTAATTTTCCTGTTAAAGTGACACTCCATGGTATGTTTCCTTTGAGAAATTTCTTCCTATTTTTCTTTTTCTACAATGTAGATCACAGTTTAGACATGTTTCCTTAAATCGACCTATTCCTGAAACTTTATATTGATATGGTCTTGGTGGTCTCTGGTTTTGGTAATTAATCCGAAGGTCTACCTTTCTGGTTTTAATTACTTATGTGTGTATAGATGCCCATCTTTTCACAACGTGTTGTTCTTGCAGGCATGATGTTATATGAATGAAAATCTTGCAAGGTAAAATGATGGACCTGAATCGATCAGACAGACATATACTGCATCATTGGAAACAAGGGATGTAAGTTTCAAATAAGCAGGAGCTCTTGGCAATGAGATTTTTTGGCTGAACAACATCATTTTAACCATAAGTAGAATACAAATAATTGTGAGCAAGACCTAATTGTTTCACCATCTGATCAGGATGTGCATGAAGTCTGCCCATCAATATCAGATGGTGGGATTGACGGGATTGACAGTGCTGCTCTTGGAGGGGATTCATGAGGCGAATTCGTGCAGCTAGAGTAATGCTTTTCATTTAGCTAAATGTGATACGAGCGACACTCAGAATCATTGTGAAGATGATCCTGACAAAGTGGGGCGGGTGGGTGTTTTAGGTAGGAATGTTTGCAGGTGGATGTGAAATGAACTGTTCAGTACTCTCCTATTTAGTTTCACCAATTAGGAATTTATTGATATGGTAAGAATTGTTAGATTGGTTTGTGATGAAATGTTGCTTGGAAATAAATGCATGATAGGTTAGAGTGGGGGCCAAAATGGTTACAGTGCTCTTGTAGGACGATGGATTTTTTCCATGTAGTTTTGTAGCCTTCATGGAAGTAAGATTTTGTAGGTTTGTTTGGACATTTTTGTTTGTTTCCGAAACCAGAGCAGTTCACTTTATCCATGTGTTTTTTCTTCTTCTCTGCACTCTACTCTTTGGGATGATCAATATGCATTACTCTTTTTCAAAGTTTCTATTTGGAACAATTTTTTATTAAACCACTGTAAGAAAGTTTCACAAGAAACCTAAACTCTGTAACAGGTGGTCAATAAAAATTGTTTGCCATGTGTAATGAATGTTTGCCACAAGTTAGAGAACATAACTGGTTGTTAGTTGTTTATCAGTTCGTTTTGCTCATGGGCATATATAATTAGCTTTTACCAGTTTTTTGATTATACAAGTTTTCCCCCTCTTTTTCCACCTGTGTGTTTCTGCAATGTGTGTACATTCAAGCGCCAAAAGGTTTATTCTCCCACTGTGTGCCACTAATATTTCATTTTTGTGGGTGAGATTTTTAACTTCTGGATGCACGAATGGTTTGGATATGATGTTGCGCAATGCTACTAGGTTATGCTATGACCACGGACATGCTTATGTGATGGATTCGGCGGTGCCGATGTGCCTTGCCTATATCAACTGCGGTGGCACCAACCCTCTTGACGAAGCCCATGGAACTGTTGTGTTTAGCATGTCTGTTGGCCTCAAGGATGACCAGTTCATCTACTTGTGCAACCTATTCTGCTCCACCATGGGTACCCAGGGTCACCGATCATACACTGCATTGACTAACATTGATATAGACGATGGTATGCATGTTTTCACTATTTCCCCAATTAGTATTTTTCTTCCATAGTTTTCTAACCGGGGTTCTCATGCGTTGTTGTGTGTGTACATTATGGAGCATTTATAAGATTCCAAAATAAGTTGCCTGTTGGTTGGACATCCTGAAGCACGGGCTGGCGGGACTGCAGTTGGGCAAAGAGAGCTTTAGCAGGGTCGAGGTTGACACCTCACCCGATGATCACATGTTCTTCAAGGAAGGATAGAAGAAGTTCCTCACGAGAACATGACTTGAGGTGTACGAATTACGCCATCGCCCGCAATGAAGATAAAGTTCGACGAGTTCTGGATTTTCATGGGTTTGGTTAGTCATTTCTCTGGTTTTTGTAACCGAACACATGCATGTGTGTGTGCTTATGTGTGGCAAGAGGCCGCAGGAACCAGTATATTAATTTTGGTCTACCTTACTAATGATTATCAGCGTTGAATTTGTTAGTGTTCTTTTCTTATTTATTTTTTGTTCTCTGTTTCAGTCTATTGTGTCTGATTATTAGCCCCCCTAGCTTCAGTGTTCTTCTACAACAAATCAGAGGAGGTTTTGTTGTCTTTTATTTATTGTTAATTCTCCAAACAATATCTGTAAAATCTCTCACTTGAATGTTTGTGTGTAGTAGTTAATCAACCTTTCGTCGGCTGTATTCAGTTCTTTCACACACCTTTTCATGGCAGCAGAAGGTACCTAATTCACTATTTTTTGAACATGTTACAGTTTTTTCAAGTGCTCACAGAAAAGTTTGTTGTTACTTCAAAAGGTTGTGTTGATCTGTTGCTTAGTCCAAAAAATCAAATGTAATAATCATGTGATTCTAGATGGTTAAAAATAAGAAGCCGCCTTGATTTTTTTCGCATCATGATATTGAACCTCTTTTAGGATAACCTTTTTACTGTTGGAAATCATGGGCTAAGTTTTGTGTGTACCAGAAACAGAGAACCTTGTTAACTATTGTGGTGTAGAGTTGAATATTGTGTAGAGGTTAGTGTTGAAGAAGATGAGTTCATTTGTGAGTGCCTTAATTTTGAACACTCTGATTTGCTGTGCAGCCACACACTGAAGGTATTACTAATGCTACATTGTACTTACATTACTTTCTTATATTCAGCATGAAAATATATTCATAGATTTTTCAGGCTCTTGCCATTATTATATTCATAGCTTTTTCAGCGTGCGCTCAAACAATGCTAACGAGTGGTGTTGCAGGCTGCTATTGAGGCAGAGAGAGCGAAGACCCAGGCTGCTTTTGAGGAGAGGGACCGGCAGTTGGCGGAGAGGGACCGGCAGGCAACGGAGAGGGAGAGGGAGAATGAGGAGAGGACGGCTAGGCTGTGGGAGGAGGAGAGGAACCGGAACGACTCGGCTAACCGGGCCATGTACGATCTCTTCGTGGTAAGTTTCTTCTGCATATTAGCTAAATCATGCACATATTGTTCCTTTCATTAGTAACTAATATGACTGACTCGTCAAAACCAAATGTGCAGTCCATGTGCGAGAAGAGCGGCCAGACCCCTCCGTCGATGCCAGTCATTGCTCCGACGGGCACGGTGAGTTTCATTTGAACGGTCATTAGTTACTAGTCTTCACATTTGAGTTGCATCATGCTAATGATACATTGGAAATAATCTTTGGTGCAGCGTAACTCTGGACAAGCATCGACCGATCCTTCTCCGTCTGCCACTGACGCGACCGGTCCTACACCTACACCTACACCTCCGTGATGACGGTAAGTTTCCCAAGTGTTTTGCTTAATAGAGTTTTGTTGTGATGCCATGTTGTATCTACACATATCATGCATAATGTGTGTATGTTTGAAATGCATTGTATTTGTGGGATCCGACATCTAGTCGTGTGCCTTTGGTAGCCTTCCATACAGGGAATGCCTCCTAGTGCTTCCACTGAGCCATGGTAGTTCGCTACTGCTCCGGAACACATGGATTGACCCGCATGTGTCCTTCTTTGCTCCTGGGTCCGTCCCTACGGGGAAATGTCACGCGGTGTATCACTGAAGTCCTTGTAGCTTGCTACGACTTGGTTGCACTCGCTGATGACCGACACGTGCATTGCTGGGTCATGTATGCTGATAACCCTCAACCATAAGGGATCGAGATAGTCTTCGCGGGTAAGAATAACCCAATTTATTGATTCGACACACGGGGAGCCAAAGAGTATTTATAAGCTTTGACAGTTGAGTTGTCAATTCAACCGCACCTGAAATATACTTACTTGCAACAAAAGATAAGTGGTAACAGTGATATGATAGTGATAATAGTGATAGTAAACAGCAAACAGCAAAAGTAAATAGTGATGGTAAATGGCAAAAGTAACAACTAGTGACAAGCAGGGTTTAAAACACTGTAGGCTAGGGAGATGGATGGTTGGGCGCTGCATGGATGAGATAGATTCTAACTTGGGGCACGGCACACGGAAAAGTAATGATCATCTAGGCAAATATCAAACATTAGGCATGTATCCCGTTGGTAGTTGTACGTGCTTGCAATAAGAACTTGCACAACATCTTTTGTCCTACCATCCCGCTACGAACGGGGCCAAAAGGAACTTATGGATATTAAGGTGCTCCTGTCAAAGAGCACCGGAACAAAGCAATGAACTCAATGGATACATGTAATCCTCAAACTACGGACCATCCCCTTTGGTGTCCCAAGCTGTCACTTTTGGGATCGCCGGTTCCGAACCGTAACAGGTGCAAACAACTCATAGATACGATCACGAACACAAATATATTCATGCAAACACATATGGTTCAGATCTGAAATCATGGCACTCGGGCCCTAAGTGTCAAGCATTAAGAATAACAAGTTGAAGCAAAGATGATAAACACCATAGTAGATGATAGGCAACATGCCCCCAACGATCTGACAAACTATTACACGATCTAACTCATCCAATCCCTACCATCCCCTTCGCCTACAGCAGGGGAATTACTCACACATGGAGGGAGAAGTCATGGAGGGATGATGGAGTGGTGATGATGATGACGATGGCGATGATCTCCCCTCTCCGGAGGCCAATTCAGCCTCCAGATTAGCCCTCCCGAGGAAGAACAGAGGATGGCGGCGGCTCCGCGACGGAAAACTGCGAAAGAACTTCTGATCTGGGGTTTCCGTGTCGCGAGTAAAAATACGAGGTAAGGTAGGGCACCAGGGGGTGTGGGCCCCACCCAGGCGACCCCCCGGCGCGGCCCAGGGGGGGGGGCGCCCACAGGGCGCCTGGGCACCCCCTGGCCCCCCTCTGGCCCCACTTCTGGCTCCTGGTTCCTTCGGGTGCGTGGATTTTCTGTGATTTTTCGTGGATTTTTCTGAGATGCTTAAAAATCCGTTTTCCTGCACACAATAAAACTATACAGGCAGCTCTGCTGAAAACAGCGTCCGTCCGGGTTAGTTTAGTTCAAATCATGCAAGAATGAGGTCAAAACAATATCAAAAGTGTTTGGAAAAGTAGATACGTTTGAGACGTATCAACTCCCCCAAGCTTAGCATATTGCTTGTCCTCAAGCAATTCAGTTCAACGAACTGGACGCGACAAAAAAAACTTTGACAAACTCTTTTGCTTCATTAGATGTATATAAGCATGTACTACGAAAAGAGTTTAGCAAGTATTGAAACAGTACTTATGAGGACAATGCAAGGAGCAATCCTTCTTTCAAGTGACCAGTCACAAATACTTAAAAGTAAATACTATATTACTGAAAATCAAGACCAGATTACATTGCACATAGCTTGAGCATATTAGGGTGGTATCTCGCTAGCCTCCATGAGTGAAGCAAAACATAAATGCAGAAACTCCTCCAGAGTTTTAAAGGAGACTAGAACTAAGAATTTTAGAATAAATCATATCACAAGTATGCAGAAGACAATGTAATACTTTGGGACAATGCATGTTACACTCAGAATGACAATTATGCTCTCATAGTTGGTGCTTTGAAGAAAGAAGGTGAGACTCTCGAACCGTGGCTTTTATTGGCAAGGTTGAAAACCCGTGGTCGGAAACAAAAACTAAACATGTACCAGAGCTCTTGGTTTTAAAAACAGGGGTAAAAACGTTTTGAGAGGTGCATATTTCGTCAACGAATGCTAGCAGATAACTCAATCACTTCTTGAGCTGGACAAGTTTCGAGGAACGGCTCCCGCATGAGGACGATCACATCCTCTTAATCTCCTTTGTTTATCACTGCCAAAGTTTTCTGATTTCTCATGAACAAAGCGTGAAGGAGGGTTTGTTTGTTATATTATCTTTTTGAGCCGGGCACACTCAATGCCAGTTCCTTTTCGTATTATGGGTTTGCACATTATACATGCAATCCAGGGGTGAAACTTGTCCAACTTAAAAAGATTATGAATTAACTACTACTTCCTCATGAGCTAAAACATAGGCACAAAAGAGAAATGCTTTTGATTAATTTCGAGATGGTACACGAAATTCTTTGTTAGGAATGGCAGGTAAATACCATGTATAGGAAGGTATAGTGGACTCATATGGCATAACTGGTTTTAAGGATTTTGGATGCACAAGCAGTCAGTCCGCTTAGTACAGGTGGAAGTTTAGCAAAAGACTGGGAAGCGACCAACTAGAGAGCAATAACGGTCATAATCATGCAGAGCGACAAAGCAACATTGAGTCGGGCATGAAAGTGATATAACTATTCTGAAACTCAAAGATCATCAAGGCAGAGTAGACTTTTTAGTCTTAAACATGTGTAAGCATGTGCCAAGTCAATACAAAAATTCTCTAAAGGGAAATACCACCTTAGTATACCAGACTATGAACAGTGCAATGCATGTAGATCCTTTCAATAACACATTATATACTCTAGTTATTCGAGACTAGCCACAAGGAAAGCATGAACCACCGAAAGAGCATTGTAAACATAGCACTATGTCGCTACAAGCTGGTCTCTAGATCATAAGTACAGGCATATGTACAAAAGTAGAAACAAAAAGAGTTCATACCGGTCTTCCCTGTTGCTTCCCTTCAGTCGATCTTCGTCATTACTGCTTGTCACTTGCACGATCGAACGTAGGAAATATAATTAAATGCCATCACGGACTCGCGCTGAACTCTGAAAACAAAGCAAACTAAAGAGAGAAAGGAAATCTTTTTGGATTTTTCAAAGGTTGAATAAAAGCAAAAGAAAGAGAAAATCTTTTTGTTGTTTTTGCAAAGAGAGAAATAAAGAAGAATGGGCAAAAACTTTGAAAAGATCAAAGTGAATAAAATGGATAATACAATGGAAAAGTGAGAAGGGCACGTACTCCCCCAAGCTCAGGCTTTTGGCCTAAGTTGGTAGCTGCTACTGCCCCCAGGAGCCTCCTGCTCCGGGGGTATGTTGGTGAGTCCAAGGGTCGTAGAATGATGCTGGCGCGTACACCGAACTCCTCGGAGTCTCCCACGAGGAAGGTTCTGAGTGCCAAACAGAGGAAGAACCTTCACCAAACTCGGTGGCGGTCTCTTCCTGAAAATGTGGTAACTCACCGTGCTTCTCCTCGTCGGGCACAACCCCCTCCATAGGGTTATGAAACTGATACTGGACCATGAACTCATCGAACTGGACAACATCAAAGGACCATCCGTTCCTGCGAGAAAAATCAAACAAAAGAGGTGCAGGTAGACGGATCTCGCGTTCCGCGGTAATTCCGAAACGCAAGATATAAACAAGATTATCAAGCTCAGAACCCATGGTGACAAACTTATGCCTTTTCATAGCAGCAAGATCAAAGCTTAAATAAGTAAAAGGATTATCATCAGGGTGTGGGGTGCCTCCAAGATGTTCTAAGATAAGTGTGGCATAAACGCCACCATATAAGTCCCCCTTGTTACCGTTCATAGCAAGGCGTCGAGCAATTAAGGCACCTAGATTATAATCAGACCTCCCTGAGAGGGCTGCTGCCAGGATAGCAATATCCGGAGCAGAAATGCTGCTCGTGTTGTCACGAGCTAACACCCCTCTGGCAATATAATATGCAAAATACCTGAGGTGAGGAAATAAGATGCTGGAGATCTTCGACCGATGAATATCCCTCATACCCATGCTGCAGAGAGAGTTGATGACGGTTTTCAGCTCGGAGGGCTGAGTGGCCATCCTAGCCGTCCTCCCAACGTTCGGCACACCTATTATTTCACAAAAATTTCCCAAAGTCATGGTGATAAGATCATTGTAAATTTTAAACTCAATAGCACCTGAATCAGGATTATATCTAAAACTGTTAATGAAACTGGAGGTGAGTTTTTGATACTGGGTAACACGGCTCGTGACGAGTCGTGTCAAACCTGCATTAGCACAAAGATTATAAAACTCATCCTTGATTCCCGCAGCTTCCATGAATTCATCACATGGAAATGTCATCGCACGTGCTGGACTTGTATCTTCCAACAACTCCAGGGGCACATGATCTTCATTATAGCTCACCCTAGCAGTCGATGGTGAAGTTGCGGCTCTAGTAACTCAATCGGAGTGTGCGGGCCTCCTCTTCTCAAGCCACCCTTTTGCCCTTCCTAACAAACTCATTTCTGAATTTTTTTTGCAATTTAAAAAAATGAGGATTAAAACAAGGTGAGCTAAGGCAAACTACTCAACTCACTTGCCGAAGGCATAAACTTGCATCAAAACTTGAAAAATAACTTTCTACCTATGCATGCAAGCTCATCTCTACGGCACCAAGAACTACTAAATACTCACAAATGAAGCCACCAATCAAAAATCTAATTGGAGGGGTGGAGGAGTCACATACCAGGGAGTATTTGCTCAAAATTTCAGCTCAAATGAGGGGCTGTAGAGAGAGATCGAAGAATCGCCTCCAAGAACAGCAAGAACACAAGAACAAGTGCAGAACTCGGGTTTTTGGAGAAAAAGAGAGAGGGAGGAAGAAGACATACCTGGAGGGGGGGGCCTATGGGCCCCAGGCGCCCTATGGGCGCGGCCAGGGGCTGGGCCGCGCCAGCTGGCCGCCTGGGCCACTGGTGGGTCCCCCTGGCTGGCCCCAGGACTTTCCGGGTCTCTCCCGACGTGGAAATTTTTATTTAAATTTTTCTGGAATTTTTCTGAAAACTTCACTGTTGAAATTTTTTCGAAGTTCAAAAAGCTGCGAAACTCTCTGAAAACTTGAAGTAGTGAGGAGTATTGTGAAGCTTCAAAACATAAATACTTGGTACAGCAAGTAGGACAAAAACTAAAAACAAATGAAAATATAACAAGCTCAACTTTTTATCCATATAAAACATATTTGCTAATAAGATTGATCAAGTCTTACCAACAAACAGGCGATATATAGAGCAAAAAGTCTCACCTCTCACGAAGTAATCACTGAACCTTTACCTTGATGGACATTGTCCCTACCATGATAGTTTTGTATTTGTGAGGCACATGTAGTGGACAGTCCCATTCTCCAATCTTCACGGTCTCGATATTCTCTATAGAGTTGAGGCCATGCCTCCTGTCGATCTTTTTCGGAAAATATACCGTGTGTTCTTTATCATTCACATGGAAGGTAACCTTCCCTTTATTGCAATCGATAATTGCACCTGCGGTGTTAAGGAAAGGTCTACCAAGAATAATGGACATGCTCCCATCCTCGGGCATGTCAAGCACAACAAAATCAGTAAGAATTAAACAATTAGCAAACTCTACGGGAACATCCTCACAAATACCTATCGGAACAGCGGTTGACTTGTCAGCCATCTGAAGGGAGATATCTGTAGGAATTAGTTTCTCTAAACAAAGCCGCTCGTAAAGAGAGAGAGGCATAACACTCACTCCTGCTCCAAGATCACATAAAGCAGTTTTGACATAATTATTCTTTATGGAGCAAGGAATGGTGGGTATACCTGGATCACCGAGCTTCTCAGGAATCTTGCCACTTAAAGAGTAGTTAGCAAGCATAGTACATATCGCATCATTAGGAACTTTTCTTTTATTAGTGACAATATCCTTCATATATTTTGAATAAGGAAGTAACTTAATAGCATCAGTCAAAGGGATTTGAAGAAAAAGAGGTTTAATCCACTCACAAAACTTATTATAATGCTCTTCTTCTTTAGATTTGATGGACTTACCTGGAAAGGGCATGGGTTTCTGTACCCATGGTTCTCTTTCCTTCCCATGTTTTCTTGCGATGAAGTCTTCTTTAGTGTACCTCTTACGTTTGTCAAGTGCTTCTTCTTCTCGAACTTCAGGCGGATCATTCTTCTCATTATTATTACCTTCAGGTTCAGCACCGTCTTCAGTCTCAGCATCGGAGATAGATACGCTGTTAGGATCAATAGTTGGCTCTTCATCTGC
This sequence comes from Secale cereale, assembly GCA_902687465.1. Taxonomy (NCBI): domain Eukaryota; kingdom Viridiplantae; phylum Streptophyta; class Magnoliopsida; order Poales; family Poaceae; genus Secale; species Secale cereale. Next base: position 3,707,418 of record LR738711.1, read on the forward strand.
AATAGGATCATTAGAATTGTCGGTCTCCTTATGTTTCTTCTTTTTCTTTGGAGAGCCAACAATTTCTTCTTCCTGCATTTGAGAATCCTGCTCGATTCTCTTCGGATGTCCCTCTGGATAGAGAGGATCTTGAGTGCTAGTTCCTCCTCGGGTCTTATTCCCGAAAGCCTGCAAATTATCTTGTTTGGCATTGTTAGCAAGCAAATCTCTTTGCACTTTAGAAATTTGGTCAAGCTGAGTTTGAACCATTTGAAAATGCTTCACAAGACATTGAACATCATTAACTGTTCTATCTAAAACATCAAGCAGTCTTTTGATAGCAAGGGAATTATCATGCAATTGACTTTCTATCCTCTCATTAAAATGATTTTGTTTCATAATAAAATTATCAAACTCATCTAAACATTGATCAGGAGCCTTACCATGAGGGATGTCACTTGCGTTGAAATCTAAAAGAGAGTGTACCTCTACCATAGGAGGGTGAGTAGTAGGCTCACACAGCTTCTCAATAGGGGGTAGATTATTCACGTCTTCAGCTTTAATACATTTCTCTTTAATAGACTTCTTTGCTTCTCGCATATCTTCGGGGCTTAGAACAAATATGCCCCTCTTCTTTGGTGGTGGAGGTGGTTGAGGGACGGACCAATCTTCATGGTTTTTGGCAATCCTGCCCATCAAATCTTCCGCATCGTCCGGTGTTCTTTTCCTGAAAACACAACCAGCACAACTGTCCAAATAGGACCTGGATTCATCAGTTAGACCAGCATAGAATATATCAATTAATTCATTCTTAGGGATTTCATGTCCTGGTCTAGCCCGAATCAGACCACAGTACCTCCCCCAAGCTTTAGGGAGGGACTCATCCTGCAACTGTTTAAAGTTATAAATTCTTTGTAAAGCAACATGTTGCATGTGAGCAGGAAAGTACTTATCAACAAAAGAGTGAGCTAAGTCTTGAGGACTCTTAATGGAACCGCAGGGGAGTGAATCATACCATGCTTTAGCATCTTCCTTCAAGGAGAAAGGAAGAAGCTTGGTGATATAAAAGTATCGTATCTTCTCATCTGTGGTAAACAGGCCACCTAACTCACCGAGTTTAGTCAGGTGTGCAATAGCATCATCATTTTCTCAGCCATAAAAGGGGTCAGCTTCAACCATAGGTATAAGTGAAAGATCAACAGAGAAATCATAATCAGGATCATCAATGCATATAGGATATGTAGCAAATTCAGGATCAGGAACGGTTTTGTTCTTCAAAGAGTGTTTTTCAAATAGTTTCTTAATAACTTCAGGGTCTGAGCCAGAAAACTCTGTCAGTTCCCTGCATAGATCTTCATCAAGCATATAGTAATCATCATCAAGGAGCCTCTCTTTGAGTTTACTCAAATCAGGATAATCATAAGTCTCACCATTAGGGTAGCGAGTAACAGGAAGTTCAATTCCAGACTTTTTAGCAGCAGCAGCAATTTGTTTCTCAAGAGCATAACCAAGCGAACTAATATCATCAAAAGTAGTAGAGGCATCATCAAGAGTATCGGACATAGTAACAGATTTAGTAGGAGCATCATGTGGCAGTGGTGAGGCAAACTTACTCATAACAGAAGGTGAATCAAGTATAGCACTAGTGCTCAGAGCAGTACCTCTTCTTGTAGTAGATAGTAAGATCGGAACCTTGGGGTATCCTTTCTTACCCATAGTGGATGAAGTGCAGCAGGTAGGATACCTCAAGTAGACTTGTAAATATTGCTATGCTCCCCGGCAACGGCGCCAGAAAACGGTACTTGATAACCCTCAACCGTAAGGGATCGAGATAGTCTTCGCGGGTAAGAATAACCCAATTTATTGATTCGACACACGGGGAGCCAAAGAGTATTTATAAGCTTTGACAGTTGAGTTGTCAATTCAACCGCACCTGAAATATACTTACTTGCAACAAAAGATAAGTGGTAACAGTGATATGATAGTGATAATAGTGATAGTAAAAGTAAACAACAAAAGTAAATAGTGATGGTAAATGGCAAAAGTAACAACTAGTGACAAGCAGGGTTTAAAACACTGTAGGCTAGGGAGATGGATGGTTGGGCGCTGCATGGATGAGATAGATTCTAACTTGGGGCACGGCACACGGAAAAGTAATGATCATCTAGGCAAATATCAAACATTAGGCATGTATCCCGTAGGTAGTTGTACGTGCTTGCAATAAGAACTTGCACAACATCTTTTGTCCTACCATCCCGCTACGAACGGGGCCAAAAGGAACTTATGGATATTAAGGTGCTCCTGTCAAAGAGCACCGGAACAAAGCAATGAACTCAATGGATACATGTAATCCTCAAACTACGGACCATCCCCTTTGGTGTCCCAAGCTGTCACTTTTGGGATCGCCGGTTCCGAACCATAACATGTGCAAACAACTCATAGATACGATCACGAACACAAATATATTCATGCAAACACATATGGTTCAGATCTGAAATCATGGCACTCGGGCCCTAAGTGTCAAGCATTAAGAATAACAAGTTGAAGCAAAGATGATAAACACCATAGTAGATGATAGGCAACATGCCCCCAACGATCTGACAAACTATTACATGATCTAACTCATCCAATCCCTACCATCCCCTTCGCCTACAGCAGGGGAATTACTCACACATGGAGGGAGAAGTCATGGAGGGATGATGGAGTGGTGATGATGATGACGATGGCGACGATCTCCCCTCTCCGGAGGCCAATTCAGCCTCCAGATTAGCCCTCCCGAGGAAGAACAGAGGGTGGCGGCGGCTCCGCGACGGAAAACTGCGAAAGAACTTCTGATCTGGGGTTTCCGTGTCGCGAGTAAAAATACGAGGTAAGGTAGGGCACCAGGGGGTGTGGGCCCCACCCAGGCGACCCCCCGGCGCGGCCCAGGGGGGGTGCGCCCACAGGGCGCCTGGGCACCCCCTGGCCCCCCTCTGGCCCCACTTCTGGCTCCTGGTTCCTTCGGGTGCGTGGATTTTCTGTGATTTTTCGTGGATTTTTCTGAGATGCTTAAAAATCCGTTTTCCTGCACACAATAAAACCATACAGGCAGCTCTGCTGAAAACAGTGTCAGTCCGGGTTAGTTTAGTTCAAATCATGCAAGAATGAGGTCAAAACAATATCAAAAGTGTTTGGAAAAGTAGATACGTTTGAGACGTATCATATGCCTGTCACTGTACGTTTGTGCCACCTTGGTTCTATGAGTAGTCATGTCGGCCCGGGTTCTCTGCCATAATGACCTTACTTAGCTCCAAAATGACCTATTTTACAGATATAAGTTGCATCATAATAATCTTCACATTTTAGTTGCATCATAATAATCTTCTTCTTCTAACTTTCTTCTTTCCCATTTTACAGATTTGCTTAAGATCACGGAAGCTTGGGTTGATGGAGTGCTTGCATTTAGTTTTTGTTTTGACCTTGTGAAACTTGCTACCTATGGATGAAACTGTGTAATATTGATGAAACTATGTATATGTACGGATGAAACTTTCTACTATTGGTAACATGTGTTGGATATATATGTGTTCATGACTATTGGTAATATGTGTTGAATATGCTATATTGGTCATATAAATATATTTGTGTTTGATTTTCTGTGAAAATGAATTGATATAAGAAAAACAAAATTTAATGGGGCAATATAGACACTTTGCCATCTGCCGGCAGATGGCAAAGAGCTTTGCCATCAGCTGGCAGATGGCAAAGAAACCACGTGTCATCCAGAGAAAAAATTTGGACTGGCCTATTTGGGCTCTTTGCCATCTGCCAGCAGATGGCAAAGTTCTTTGCCATCAGCCAACAGATGGCAAAGAGCCTGCATCCTTTGCCATCTGCTGGCAGATGGCAAAGAGCCTGCAGCCTTTGCCATCTGCTGGCTGATGGCAAAGTATGCCGTTATTCTTCTAACGGGGCTAACCCCGTTAAGAGGCTTTGCCATCTGCCAGCTGATGGCAAAGGCACAGGCTCTTTGCCATCAGCCAGCAGATGGCAAAGAAGCCTTGGCCCACTGGAATTCAGACAAACTGTTTGCCATCTGCTGGTTGATGGCAAAGCCTTTGCCATCCGCCGACCATGCCTTTGCCATCTGCCATGACAGATGGCAAAGTGCCAGATTCCAGTAGTGAATGCAATACCTACAAATAGGATTAAGCACATCAGAAGCATCAAGGGAAATGGATTAGGAAGGAAAACATCAGGGGGTAACAAAAATCTTATAGATCAGGGGAAAGTATCACAACCAATAGCATGGTTCTGGGCTTGGTAGGTACTGTAGTAGAAAGGAGAGGTGAGCCCGTGGATTCGTCTCCCCTCCACCTGCCGCTCCGACGACCGGTGGCGGGGATGGTATTTCTGATGGCTCAGGTTAGATAGGTAGGGTTTTGGTTCCCTTAAGGACGGCGCTCGGACAGATGGCGGCGCTTCTTCTTTGAGTCAGTCTGTTAGACTCCGATCCTCCTCAAGTCTGTTCACCGGGATGGATTAGACGGAGCTCCGGCGACAGCAATGGTCCATGGACCTCAATGTAATTTTTATTATGTTTGGGGTGCTTTCTATTTCCGGTGAATCTTTATAAAAGATCTTATATTTTTGCGAAAAAGAAGAAGTAAGAACCTACATGATCCTTCCTCCGTCCTGTCACCTTTTCATACCTTCTCATGTGCGCTCTTTGTGCATGCGTTGTTTTATAGGGAACCGTAGTAGTACTACCACACCGTGAGGATTGCTATCTAATAAAGTCCTAATATAATTCCTTGTCTTGGAGACGCGTTCAAATGTAACGGTCAAAGTCTACCATTGGGTTAACAGGAAAAAGGACACCCTTTAAGTCTTGTACATATAAGACCAACACGAGCCAGCAATATCACAAATCATGCAGTTGGGCAGCGAATAAACAATATAATTCCCCGGGTTTGCCAGTTTACAAGACTTATTTTTTTCAGTGAACTTCCTCAGCAGAAGTTTGTCATCGCCACATATATTAGTGTGGCTGCTATTTATCTTTGTGTAGCATGAATGCATCCGGCGTCAACTTGCACTGAATTGTGGCGTCAACCACATCAATCAACTCGATCGTTGCCACATAAAATAATTCTAGAACTCGTAATCATATCGCAACGTCGCCATTGCTGCATATACCGGTGATTCATGTGTAAGGCAAGTTAGTTCGCCACAAGTTGCATGGTCTTGCGGCGTGGAGTAGGTGGAGGGCAAGACCATGGCCTGCACTGCCGTCCCGTGTAGGGCTCCCCGTGCGCCGCATAATGGGGATGCGGCGACGGAGGGGCATACTCTGCACACACACACACACACACATATAATTCCCCGGGCTCCCCGTCCCGTGTAGGGCTCCCCATGGACTCCGTCGGGAACAACTGCACACACACACACACACATACTTATGTATACATAGATGCAATGAATCAAACATCATTCCGGCCATCGAGTTGCCGTCGTTGTATGTACCTCGGATTGCCGTCGTTGAGCGTGGCATGAAACAGCAGATGATTGCCAGCACCGCCACCGCGAGAGCGAGGGAAGAAGAACGCGCCATGATGGTCATATAGCCTCCCATGGCCGCGCGGGCGGCGTGGGGGCTGCGGACGCTGGCGCAGTGGCGGCTCCTCGCAATCCGTCATGGCTCCATGTAGAAGCTCCGCCCCTGCTCCGATCTGTCCCGATCCATGCTGGCGTCGGTCCTTGGCGGCTGCTTTCGGCGTCCCCTATTGCCGGCTTGCCGGATCTGGCGTGCGGGTGAGGTTCCGGGGGAAACCCCTGGCTGGCGCGGCGGCCTCCCCAAAGTCGACGCCTTTGGCGCCGATCCCCTTTCTGGAGGCTTTGGGGTGGATCATCTCCCTACCGCCTCCTCCTCGAGCTATGGCGAAAGCTTTTGTTCCCCTTCTGGGCGTCGACGGCACCCTGGTGTCGTGCTCCTTCTTGAAGGCGGCGGCTGGGAACAGCTCTTGGTGGCGGGGCTGCTGGTGGCGTGGTGGCGGTCTTTGGCCTTCTACTTGGTGTCGCGCCTTGCTTCGCGGGACCAGCGGACGGTTTCTTTGGTGGAGCGGTGCTTCATCCATACATTGATGGCGACGGATCTTGACGGCGTGGCGCAGTGCAGATTCGGAGTTCGATGTGGGAGGATGGACTCGCGTAGGAGGACGACGCTGTCTGGCGTCGTGGTGGCGTCGATGGCAGAGAGATCTGGCACGGTAGATGCAACAGTACAGCTCTGAAGACGGACTCGTGGCAGGTGGCTGCGGCGGCCTCATACCCGGCAGGCGTCCTGGTTGAGGAGTGCGCCGGACTGGTAGGTGCCCCATACTAGGCAGGCGTCCTGGTTGGGACCTCAGGTCTTAGATGTTTAGGTTTGGCTGTGATGTCTGTTTGGTATTAGGCCCAGGCTATCAGCGCCCCTTCATCAATTGGATAGGTGTAGCGACAGTTGTTGCTTAGACGGTGGCTTTAGTCTTGCTGTTGTATGACTTTATAAGGTCTTGTGGGAATAATTAATAAAGTGGCCGTATGCATCGTCCAGATGCAGAGGCCGGGGGTCATCCTCCTTTTCTAAAAAAAAAAAATGATGGTCATATAGCCAGCTTCTCACTGCATATTTTTTTTTTCCTCTTCTCTTTGTGCATGCGTTGTTATATGTAGGGGCTCCCTTCTCGTCCATGCATGGTCAAAGTCTTTCGTTAGTCAATTATAGACCAGGCACCTTGGAAAATTCTGCAACAGATCCAACGAAGCGTGAGTGGGCCGTAGTCGTCGATCGCGTGGAAGAATCTTCCTCTTTCTGCCTCCTTTATTTACAGACCAGGCATGTAGCAGCCGTGGACACACATTTTGGCAGCTCAAAACCGATAGTGACTACTCCAAAGATGTGCATGTCGTTCTCCGAGAATTGCCATTTAGTGCGGATTCAACCCCCTGCAGTAGTCTCTACTCTCTAGTCATTCGAGTGTGATTGCCAACGTACTGCAGTCCAGTCCTATCATACGAAGACGCTGCGTGGAATTTCCAGTAAGCTGCACCTCGGAAGCTAATATCCACCACTACCAACTTGTCAAGGATAGAATAATAAAGCCCGACCTAGTCCAAGAAGAAAATATCATTCATAAGAGTGATTAAAGGCAGGGTTAAAGCTACTCATAGTGGAGAGTATCATATATTAGTACCATGCATATAATACCAGTGTATGATATTACCTTTATAGTGTATAGTATCATAGATGATCTTATTTATTGGCATGCATAACACAAAGTAGCATAGCATTTAACATGATACGGTAACTAACTATGTTACTCTAACCCTTTGTCTCTACTTTAATTCTCTGTCATATCAGCGTGTTTGCTATTCCCGAGTGCATGATCCCGGCTAAGATACTACCACTATGGCCGGTCTAATATATTTTCAAGAAGTGGTTATGAAAGCTGCTCTATATCCGAGCCCATTTATGGGTGCTCACTTCAAGTGACCAAAACCATCACGTTGCTCACCACTTTGAACATGCACTGTGTTTTAGCTGCCACTTGGTGGGGTGTGTGTGTGGGGGGGGGGCTTCCACCTGAACATGACAAAATGTTCTCGGTGGGCAACATAATATTTGTGGGTGTCATCATATTCAAGGAAAAGAACAAAGTCTCGGAGACTACCAACATCAAGAAGAAGATGGACCGAAAGTGGCAAAACAAGAACAAGAAGGAGGATCCTTGTTGGGTTTGTATTGCGAATGTTCATTGGTCTCCCGACTGTCCGAGCCGCTATGGCTTGGAACAGGATCCTGTACAAATTTAAGATTTGTCGACATGAACGTTGGCAATATTCAAAGAGAGCATCCGGGTATTGTAATTTACCTATTGTTCTTTTAGTATGTCAATCTATCTTCTAAGGGGTTGACACTCTGCTGCTAATATTCATGTATGTGTTGACAAATCTTCCTTTACTTGTTATCACAAACATATTATTATTGTCACAGAAATTATTGGAGCAGCGTCGTGTTGAGTTATTTCAGGAGATTAACAAGAGAAGGCCACGTGTCATCGCCTGTGCAGGCTCCGTGCATGCGGCCTGGTGGCGTGTATGCAGGCGGCCTGGAGGCGTGTCTGTGGCTGGCATTGAGGCGTGCGAGCAGGCCGCGTCAGAGTTTGTCACCAGAAGACGTGCCTTTGACCGGCGGACGTCGCCCGCTGTGGTACTCTATGCTTACTGAAGGCGCGAGATCAGGCGTGGCAGCCTTTGACTGCCCCTCCGACCGCATATCCTTCTGCTTGGGCGACTGCTAGGCACCGGTCGACCGGCTCAAATTGGGCTAGTCACCGCGCAGCCTCACGATTGGGACGTATGTGACCACACGATTAAGCCAGCTAATCCCTCGCACACGTCCATGTCTTCATATGCATGCTTTGCTAGTCGTCCTCCGCTTGAAGTTCCATGGCGCCCGCTCGTTGTGCTTCTCGCCGCCATATCTCGCCAGCTCGCTATGCAGCTCGCCGTTGAATCTCGCCGGGGTCGCTCGCCGTCGCATCTCGCTTGAAGTTCCATGGCGCCGGCTCGCTGTGCAGCTCACCCTCGTATCTCGCCGGCTCACTATGCAGCTCGCCATCGAATCTCGCCGGGGTTGCTCACCGTCGCATCTCCTCTGGGTCGCTTGCCGGCTTGACAGTTACAGCGCTGGTGTCCTCATGGTTTTGCCCCTACGCAGCAAAACGCGCTGCCGGTTCCAGCAATTCAGCCCACCGGTTGCAGCTCATCTCCTGTTTGCCGAACCATCAGAGCCGTCGACGCGAGAGCTGGTCACAGAGACTTGTCCACTTCGCCGGCTTGCTTGTAGCAATATGGTTGCTGATTGTAGCGACTTGCTTGTTAGCAGTATGTTTTTTGGTTGTAGAAGAGCCGTCACCAGTGGCAGCAAAAATCATATGGCCGTCCTTACCGGCCACACTTCACCGTCACGGGTTGCAGCGTATACTTTCGTCGGTAGTAGCTTTCCGTCCACCGGTTGCAGCAAATCACATCGTTATTATCGCCGGCCAAAACTTCATCGTCGCGGGTTGCAGCACGTATGTCCGCCGGTGGTAGCTTTTATGTTGCCAGTTGCAGCAAATGACAGCACCATCGTCGATGGCAACAACTCACGGTCGCCGGTTATAGCATATCTGTCCGCCGGTGGTAGCTTTTGGGACAGTTGTGGCTACTCTCGGGTGTAGGTACACCCGAGTTTGGAAAACTTTGAAAAATGCGATAAAACAAGGTCCAAAAAATCTGAACTTTCGAGACAACAAGCTTCATCAAGTGTTTGAACTTTTTGCAAAATTTCAGCTGAAAACAACATCCGAGGAGCTCTCACACAAAAAAAAAAAGCAATGCTCAAACAGTGCACAAACATAGAGCATTGATTTTGTTTTTTGTTTTTTTTTTGCCGAGAGCTCCTCTGATGTTATTTTTCTTTGAATTTTTGCAGCATCTCCGGTGGCGGTTGTAGCATCGCCACACCTGACGCAGCATCAGAACATCCTGCGCCTGGAGGAGAGGAGGGAGTCGTGCTCAAGAGAGGCAGGTCCATGCAGCCGCGGTGTTTCTTGCAGACGAGGGAAAGAAGAGCTGCCAAAAAGAATGAGTGGACGAAGGGATTCGTGAAGATAAAGAAGACAAGGATAAGGTTGGGGATGAGCGGCTGCACGCGACCCATCTAGAGCGACCGGCCGAACAGGCAGCCGGTCGACCGGCTGCCAACGTTTCCTTTCTGCTTGTGTGCTTTTCTGGCGGGGTGTGCAACTGTGCAAGGCTCCGATGGTTCAGGTCCTTTCGTGTGGTGAATGGGGTCGAGATTTGCATCGAACTTTCGTTGGGTTAGAGCATCTCCAGCCGTTGCGCCCCCAAGACGCGTCGAAAATCGTCGCTTGGGGCGAGCCGGTGTTTTTTTCGGCATGGGGGCGAGCACGCCCCCAGCCGTGGCCTCCAGGTCGGGCCCCAGACGTCCTCATAGTTCGGTCAAATTTCATCAAACACGGCCAAATTTCAACAAACACGACATATTTCGACGAAATTTAGACATTTTTTACACGAATAAAATGGACGGAAAAAAAATCCTAAACTACGGGCCGAAGTAGGCGCTGAGCAGGGCGTAGTCATCGCCGGTGTCGTCCTCCTGCTTCTCCTCCTTGACACGGCCGGCGCCGCTGCTCGACCCCTCGACCCGACGTGCTGCTTCACGGCGGCGGCGTTCGGCGATCTCCTCCAGGGCGCGGCGCTGGCGGTCCAGCTCCATGCGTGCGTAGTCCTCGCGCGCCCACTTCAAGGCGGCCTCTTCTTCGTCGGCGGCGAGCTCCGGCTCCGGCTTCACCGTCGCTAGCCCTGGCTCCCTCTTCGGCTTGACGAGGCGAGGAGGGGCCGAGGAGGAGGAGCCATGGCCGCCGTCGTTGATGACGAGGCCGGCGCCGCTGGTGCGCCTACCGAGCGGCGTCTCGGTCGGCTCTGGCTTGACGCTGACCAACGCCGGCGCACCGGAGGAGTGAGAGGAGGATTGGGGGAGGAGTAGGAAGAGGAGGATGCCATCATCCTCCTCGGCAGCCACGCGCCGCCGCTCCGACCGGTCGGGTACTCGAACGGCGGATCGTTGCCGCCCTCGAGGTGCGCGAGGACGCCGCTGAGCGTGCGGCCCGGCACGCCCCACCATAGGCGGCGGCCCTCGCTGTTGTTGCGGCCGCGCGGCGTCGGCGCGTTGTTGGTGGAGGCGAGCTGCTCCTCCTGCCGGCGTTCGAAGTACGCCGCCCACACCGCGTGGTTGTCGGCGGCGTACTCCGGGAGCGCCCGCTCCGTGACCGTCAGGGACGCCCGCGCACGCTCGATCTCGGCGTGGAAATAGGCGGGCGTCTCGGGGACGGGGAGAGGAGGGACAGGGACCCCGCCGGCGCTGAGCCTCCACCGCGACGGAGCGCGGACAGGGACCCCTCAGGCGACTGAGCCTCCCACTCATGCAGCGAGCAGCGGCCGAAGCCGTTGGCCGCCGCCGCGTTGCCGGGATAACTCACGCTCATGGTTGCCGGGGGGGAGAGAGAGGGGCTCGAACGGCGGGAGGAAGGGCGGCGGCGAGGAGGGGGAGGACTGCCGATGGATGGGTTCCTCACCGGCGTGGCCAGGGGCGCCTTTTATAGCGGCTCGGGGGCGGCCGCGTAGTGCGAACGCGTGGCGGAAGGCGGGGCGGCGTCGCCGCACAACGCTGCCCGTGAATCAATGGTAGGCTGACCGGCGGCAGCCTTGGCATTGATTCTCCACAGGAAAAACGAGACGATGAGGACGACCAGCATCCTTTGAAGTATAATAGTTATTACAATTATACATGATCAAATAGAATAAGTCATGTATTATAATTTTGGTTCTTACGTTATCAATCCAAATTATTATTAAATCAATTCTAGCAGTGACGCGCATGCATCCTTTAATAATTTACAAAGTGCACATGGCCTTCGGTAAAGTATGCGTGTATATATAGTTATATACTGAAAAGGGCATTGCATGTTGTTCACAGGAGTCGACGGGTGCTCCAGGTTGCATGACTGGCTGATTGGGACACTCACTTGTCTGGTCTATAAAAGATCGGAAGAGGAAGATTGTTTCATGACTAGAGGCCAATCCAGTTCACGTTGGTCTCTTGCTGAATTTTCCAAGGCGTCATGCGGACCGAGGGGAGAGTACTTTGACCATGGACGAGACCATGCATATCTACACGGTGGAGTCTCCATGTTCAAACAGATTGTGTGGAGGCTGTTAAACTTAACATAAGTTCAGTGGAGAACCTGGTCGGCAAACTTAATGATGGTGCAAGCGATCAAGGAGATCTTCAAAGGAGATGGAGAATTTTTATAATTATACATGATCAAATAGAATAAGTCATCTATTTTAATTTTGGTTCTTATGTTATCTACTATCCCTATAAAACGAAGAGATAGGGCAGATCCAAACAATAATACCCGTTCATCTACAAAATCTGAAGGTCCATAATCCTTCCGTGGTTAACCCAACAAGCAACGCAATTAACCCGCCCATCGATCGCTAAAAAAATGTTCGCACCACCTCTCACCCCCCCCCACACACACACACGGCCACACCCGCACGACCTCACGCCCCCGCTTTGTTCCTTCCGCACGACCTGGCACCCCCGTGTTGTTCCTCCCGCAGCCAGGCGCGGGCCGCGGGTCACCAAGCCACCGCCGGAGCCGCCCTTCGCCGCGGCCCGCAGGTCCCCGACCCGCCGCCCGAGCCGCCCTTCGCCGCGGCCCGCTGGTCACCGAGCCGCCACCCCGGAGCCGCCCCGAGCCGCGGCCCGCAGGTCCCCCAGCCGGTGCCCCAGAGCCACCCTTTGTCCCAGGTCACCGCCACCGGAGCCACCCTTCGCTGCAGGTCTCCTCCCTGCTGGCCACCCACACTAGTAGAGAACGGGCCATCTGCCCCGGTTGGTAAGGGTCTTTTGCCCCGGTTCTTGAACCGGGACTAAAGGGTCGGTACTAATGCCCTAGCCCTTTAGTCCCGGTTCAATCTAGAACCGGGGCAGACGGGTCTCCACGTGGCCTGTGCGCGGAGCCCAGGCAGGAGGGCCGAGGGCCTTTGGTCCCGGTTGGTGGCACCAACCGGGACCAAAAGGCATCCACGCGTCAGCATTTCTGTGGCTGTGTTTTTTGTTTTGAAATTGGGGGGGGGGGGGGG
>LR738711.1:3810137-3832931 GCA_902687465.1 Secale cereale
ACCACTACCAACTTGTCAAGGATAGAATAATAAAGCCCGACCTAGTCCAAGAAGAAAATATCATTCATAAGAGTGATTAAAGGCAGGGTTAAAGCTACTCATAGTGGAGAGTATCATATATTAGTACCATGCATATAATACCAGTGTATGATATTACCTTTATAGTGTATAGTATCATAGATGATCTTATTTATTGGCATGCATAACACAAAGTAGCATAGCATTTAACATGATACGGTAACTAACTATGTTACTCTAACCCTTTGTCTCTACTTTAATTCTCTGTCATATCAGCGTGTTTGCTATTCCCGAGTGCATGATCCCGGCTAAGATACTACCACTATGGCCGGTCTAATATATTTTCAAGAAGTGGTTATGAAAGCTGCTCTATATCCGAGCCCATTTATGGGTGCTCACTTCAAGTGACCAAAACCATCACGTTGCTCACCACTTTGAACATGCACTGTGTTTTAGCTGCCACTTGGTGGGGTGTGTGTGTGACCTGAACATGACAAAATGTTCTCGGTGGGCAACATAATATTTGTGGGTGTCATCATATTCAAGGAAAAGAACAAAGTCTCGGAGACTACCAACATCAAGAAGAAGATGGACCGAAAGTGGCAAAACAAGAACAAGAAGGAGGATCCTTGTTGGGTTTGTGTTGCGAATGTTCATTGGTCTCCTGACTGTCCGAGCCGCTATGGCTTGGAACAGGATCCTGTACAAATTTAAAATTTGGCGACATGAATGTTGGCAATATTCAAAGAGAGCATCCGGGTATTGTAATTTACCTATTGTTCTTTTAGTATGTCAATCTATCTTCTAAGGGGTTGACACTCTGCTGCTAATATTCATGTACTATGTGTTGACAAATCTTCCTTTACTTCTTATCACAAACATATTATTATTGTCACAGAAATTATTGGAGCAGCGTCGTGTTGAGTTATTTCAGGAGATTAACAAGAAAAGGCCACGTGTCATCGCCTGTGAGGGCTCCGTGCATGCGGCCTGGTGGCGTGTATGCAGGCGGCCTGGAAGCGTGTATGTGGCCGGCATTGAGGGTTTGTCACCAGAAGACGTGCCTTTGACCGGCGGACGTCGCCCGCTGTGGTACTCCTTCTGCTTGGGCGACTGCTAGGCGCCGGTCGACCGGCCCAAATTGGGCTAGTCGCCGCACAGCCTCACGATTGGGCCAGCTAATCCCTCGCACACGTCCGTGTCTTCATATGCATGCTTTGCTAGTCGTCCTCCGCTTGAAGTTGAGCATGGTAGGAGGAAGCACCACACGATAATAGCCAGGAGGACCAGGGCGCGCGAGAGCGAGGATGAAGAAGAAGATTGCTCCATTATCGATGTAGAGTACTACAAATAGCAGAGACATTAACAAATTAGCCGGTGACTCCAGGTCAAAGTCGTCTCCCGCTACGGACGTCCCCGATATATTCATCCTGTGTGCAGTCCTTTGCCAAACTGCCAGCCCATCGTCTCAGCGCGATCCTTGCTAGTTGCACTATTGGATATGTCAAGCAGGAGTGTAAAATACAGAGTACATTCCACTTCCGACGGAAGTACATATTATCCTCACACACAAAAAAGAAAAGAAAAACTCAAGTAGAAATTTTTTGATACAATGGCAGGTTGAACTACATATCCATTTACTCCCTCCGTCCCATAATATAGGACGTTTTTTGACACTAAACGTCTTACATTATGGGACGGAGGGAGTACTTATTTTAGCAATAGCGTCCAGTGCACTCCTTGCCACCGAGCGGTTGGCTTGGCTTGGTAAGCTACCAATAAAAATTTCAATAGTGCCCTCCTAGTGAAACCAGCAATGGGAACATAAGACCGCAAAATCCATGAAATCAAAACATCAATTTCTGTCACAGATTTTTTTTCTGGGGGAATTTCGGTCGCAGTTGCATAGAAACGAAATAATTTATGCAACATACGTGTGGTCGTAAGGGCGCCGGTCAGAAAGTAGGGTGAGGAAACACGCCGAAGATCTTTTTTTTGGTGATTGACAGCACATATTCTGGCAGTGGTGATCCTGTGGGACGAATGAGGGCTGGGGTCATAGTGGGAGTAACTTCAGCAGTAACATAGAGTCCAACGACTTAGCAAATTTGTCTATGTGGCAATGAATTAATGAGGAGAGAGGTAGTTTGAATAACTCAGGTAGTTAGTGTAACATCATATATCCAATACAATATGAGTTTATAACCTAATAAATCAAGCTTTGCATGACACCACACTTGACTGGCCATAGTGGGAGTAACTCCAAGAGTAACATCTTGTCCAACTCAGCAAATTTGAGTATGTTGCAATGAGTCAATGACGAGAGAGAAAAATTGAGTAACTTAGCTAGTTATTATAACATCACATGTCCCAAGACAGTATGAGTTTAGACATCTCCCAATGCGTTGGTGCTAAAGTGAGGTGCTAAGTGCATTAAAATGCTTAGCAACTAATATCCCCAATGCATGGGTGCTTAGTTTTTGTAGCTAAGCCTCCTTTATTTAATTGTTTTGTCAGAAAACTCCTTCATGTATTGGTTGGTAGTCTTTTTGCATAGGTTCACGTGCTTAGCATTGATTCTTCTTGGGGTCACTATAATGCTCTATCTCTTCTTTAATTACTTTGCCACATCATTTTTCTGCCCATGTGGCACCCTTAGCACCTGTCCACCGTGGAGCACTGGGAAGGGCCTTATAACCTAATAGGCGAATCTTTGCATGACACCACATATATGTTAGTTACTGTCCACTATGAAAGTACTAACATAGTCTACGAATATGTGTATGCTACTAGTGTATATGTTACTCTCCACTATGTGTAAGCCACCCGGCAATGCACGGCCAAGAGATCTGTTCGCCCTTGAGCGGACTAGGAAGGTGGCTACAACATCATCCTTTGAAGTAGTATAATAATTGTTACAATTATACATGATCAAATAGAATAAGTCATGTATTATAATTTTGGTTCTTACTCAATCCAAATTATTATTAATCAATTCGAGCAGTGACGCGCATGCATCCTTTAATTTACATAGTGCACACATATATATATATATATATATATATATATATATATATATATATATATATATATATATATATATATACTGAAAAGAGCATTGCATGTTGTTCACAGTAGACAGTAGTCGAAGATTGAGCAAATCGTGTGTACAGAGAAATCGAATATTTGAATGGAAGTACTGTGCAGCCGATACTGACTGGCCAATCAATGGACGATGCTCCATCCAGCGGATGTGCTTCATTTTATCACATCCATGTATGGTCAGATCAATAGGATCGTCTATGAATCGGCTGTGCACTATCGTGTGTGTAGCAGCGCTCATATTTGAAAGAATAGTCACCGTGTAGAATGTATCAGTTTTGTCCTGCCGAAATGTGTGTCGACGGATGCTCCAATTTGCATGACTGGCTGATTGGGGCACTCATTTGTCTGGTCTACAAAAGATCGGAAGAGGAAGATTGTTTCATGACTAGAGGCCAATCACGTTGGTCGCTTGCTGAATTTTCCAAGGTGTCATGCGGACCGAGGGGAGAGTACTTTGACCATGGACGAGACCATGCATATCTACACGGTGGAGTCTCCATGTTCAAACAGATATGGTGGTAGATATGCATGGTCTCGACCATGCATATCTACACGGTGTGGAGGCTGTTAAACTTATCGCAAGTTCAGCGGAGAGTGGGTCGGCAAACTTAATGATGGTGCAAGCGATCAAGGAGATCCTCAAAGGAGATGTTGTATTGTTGAACTATTTGTTGTATTGGAATAAATTGAACTATTTATTATTGATTTATTTTTTATGTGTTTGATCTTCTTGGTTTTATTTGTGAGTGTCAAATGTTGTTTGTGCTGAGCACGCGCGCTGTTTCTTAGCGCGTCTGCTGGAGTGGTTCGCGCGCACAATATTTTGCAGCGGCTGCTGGAGCCAGCATTATGCTGCGCGTAAAAAAAATGCTATTTTGGCGCTGTAAAAGTTATGTTAACGCGCAACATGTTGTGCTCCTATTGAAGATGCTCTTATCACATCTTTCTTTAACGTCGGCCGCTAAACCGCAACGCCATAAAGTTTTAATTGTTTCGACGCCGCAAGTGCCTTGCCCGTGGCCGCCGGAGATGGCGGAGCGTAGGAAACCGAAACGTGAGAGGTAAGAATTAACGCCCTGTGCATCTCTCTCTCTCTCCCTCTCGTCTTCCTCCCCCGTACGTCGTCCATCGTCTTCCTCGAGCTCCGACCCAATTCATAATTTCGCGACTCGCCCGACCTCCTAGCTAACCGTGTTCGTTGTTGGCCTGCTTGTCGATGAAGAAGGTCGATGATGCTCATGATATTGGTGTCGAGAAAGACGCTAGCAGATTTGTTGATGTAGATCCGCACAAGCACCCCCCCCCTCCCCCACCTGGCGTGGCAGATGTCGGGGCACGTGTGAAAAACACATGCGTGACACCGTGGACTAGAGATGTCCTTCTGCTAGTTCGGAAATGGGGCACGAGGGCATAGACCTACGCTACCTAATATTGCACGATAGACACGGGGATTTACCCGGGTTTAGGCTGCATGGTGCGTAATAGCCTACTCCTGCTTTTGGCGTGTGTTTGATGGGTGGATTAGAGCTTACAAAACCTTCGCTAGAACGGGGAGGTGCATCCCTATTGGCATTCTGCCAAGTGTCCAACATTTTGGCTATTTGCCTTTTTCTTCCAATTTTTTCATGAAATAGATACAAATGAGCACCAACCCACATCAGCACACACGCATCTTATAGCATTGCATCCAATGGCTATAAAAGTGAATGAGATATAAGTAGAACTCAGCTAAATGAGTTCTAGCAAAACCGTTTTTTCATCCCCTTTTCCTCTTGGTCTGGCCCTTCTTTTATAGTCTAAGGGGTACCACAGATCGCTTCGAGACTAAACAAGGGGCTGGAGTAATTGAAGAACTATGACCCCGTATAGTACTAGTTTAACCATCCTTCGTGCCCAGGAAGCGAACCAAACGGCTTCTAGCTCAGGCAGCCTGGTCATGCAAATTTCATTTGCTTTTCAGGCGCAGGCCAGGCATCTATTTTTGCCTGGCACAGAGACGAGGTCGCGAACCAAGCACGCTCTAAATGTGCGATCAGGTGTCATCGCCTCTGTCGTCGGGAATGGACCCCTGTCTTGTCGAAACCGACTTAGGTGACACCCGCTGGAGGCGTGACACGTCTCGTCTCGTCACAGGTGTGCACCATGCGGTGGCATGAGTGTGTGAGTCACCCCTTGTCTCTTGTCCACCGCGTGGCGCGCTTGCCCACCGGTCGCGTGGCGCGTGAGTCCTGCGAGCGCAGTACCGCTGCGCCACGCGTAGGCTGGTTGAGTGCGCGCCAGCTGTGGGCAGCCGTTGTCGGGTGAGGTCGTTCCCGGGTCTTGGCCATCCATCATTGCCGGATGTCTTGGCTGGGTACTTGTTGAACTTGTGAGCGACGGAGGTGGAAACAAATCCTCTCTACAAAGATTCGCATGCCATCACCGAGCCCAAGGCTTGCTTGATAGATATTCTCGCTGATATTCTTCTTCACGAATATCTGCATACCACCACCATGGAGGATGATGGCACGCAGCTCTTCCCTCTCCTTGAGCTTGATCCGTGGCGACCGTGAAGCGCATAGTTGGTGTGTGACGTATCTTGTCACGACACCGACAAAGGCTTTCTTTTCCTTTCTTCTTTAATACGTGATATGCACAATCGTGCATATTGGAGAGGAAAATGATAAAGAGGACCACATAAGAATGGCACGCACGAATCACACCGTTGTTGCCAGATTTATGCAACAATTATGTTCTCTTGGCTTTCGCCATTGGCTCACCAAGTCTATGAAAATCCTATTCCTTTATCGGTGCTTGTGACCGACTATGTCGCCAGTTTGTATTAAAAGTTATATATTGGAGCATACAACATGATAGAATGTTATTCAATGCTTCATTTATTTTTCCTTCTACAAGCAAATAGCTTTTTTAAGTTTTATTGCAATTCAAGCAAGTAGCACAACACCCTCGTCGACGGCACATAATGACATATTGGAGGTTCAAGTATAAGGGACGCTCGCAGCAATCTGCAGGGTCTTGCGGTACGGCACAAGTGCCGACGTCTTGGGCGGCGGTGGAGGTGCCCGCCTTTTCGGAGGTGGTGGCACTGGCGGCTTTGGCTCCGGCTCTGGCTCCGGCTTTGGCTCTGGCTTTGGAATCCATGGTAGATGGCCCTGCGGCGGCGGTGGAGAAATCGTTGGTCTATGGCTTCCTTTCAGAGCAACTACACATATACGTGATTCATCCATCATCATTCATTTCGGCCGTAAGTGTGTAGACGAATGCATGATAAATACTACTCCAATACGCAGACATGCATGTACGGCTATGAAGCCGGACGTACCTACGTAGCTAGCTGAGATTACTTGGAGTGGTGTCGGGGGAAACTGTCCGCCACGAACACCTATGGGACCGGAGCCCCTTGTCTGTGCGGTACGAGGGCGGAGGGAGCACGAAGAGCAGATCGTAGCGAGCACGCGGGCAGTTTTACCCAGGTTCGGGCCGCGGTAGACGCGTAAAACCCTACTCCTGCTTGGTTATGTATTGAGTTGGAGAGCTCGGGAGCTTGAAGAAGCAGCTACACCGAGCGTCTGAGTGATCTAGGTTCCGAACCCCCTCCACGTTGTGCATGGGCCTCCTTTTATAGTGCAAGGGATCACCGACAGGTGTCAACGTAGGAGAAAGGGGTAAAAACGTAAAAGAGGTGGTAGTTGTAACAGTGCGGGAACAGTGGAGCTACAGTGCGGAACAGTGGTCGCTACCTACTTTGACAGTGGGGGACAAGGGCATTTAATGCCCGTCGCCGTCGACCCCAAAAGCTCCCGGCCTTGCGTCTCCGTCTGCCACGGCGATGGATCCACCACCGTGGAGTGCCACCGTGTCCCCCAGGCTGCACAGCCATCCGCCACGCGTCCCTGGATAGGCCCCAGGGCGACGCGTGGGCCGATGAGCTGGAGCGCGGGCACACAGCGCAGCCTTCCCGGCAAGCACCTTGCCGGGGCCTTGATCTTGCCGGGCCCGGGAGCTTGCCGCTCCCCGGGCCCTTGCCGGGGCGCATATAGCGCCGAGGCGTGTCTTCTAGTCTTCCTGGCAAGCTCCTCTTGCCAGGGCCTTGTGCTAGTGAGGCAATCTTGAGCCTGGTACGGCCTTCCCGGCAAGTTCCACTTGCCGGGGTCTCGATCTTCTGTCTTGTATACTTTGTTTTTGAATGGTTTAATGAGGGGCAGAAAGGTCTCCGGCGAGCGTGTGGTACACCCTGCCGCGGGAAGCAGCAACTGCCCGTGCACAAGTTGGGGTACTGAGGTACCCCTACCTTAGTACACCGACAGGAGCCCCCGGGCCTGGGACACACACGGTGCCCAGCGCTGTTGGGCCAGGCCCAAAACAGTGCACGGGCACACGCGGCCCACAGCGTGCCGAATCCACTTCCGTATCCGCCGCATCCCCCCGTAACGGCACGCGTCGATTGCGGCGTCGTGGGATGGGACGTGCCCACGTTCCATCAATGAAAAAGGGCGAAACGCCCCCCACTCCCCCATAAAAGCAGAGGAAGCAGGAGCGGTTCCCCTCCTTGCGCTTTCATTGCTTCTTCTTCCTCCTCCAGAGATCCCTTTGCGCTCCGCCTCCACACCTCCGCAGCCGTCGCCTGCAACTCCGGCGTCGCCAGGCTCCTCGTCCCCCTCCTTCCACCGCGTCCGCCATGGCCCCGAAGACCGACAAGGCGAAGGCGGAGAAGGCCAAGAGGGAGAGGTCGGAGCAAGCGGCGAAGCTCGCCGCGTACCGGAAGCAGAACCTCGTCTTCCCGCCGAGGCTCGGCGCGCGGGAGCTCTGGAACAAGTACTACTTGTTCTGGGCCAAGGAAACCAAGGCGTACCCCCGCACGCGAGCATATCCGGCCGCCGCCAAGGACAACTACCCCGGCGGGTACTACTTCTTCGCAGCTTTCTTTCACTGCGGTCTTTGTCCTCCTTTCTCTGATTTCTTCTGCGGTATCATGCACACCTACGGCCTCCATCTTCTTGACTTCACCCCCAACGCCATCCTCACAATGGCGGTTTTCGCACACATGTGCGAAAACTTCATAGGAATACACCCAAATGTAGCGCTTTTTAGGCACTTCTTCACCCCTAGAGCAGAGGCCGACGCCCCCCTCTCCGGAGGAATTTCTTGGGTTTTCCGTCTGAACAAGAAGGGGACCTACTTGCCGGGAGAGCTCCGCGGCAAGTGGGAGGAATGGCGCGCGGAGTGGTGCTGGGTTGTTGAGGACGAGCCGCAGGCCTTCACCGCGCCGCGCACAACGCCCATCGTGCGCGGCAGGGACTGGAGCGAGCTAGACTCGGACGACGTCAAGCTCGACATCGCGCTCATCCGGATTCTTCGTCTTCGGGTGGCAAAACTGTCCGTCGCAGATGTAGGCGCAGACTTCCTCCGCCGCCGCATCGCCCCTCTCCAAGATAGGAAAAGGCCGGCCTGGGAGTACGGCGGCCCGGCGGATATAATGAGGCTGCGCCCCGGGCTAAATTTCAACTTCACGACGCTGGAGCTGAAGGGGATGGTCCGGGAACTCTTCAAGTACGACCCGGCACACCCTGAGTGGTTCAGACCTCCCCGGGAAGTGGTGCCCCTCTGCAACAGCACAGCTTGCGATCCTCTCCGGGCCATGATGCCCGCTTGCGATTCGCACGGCGTGGACCGCACGTGGATTCCGCCCAAGCCCATCGACGTCCTCAACTTCTACGACAACCTCGTGGAGGTGGCGAAGAACAAGAATGACATCAAGGAGCACACGCGGGACACCACCGACCAGGAGATCGCCTACATGGCTTCTCGGGCTGAAGAGGCCGCTGCAGCCGCAGCGGCAGGAGATTTTGGGTACACGCCTGATGAGGCGGAGGCTGCGGATGCGTCCACCCAGGCGGAGGAGGCGGAGATCCGCAGATTGCTGCAACTCCCTCCCGACGCACTCGCCGGGGTCCCCTCTCTGAGGCACTCCGGGATCCACGGGATCGCGGCGGAGGCCGCGGCAAGGGATGGCGCTGCCGGAGGGAACAGAGGCGCCGCGGGAAGCGGAGGCGCCGGAGGAAGCGGAGGCGCCAAGGGAAAGGAGGTCGCAGCACAGGGCGCTGGGCCCAGCGGGCCAGCCAGGGAGGAGGAGGAGGACGAGGCCGAGGACTCCGACGGATCTACGGAGCTCTACGCCGACGACCTCTCCTCGTCGGAGAGCTCCCCGCCCCCGGCAAGCCCAAGGCAGTCCCCACCGAAGCGTCTCCACAAGGCGGCGACGGGGGAGAGGGCGCAGGCGCCCCGGCAACAACCAGCTCGCCGGGCAGCTCCCCGGGGGAGCCAAGCCGCGCCAAGGGCGACCGGCGCACCAGCCACAGCAGAGGCGGCCCGCGCGCGGGCCACGACGGAGGCGCCCCGCAGGCCGGCGTCGAGCCGACAGGGGTCTTCTCGGAGCGGAGCAACGGCTCCGCCCGCTCCTCGGGCGCCGGCTACCACAGGGGCTGGGTCTTCGCAGCCCCCAGCCCCAGGGACCACCAAGCGCGCGAGGGAATCTTCGTCTTCCGCTCCTCGTGCCGACGCGCCCCAGGTGGAGTACGACTTCTCCGCCTTGAGCGAGGACGACGAGGAGGATCAGGAGTAAGAATCCAAGATCTTACACCTTCTCGAGTTTTGTCTTGATTATTGTTGATGCTGACTTTGTTTGTTGCTTTGATTACAGGACCTTGGTTCAGCGCGCGGCGAAGAAAGCCAAGGCGCCAGCGGTCGAGGTCGCGGAAGGCTCGGCCACCGCGGCAACAGAGGACGTGCCGGAGCCAACCCTGCCGGACCCAAGCGCTGCTCCGAGGAGCAGCCCCCAGCGCAGCCCCCAGCGTAAGTCTGGGGTCCATCCTTCCGCTTGTCGGGATGCGCTTAGGGATTTTGTCTTCTTTCAACATCTTGATGTTTCTTGTCTTGACTTGTGCAGAGGTGGAGCCGCAGCGGCAGGAGCGTCCGGAGACCGTCCTTGAGGAGCCGCAGGCCCCGCCGTCCCCGCCAAGGCCGAACTCTCCGGCAAGGGAGAGTGCTCCGCCAAGGGCGGGTACTCCGCCAAGGCAGAGTACCCCGCCAAGGGCGAGCAGCCCGGCGAGGGCGGCCACTCCGCCAAGGCAGAGCTCCCCGGCGAGGGAGCCCGCCGCTGAGGACGTCCGCCAAGGTATGACTTGTAGTTTGTCTTCTTGGCTTCGTCTCTTTTTGGATATTTGCTTGAACTTCTTTTTCTTCTTCTTCTTCATAGATCCTCCTCCTCCTCCCGAGCCGATGGAGACGGAGGTCATCAACATCGAGGATGAGGAGGGCGCGCAGGGCGGCGGCGACGATGCCCCTGTCGCCGAGGACACGGCGAGGGCTGCCGAGCCGGCCGCGCAGGAGACCGCTCCGGCTGCAGACGCAGCGGCCGGGGAGGGGGACGGCGGCCGCACCGCCGACCCGGAGGCGGCGGGAGCATCAAGTGCTGCGCCGGCCGCCGACCCCTCCGCCAGCAAGGAGCAGGGCTACTATCTTGAAGCCCCCAACGGCGTCTTTATCCAGATGTCGTGGGGTTCGTCGTCGCGAGCTCCCGCGGAGGGCGAGGCATTTGACGGGGAAGTCCTCGCCTCCGCGGGCCTGAAGATCATCGAGGCGCCCGGCGGGAGTGAAGGGCCCGAGGAGGAGAAGCTGCTCCACCAGCTCCTGGCCCTTTACCGGGCCAGGCAGGCGAAGCTCGCCTCCCGGGAAGCCCTCGCCGCCAAGGCCGCCGCGGAGATGGAGAAGCGCGCGGCGGAGCTCAGCGCCGCCAACCAGGCGGCCCTCCGCGAGGTGGCGGAGGAGCGTGAGCGGCTCGCCGGCGAATACCAGGAATGGGTGCTGGAGAAGGCCGAAGCTGAGGAACAGCAGCGGCTCGCCGGGGTGGAGCTATCCCGGCGAGAAGGAGAACTCGCCCAGCGGAAGGTCCAACTCGACTCCCATGAGGAGGACCTTGCCGCTCGGGAGGAAGCCCTTGGCGGGGAACTGAAGGAGGCGAAAGCCGCCGCGGTTGCCGCGGAGACCGCCAAGAAGGAGCTCGCCGCCAAGGTCGTGCAGCTGGAGAAGGCGCTGAAGGTGAACGCGGAGAAGGTTGCCGCGCTCATCACGGAGCGTGAGAAGGACGCCCACACCAATTCCGAACTCCAGGTGCGTCTTTCTGAGAGGGGCGACGAGTTGAAGACCGCCAAGGACTCCATCGAGGACTTGGAGTTGAAGGTCGCCACACTGAAGGATTCACTCGACGCTGCCCGGGCCCGGGAGACCAAGTTGAAGGAGGAGCTCCGCAAGGAGCGGACCTTAGTGGACAGCGCCAACAAAGCGGCCGAGCTCTTCCGCAAAACTGTTGAGGTGTGGACCGAGGACTTAGTGTCTTGCGCGTCCAACATCGACCAGGAGCTGCTGGCGCTGAAGCTGGAGCACCTCATCTACTCCCCGGATCCGAACCTCCCACACAGCGCCAAGCTCAGCCTCTTCTTCAGGGGAATCGCGCCGGCCCTTGCTGATCTGCGGAATAAGATCCCCGCGCAACTGGCCGAGGAGACGCGCCTGCTCTGCGCGGGAACTCTGGAGCGCGTGCTGACGAAGATCGTGTACCGCAATCCGGGCATCAACCTCACCAACGTTCTTCGCAGCTTGCCGGCCGACGCGAACACGGAGGCTTTGAAGGAGCAGGTCGCCCACATCATTGCCAAGGTGGCCAAGATCTCCAGGAAGGAGGGCGACCGCGTAGATTAGGCCTCCATTATCTTTATCTCTTTTTGTTGCTGCACATGATGTCATGAACTCATTAGTCCATTGTGACAAGTTATCCTTTGTAAGATATTTATCTCATTTTGATCAATCAGTGCAATGTTATCTTCCTTGTCTTAATCCTTGACTTTGTACGTTTTTCACCCTACGCTCCCGGGGAGCTTGCCGGCAAGGTACCCTTGCCGCGAGCGCTGAGTGCTGGACTCTGAGCAGCCTGCTGGCCAAGGTCTCACCGGCAGGCAACCTTGCCGCGGCTAGCCGCAACGCACTTAGCTTGCTGAGCGTACTCGGAAACGAAACAAGGGCGCGACACTTGTCGCAGCTCACTTAAATCGTTGAGCGAACTCGGAAACAAGATAAGGGTGCGGCGAGCTACGGGTACGTTCCTCCGCGCACAGGTTTTCCATACAAAGTGTGATTGTTCAAGGAAGACAACTAAAATTTAAAATTTGAACTGGTCAAATTCTAACAACTTAGCTTTCATATATTGCTTGCTTCCCGGTAAGGCTTCTCTTTCTTGAACAGCACTTGGTTCCCCCTCCACCTCCTTCCCCCCGGCAAACTTGTGCGCGAGGAACGTTCCTTCTGCTTAAGAGGCAAAGGAAAAGAAGAGAGAAACAAGTACATGGCCTTTCGGCGTACTAATGCTTACCGGATATTTGAGTGTTGCACCAAATGCCAAACAAAACATGCAAATAGCGAAGAAAAGCATGCAAAAGGCAATTGGTGCGAAAAACACAAAGATTTTACTGATGCACGGGGTCTGCGCCCGGCTTTGTACAAAGGGTTACATGCGACAGCGGCAAAGCTTGTACAAAAGGTGGTTGCCGGAACGGATCACGGCAACCGCGCCTTATGGGTGAAACTTGCGAAGATGCTCTATGTTCCAGGAGTTGCTCACCGGTAAGCCTTCTTCGGTCTCGAGGCGGACAGCGCCGGGCCTCGTAACTTGTCTCACCCGATAAGGGCCTTCCCACTTCGGCGTCAACTTGTTGGAATTCTTGGCGGACTGAACACGCCGAAGAACAAGGTCGCCTTCCTCGAGACTCCTGGCCTTGACCTTGCGGCTATGGTAGCGACGCAAGGCTTGCTGGTATCGAGCAGCTCGTACAGCAGCCTGGAGACGTCCCTCCTCGAGGAGCAACGCGTCATCTTGCCGCAGTTGCTCTTGCTCGAGCTCATCGTAAGCGAGCACTCGAGGAGATCCGTATACGAGTTCCGTGGGGAGAACTGCCTCTGCCCCATAGACTAGGGCAAAGGGTGTCTGTCCGGTGGCTCGACTTGGTGTCGTTCTGATTGACCAAAGAGCCGCCGGTAGCTCCTCTATCCATTTTCTTCCGCACTTGCGCAGCCTGTCAAAGGTTCTTGTCTTGAGTCCGCGCAGCACTTCAGCATTGGCCCTCTCCGCTTGACCGTTGCTCCTCGGGTGAGCAACAGAAGCAAAACAGACCTTGGCGCCAAGGTCTTGGACGTACTGCATGAAGGTGCAACTAGTGAATTGCGTACCGTTGTCGGTGATGATCCTGTTAGGGATCCCGAAACGGCAAACAATCGACCTGAAGAACCTGACTGCTGACTGTGCTGTCACCTTTCTCACTGGCTCCACTTCTGGCCACTTTGTGAACTTGTCGATTGCAACGTACAAGTACTCAAAGCCCCCGACAGCACGAGGGAAAGGGCCGAGGATATCGAGCCCCCAGACCGAGAAGGGCCAGGACAAAGGGATTGTTTGGATAGCTTGAGCTGGTTGATGGATCTGCTTTGCATGGAACTGGCACGCTTCACACTTGGTTACTAGTGCAGTTGCATCTTGGAGGGCTTCTTGCCAAAAGAACCCTTGCCGGAAAGCTTTCCCGGCAAGTGCCCTTGCGCCAATGTGGTGGCCGCATATGCCTCCGTGTATTTCTGCCAACAGCTTCTGTCCGTCTTCCCTGGAGATGCACTTCAACCTGACACCATTGAGTCTTCTTCTGTACAGCTCGTTATCCACGAACTGGTACATACTTGACTGCCTGGTTATCCTCTCTATTTCTTCTGGGTCGTCGGGAAGCTCTCCAGTTTGAAGAAAACGGACGATCTGCTGTGCCCATGCCGGAGCCTGAGGCTCGACGGCAAGGACTAAAGGCTCGAGGGCCGCTGCGGGAACCTCAGCTTCTACGGCAAGGACCTCTGGTTCTGCCGGAGCTGATGGTCCCCTGGCAAGCTCGCCGGGGCGAGGCTTGTCGGGAACACTTGCTTCAACTGTACAGACCCGAGGATCTGCAGGAGCAAACTGTTCCTCAGCGTTGTGGTTGTTGATCTTGGGGACCTTGGCGGCGGTTTCAGGAAGATCCGCCGGCAAATAGTCACCGGAGACCAACTTTCTCTTCTTGGACTGCCCAATTGATGGCGTAACGGATGGTTGAGTCAGCTTGAGCAAGAAGGTTCCTGGTTCCATAGGTAACTTCATCGAAGCACACTTTGAAAGGCCATCTGCAATTTCATTCTGAGCTCTCGGGACGTGCTCCATCTGCAAACCTTCAAAGTGTTCTTCAAGCTTCCTCACTTCATCAACATAAGCTTCCATCAAAGGGCTCTGATAGTTCTTGTTGACTTGCCGGACCACCAACTGAGAATCCCCTCGCACAATCAGCTTCCTGATCCCAAGTTCAGCCGCAATCCTGAGGCCGGCGAGCAAGCCTTCATATTCTGCAGTGTTGTTTGTCGCTTGCTCCCTGGGAAAGTGCATCTGGATAACATATTTGAGGTGCTCTCCGGTGGGTGCGATGAGTACCACGCCAGCACCGGCGCCTTGCAGCGAGAAGGCACCATCGAAATACATTACCCATTCACTTGTCGCTTCTTGTACGGGTGCACTTGTTTCTTGGACTTCTTCATCGGGCGTTGGGGTCCACTCAGCTATGAATTCTGCTAAAGCTCGGCTCTGTATGGTTGAAGTACTTTCAAACTTGAGTCCAAAGCTTGACAGCTCTAGTGCCCACTCAACGATCCTGCCTGTCGCTTCTGGGTTGTGCAATATCCTCTTCAGGGGAAAGCGAGTGACCACTGTTATCTCATGGGCTTGGAAGTAATGGCGCAGCTTTCTCGAGGCCATGAGGAGGCCGAAAAGCAATTTTTGCACACCAGAGTATCTTGATCTAGCCCCCTGGAGAAGGGAACTCACAAAATACACTGGGCGCTGCACCATCTTCTTCCGCACCTCATCCTGTTCCTGCGTAGAGTTATCCTTGTCGGGGCCAGAGCTTGCCGGAGCAGCCCCCTGCTTGTCGCTGGATTCGCTTGCCGGTGGTGCTGATTCCTCGTCGGACTCCCTCTCCGCTACTAACGCAGCACTAACCACCTGGTTGGTTGCCGCTAGGTATAGCAACAACTTTTCCTGTGGTCTAGGTGCGACAAGTATTGGAGTGGAGGATAGGTACCGTTTCAAATCCTGCAGCGCCGCCTCCGCTTCCGGAGTCCACTTCATGGGACCTGCCTTCTTCAAGATTTTGAAGAAAGGTAGGGCGCGTTCTGCAGACTTTGAAATGAACCTACTGAGGGCAGCCACACAACCTGCAAGCCTCCTGACATCCTTGACGCGCTTTGGGGCCTCTATCTGCTCAATGGCTTTAATCTTGTCGGGGTTGGCTTCAATCCCCCTCTGTGACACAAAGAACCCGAGAAGCTTGCCGGAGGGGACTCCAAAGACGCACTTCTCGGGGTTCAACTTGAGCTGTATTCTGCGCAGGTTCTGAAATGTCTCCTCCAAATCTTGGATCAGGGTATCCTTGCTCTTGCTCTTCACCACGATGTCATCCATGTAAGCCTCTACATTTCTGTGGATCTGTGGCTCAAAAGCAGTGTATACTACCCTTGCAAAGGTTGAGCCTGCATTCTTCAATCCAAATGGCATGCGTATGAAGCAATAAGTGCCACATGGAGTGATAAACGCAGTCTTCTCTTCATCCTCTTTGGCCATGAAAATCTGATGATAGCCTGAGTATGCATCAAGAAAACAGAGTAGCTCACATCCGGCAGTGGAGTCAACGATCTGGTCAATGCGCGGCAAAGGAAATGGATCCTTGGGACATGCTTTATTCACATCAGTGAAGTCTATACACAGTCTCCATTTCCCATTGGCCTTGCGCACGATGACTGGGTTTGCCAACCACGTCGGATGGATCACACCTCTAACTAGGCCTGCTGCCTCTAGCTTCTTGATTTCCTCGTTGATGAATTCTTGGCGCTCCACGGCTTGCTTCCTCACTTTCTGCTTGATGGGCCGCGCATGAGGACAAACAGCAAGCTTGTGCTCAATTACCTTCCTGGGAACACCGGGGATGTCAGATGGTTGCCAGGCAAACACATCGACATTCGCCCGCAGGAAGGCAACGAGCGCGCTTTCCTATTTGCTGTCAAGTGTGGCACTGATGGTGAAGGTACCACCAGTGCCGTCCTCCTTGGCGGACACCTTCTTGGTTGCCGGAGGAGCGGCCATCCCTTTCTTACTCTTGCCGGTGGAGCTCGATGGAACGTCCTCGACGGCAGCGCAGCACTCCGAAGAGGTGCGGTTGCCGGAGTGGGTCCCAGAGCACTTGTCGGACTTGGTCTTCGTCTTCTTCCCCCCGGGAGCTTCAGCGGCAAGAGTATCCTTCTCGGCCGCAGCTGCCGCATCCCGGTAGATCTTGTCGGCGCAGACAAGCGCATCCTTCTTGTCGCCGTGGACAGTGATGACGCTTATCGGCACCGGCATCTTGAGTACGTTGTAAGCATGATGGGAAGCTGCCATGAACTTGGCGAGGGCAGGACGGCCGAGAATTCCATTGTAGGGCAATGGAATATCGGCGACGTCGAAAGTGATGCGCTCAGTTCTGAAGTTGAGCTCCCCGCCAAAGGTCACCGGCAGAGTGATCTTTCCCTTGGGCTTGCTCCTTCCCGGGTTGATTCCTTGGAAAGAACCGGTTTCTTCGAGCTCGCCATCTGGAATCTGGAGTTTCTTGATCACAGCAGAGGAGATCAAGTTCAGCCCGGCCCCGCCGTCAACCAACATTTTGGTGACCTTGAGGTTGCGGATGGTGGGTGAGACCAGCATCGGCAAGCACCCGACCGCAGTGGTGCGGTCAGGGTGGTCCTCAAGATCAAAAACGATGGGCGTGCTGGACCATTTGAGGAGCCTGCGCGACTCCACGGGCGGCTCTGCTGCATTCACCTCACGCACCCACTGCTTGAGCTGGCGGTGGGAGGTGTGCAGAGAGGCGCCACCGTCGACGCACAGGACCTCCGTGGCCTTCTGGAACTCCTGCTCGCTGTTATCCTCGTCCTCCATGTCTTCGTCGTCGTCCTCTTCGTCCTTGTCGCGGCCCCGGGGAGGTCGATCTCCTTGCCGCTGCTTGGCCTTGCCGCGGCGTCCTCCCCGGCCGTTGAACGGCCGCTTCTTGCTTGGCTCTTCCCCGCCACCTTGGGCCTTCTCCTTGTCGCGCCTCTCGTACTCAGCTTTTTGCTGCTCGACGAGGTACTCGACGCGCTTGCAGTTGGAGAGATCGTGACCCTTGGTGCGGTGAATCTTACAGTATTGCTTGTCGGAGCTGCCCGGCTTGTCGGCCGCCGCTACAGGGGCGGGCTCCTTGCCGGAGCCGCCAGCCTGCGTTTGCTTGGCGGGAGCCTCCTTGCCGGACTTCTCGACGGCAAGCACCTCTTTCTTGCCTTTCCTTCTGTTATTCTGCCGCCGGCTCTTCTTTGCCGGGGCGGCGTCGTCGCTGTCGCTTCCTCCTGCGCCAGCATCCTCCCCGGGGAGTCTCCTCCCCTCTTCTGCGCGTGCGCATTTGTCAGCCAGAGCGTAGAGCTCGCTGACATCCCAAATCTTGGTCATCGCCATTTCTTCACGCATGCGGCGGTTACGCACGTTCTGGTGGAACGCGCTGATAACCGCGGCAGGGTGGACATCCGGGATGTTGTGTTGCACACGGCTGAAGCGTTGGATGTACTTGCGCAGGGTTTCGCCTTCCTTCTGGGCCAGAATATGGAGATCGCTCTCCTGGCCGTGGGGTTTGTGGCCGCCGGTGAAGGCGCCAACAAACTGATGGCAAAGGTCGGCCCAAGAAGAGATGGACCCTTCCGGCAAGTGCATAAGCCACGAACGGACGTTTGGCTTAAGCACGAGCGGGAAGTAATTCGCCAAGATCTTCTCGTCGCGCCCCCCGGCAGCTTGCACTGCGATGGTGTAGACGCTGAGGAATTCCGAGGGGTGCGTCTTGTCGTCGTACTTCTCCGGTACGTCAGGCTTAAAATTCTTCATGCTGGGCCACTGGACACGCCGCAGCTCGCGGGTGAACGCAGGGCAGCCTGCCGCGTACGGCAAGTCGCCTGGTTCACCGGGCGCGTGCGCGTCGACAGCGTTCCTAGCTCTTTCGTCTGATTGTCGCCGAGCTTCTCGGCGGCGCTCGATTCTTGTCCGAGCGTCTTCTTGTTGCCGGTCGTCGAGGACCTGGCGCTGGTCCCGACGAGCCCGCGGGTCCGACGAGGCTGTGGAGCCGTCGTCGGCGTTGTTCCTGCGGGGCGGCGTCTTTTGCTTCTGCGGCGGGGAATGCGCGCTTGTCGCACCCCCGGCGGTCTTGTCGCCGTCGGCCTTCGTCTTCTCAGCTTGCCGCGGCCGCGAGGCCGCCGGCTGCTGTGGAGAATCGTTGTTGGCGAAGGCTATCAGGCTCTGGATGGTGGCCCTCCAGTCTTCGGCCTTGTCTGCCGCTGGAGGGAAGTCGAGGAGCAGTTGCGCTCTTGCGAGCGCTTCTGCTGGAGTGGAGGGGAACGCGGGCGAGCGGTGCGAGGAGCGGGATACGCTCGGACTTCTAACGGCGTTAGAAGGAGCGGGGTCCCGCGCCGGCGCCTTCGCTTTGCTTGTGCCCGGACGGGGGTCCGGGGCGTCCCGCGAGCCTCCGGTTTGGCCTTGACCCAGCAAACGGATGCCACCTCCTGTGACATGGCGCTGCTGGGTTGTTGTGTGCTGAGAGGGACGTGGCGCGTCCACGGAGACCGAGGTGCGGTCGTCCGTCCTGTTCTTGGATCTGGTGGCGCCGTGAGTGTCCTCGCCGGCGGCCACTCTTCCGACGGCGTCTCCCCCGCCCACCGTTGGCTCTGGTGGCGGCGGGTGAGACGCAGACGGGCCTCCGACCTCCGAAGCCTTCTTCTTCGGGGCCATGGAGCTGCTGCTAGTGAAGTTGACGAATTCGGAGAGGTTGATGAAGAATGCGCCCGCGTGAACGCCGGATCAGGTTCGCACAACCTCGACGCCCCCTACCTGGCGCGCCAAAGATGTCGGGGGAAACTGTCCGCCACGAACATCTATGGGACCGGAGCCCCTTGTCTGTGCGGTACGAGGGCGGAGGGAGCACGAAGAGCAGATCGTAGCGAGCACGCGGGCAGTTTTACCCAGGTTCGGGCCGCGGTAGACGCGTAAAACCCTACTCCTGCTTGGTTATGTATTGAGTTGGAGAGCTCGGGAGCTTGAAGAAGCAGCTACACCGAGCGTCTGAGTGATCTAGGTTCCGAACCCCCTCCACGTTGTGCATGGGCCTCCTTTTATAGTGCAAGGGGTCACCGACAGGTGTCAACGTAGGAGAAAGGGGTAAAAACGTAAAAGAGGTGGTAGTTGTAACAGTGCGGGAACAGTGGAGCTACAGTGCGGAACAGTGGTCGCTACCTACTTTGACAGTGGGGGACAAGGGCATTTAATGCCCGTCGCCGTCGACCCCAAAAGCTCCCGCCCTTGCGTCTCCGTCTGCCACGGCGATGGATCCACCACCGTGGAGTGCCACCGTGTCCCCCAGGCTGCACAGCCATCCGCCACGCGTCCCTGGATAGGCCCCAGGGCGACGCGTGGGCCGATGAGCTGGAGCGCGGGCACACAGCGCAGCCTTCCCGGCAAGCACCTTACCGGGGCCTTGATCTTGCCGGGCCCGGGAGCTTGCCGCTCCCCGTACCCTTGCCGGGGCGCATATAGCGCCGAGGCGTGTCTTCTAGTCTTCCTGGCAAGCTCCTCTTGCCAGGGCCTTGTGCTAGTGAGGCAATCTTGAGCCTGGTACGGCCTTCCCGGCAAGTTTCACTTGCCGGGGTCTCGATCTTCTGTCTTGTATACTTTGTTTTTGAATGGTTTAATGAGGGGCAGAAAGGTCTCCGGCGAGCGTGTGGTACACCCTGCCACGGGAAGCAGCAACTGCCCGTGCACAAGTTAGGGTACTGAGGTACCCCTACCTTAGTACACCGACAAGTGGTAAGTAGTATACGACGTACCTTGGATCGCGGCCGAGCATGTCAGGGAACAGAATATGAGTGCCAGCACTGCCAAAGTGCGAGCAAGGGAAGAAGAAGAAAGCTCCATGATATCTGCCCAGGTTTTAAACTAGATTTTTGATCTCTTTATAGCTTCATTCACAGCAAGGATGAGTACGTGTGCAAGTGTTGTGCCCGCTCGTAAAAGTAAGATTTTGATTGGCTGCTAGGATCTCTTCTTGTTCCTGGCCACATGGATGGCTAGAAAGATAATCGAACCGATGGCTCAAATCATCGGTCGGTCAACGGGGACAAACACTTTGGAAAATTCAGCTATGAATTGACAAGTGATCGTTGTCGCCTTCTTTACTCCATGCTAGTTGCACAAATATGTGTGGCACAGGATTAATGCACTCAGACTCGGAATGCAAAGATTCTGCCGTAAGGGCGTGTTTGATTGCCCACAAAATTATAACTAGGCCCGCTATATGCAACATCTTTTAGTCTTGGACTGTTTGATTACACGTAGGTACTATTGGGTCTCCATAGCATGCTTCTTAAAACAACTATGGGCCTGCCTCACTATGAACATTCGAATCGACAGTTTTCAGCGAGCCAGCCCCGAGCGATACTTTGAAGCGCATATGGGTGGCTAGCTGGGAACGTGTATTTGCATCTAATCACATATCCTTAATCATGCCGTCCTCGACGCAATGAAGCTGCAGAGGGAGGGCCCTCTGCCGCCTACTTCCGCGAGCCCTCGAATGCGCACACATCGACATTGATCATACATGAAGAGCATGTGTGTCACTGGGCCACCTCACCAGTCAAATTCGATAGTTTCATTTTGTTTTGTTTTACAACCGAGCTTACCCCTTTTGCATTACTTGCTTATGAAAAGAACCATTCGTACAACCGGCAAAAATAGGTGGCTCGTGAGAAAAATGAAAATATTATCGAAAAAGGCTTTCGCCCCGCTTTATATATAAAGCACCGATACAATCACCCAGTACAAACGCACGCCACCACAACACACCACAACACACGCACCCAGGGCAGGATACATAGACGCTGAGCGCAACAACACCACCCCTAGCATCAGGGACGGAGCCAGTAAATAGAGATAGGGGGCAGGAACTAGAAGTGTGAAATTCATAGGATATATATAGATACATAATATAGCACATATATATTGGAAGGTCTAGGGTCGATTTCATATGTGCTGTGTTCACCCAGCTAACCAAAGCCCGCCAAAAAAAAAGGTTTTGATGCCCAAAAAAAAGGTTTTATAAACGGGATGAGGTAATGGAGCTAGGGAGACCCAAATAATTCAATCACAACCAAACAGTGGCTATCAAACTCATCAACGCCAAATATTTGGTCTGGCACTTCAGGGTTCTTATATCTAAACATGCCCTGGATAATCAAAGATTACATAACTATTAATTCAAAATTTGATTTATGAGACAGTATCAAAGATCGTAATTTTCTAGCTACTTGTTAATGTGTCTGTAGTTCTACAACTATACTTTTATGATTTGAAAGACGCGAACGGATCTGATGATAAAAATAAACTAACCATTTTTATTATTTGGTGGAGCTCATCCGTGCGGCCGGCCAGCAAGAATGCACCGTAGATCAACACGAGGCGCTTGCATATCCCCTTCCTTTCTAGATGGAGAGATTCGATAGACGATCTAGCAGGCGGTTTGCGGCGCGCGGCAGCGAACGGAGAAGCAGATTGGAAACGATGCGATTAGATGATATCTTTTTTTAAGGGGTGATTTGAGGAGATCTAAACTGTGCGTACGTAAGTACGGGTGAGTTGTTTGCGCTGTGGGCTGCTTTCCTTTTATTCATTTCCTGGAATTTGGGCCTTTTGGATGCAATTGCTTGGAAAAGTACACGGGCCCTAGCTAGCCCTCCCCCACGTTCCCCCTTGAATCCGTCCCTGCTTAGCACTACCGCCGTGAAGAGACGAAGCCACATATGATGAACCATGGGCTCTATGGCGACGCCTTCGGGAAGGGAACAACGCCGGAGCGCCGTCACCGCCCGATCCAAGGATCAGAGTTTCCCATGAAGCCGCATGACGGGCAATGAGAGCCGCGACGACGCCTTCAAGAAGGGAATGAGCTTCGCCGCCGCCGGTCCGTCCGAAGAAAGAATAGGTTTTCACCCCGGCCAACACTCACCGCCACCCGACGCCATACCCCGGCTACCACGCCGCCCACACGGCCATGGCCACCAAGCAGCACCAAGCCACGGGCTCTGCCAAAGAGCACCGCGCTAGCACCACCAGGGCCGCCGCCCTAGCATCCAAGACCATGACACTACCTCACCCGAGACCCGCCGCTACCCCAACCAAAGAGACAAGCGGAAAGGTCCCACCTTTCACACCCCTGGGCGACCCCAGCGTCGAGACCCAATATGCCGGCCATAACTGGCATCCATCGGCCTGTCTTGCAGCCTCGAGTACGAGACGAGCTCGGTCCTGCAGCACCATGAGGGGGACGAGGTCAGTCCTGCTGCACCGTGCGCGAGAGTACATGGTTTCCTCCTGCAGACGTCTCACCAGAATTCCTTTCACCCCCTGGCCACTACCCATCCCTTGACCAAAATGGTTTCCTCCTCCCCTGGCCCCTCCCCAGTCCCCTG
>LR738711.1:3836727-3891235 GCA_902687465.1 Secale cereale
CCCCCCCAAATAGCATAATGATATAAACACCATTTATCAAACTGGTGTAAATAACCATAAAACTTAGTTGATTTTTTTGAATATATCAACAGCTATCATGTAGTACAACAAGTTGCTTTTCTCTTCCCTCTCACAAGGCTATTAGGGAAGGACACTCTCCCCTCGATTTTCGCCGGCGAGCCCGTGGATCCGCCTGCCGCTCCGACTGTGGCGTGGAGAGGATCCCTTGTGCTCGGCACTGGCTAATACTCCCTCCGTCCGAAAATACTTGTCATCAAAATGGATAAAAGGAGAAGTATCTAGAACTAAAATACATCTAGATACATCCCCTTTTATTCATTTTGATGACAAGTATTTCCGGACGGAGGGAGTAGATAGATGGGCTTTTTTATCCTTATTTTTTCATTGCATCCACTTAATTTCAATCAGGTCAGAAAAAAAATGAAGACAATTCTTGATCAAAGAATCCATGGAGAGAAAGAAAAATAATATAAAGAGTAGACTACAGTAAAAAATTAAATGAAAAAACAGCAAACCTTTCATGCTTAAATATCCCGCGTGATGCTTCCAAAGAACATAAACGCCATTCTAAAAATAAGAAGAAAATTTATATAAAAATGGAAAATGTGTCATATGCCGTGTATATTTCCGTGGCGATGTAAGATAGAAGAACGGGGAGTTTTTTTTTTGCGGGAAAAAAAGGTTTTTATTCCAAGAACATAGGGATACAATCACGTGGCACAAGTTTCGTTATACACGGCGGAACTCCTAACAACCACACTGCAGTACAAGACCCGGTGTGACTATAAGAGGCCAAACAATCTGCAACCCTATTTTGACTTCTATTAATTTTCTTCGGAATGAACTCCCTTTCCTCCATAAGAGACTTGATTTCGGCAACAAGATGGCCATAAACAGATCTGGACAAACTTGCATCAACGAGCGAAGATAACGCTACTGCAGAGTCAGATTGTACCCATACCGGTAGATCGGAATGCTGAAGCGCCAGCGCCATACCTTGCATTAATGCATGGATTTCCGCCTCCAGGGCATCCTTACAGTGGAAAAGAACCCGGTAAGCCGAGAAGATGATAGAGCCATCATGACGACGCAACACCAAACCCGTAGCTGCCGAACCGTCCATTGGCAGAAAGGAGCCATCGACAGATAGTGCAACATAACCAGTCGGTGGCGGAGGCCAGGGTTCCACTTCCCCTGGAGCAGATACAGGCCGGACTTCCGGTTCTTGGACCACGTTCATCTTCCCCTTGATCATTTGTTCAGTAGTGAACTGTTCCGATAATCTGAGCGACCTTAGATAGCTGTCCAAAAAAGTGACCGACACCTCCACTGGTGAATAAGGTTTGCCATGAGTGACATCTGAACGCACACTCCATATACGCCAACAAAGAAGGATAACCATATCCCGTACTTGTGCTGAACATGCAGCAAGTACGTGAAGAAGCCAGTCCGGACCGGAATTGACAAGGCACTCACGAGGTGGCAGATTCCACACGCTCCGCATCGCCTCCCATAATGATATCGCATGTGCACAGGAGATAAGAGCATGGAATGAGTCTTCACTTTCAATACCGCACATAGGACAAGTGCCCTGCCTGCTGATATGTCTATATACCTTGCACTCGTTTGTAGCCAAAGCTCCCGAGCAAGCCTTCCACGCTGAGATACGCATCTTAAGAGGGACTTTAGACTGCCAGAGTAGTTTCCACAACTTCCGATCACCATCCGGGGATGAGCTGGACGCCCCACTTGCAACGTTCTCCTCTCGAGCCAAGGTCGCCAGATGGTAGGCACTCTTCACAGAGAAAGAGCCATGCTTCCCAGGATGCCAAGCAATGAAGTCCCCCCTTCTTCTCGGTGAAGCTTTGATCTTTAGAATTTCATTGATGTCCATTTCCCAGAAATGATCCCTGAGCCGTTGTAAGTTCAATGCTCCAGATTCTTCCAAGAAGTCTGACACACGGTTAAAACGACAGTTCCTCTTAGGAGTGATTGGTCTACAATCGTGTCCCCGTGGGATCCAAGGGTCTCGCCACGTTCGGATTTTTGATCCGTCTCCAACTCGCCATATTATACCTCTCTTCACAAGTTCCAGCCCATGGCTGATTCCTTTCCAGACCTCCGAAGCTCGTCCAGAGAACACCGTATCAAGAATATTTCCGTTGGGGTAATACTTCGCACGCAGCAGCCGAGCGCATAAGCTTTCCGGTGTGTCAATCAGCCTCCACGCTTGCTTGGCCAACAGGGCTTGATTAAACGCACGCATATCTCGAAAGCCCATCCCCCCTTTAGATTTGGGTAAGATCATCTTCTCCCAACACAACCAAGCCATCTTCCTCTTCCCGTTTTCCACGCCCCACCAGTATTGTCGCATAAGCCGAGTTAAGTCATCACAAACTGAAGCCGGAAGTTTGAACACGCTCATGACGTAGGTGGGGATCGCCTGCGCCACCGACTTTATAAGAATCTCTTTAGTACCAGTGGACGTATATTGCTCGCTCCAATCCACGAGCCGCTTACTCAACCTTTCTTGGGTACTCTCAAATCTGCCTTTATGCATTCTTCCTTGAGGCACTGGCAGCCCCAAGTACTTAGGCTCGAAAACCTCCCGTGAGATACCCAAAGTATGCTTTATAGACTCCGAAACAGCCCCCGGACAGTTTGAGGAAAAAAGAATGGAACACTTGGAAGGGTTCAAGAGCTGACCCGTAGACTGTGCGTAAGTGCTCAACAAATCTTTCACCACCTCTGCCTGGTACGTTGAAGATCGGAAGAAAAGCAAAGAGTCATCCGCAAATAGCAAGTGAGATATAACTGGTGCCGAACTACAAATTTTTAGTCCCTCCAGATGACCATCATTAACTGATTTATGGAGAAGAGCAGAAAGAGCATCAGCAACGAATAGGAACAGAAAGGGGGAGTTAGGCCTTCGGTTTCCTATGTTGCCATTTGCCCCCTGACCAAATGCATGCTCTGATTCCATCGAAACAAATTATATGTTAAAATGGGCATCCACTTCCAAAATATATGAACTAGAAATGACG
Organism: Secale cereale; assembly: GCA_902687465.1. NCBI lineage: Eukaryota > Viridiplantae > Streptophyta > Magnoliopsida > Poales > Poaceae > Secale > Secale cereale. The sequence continues at coordinate 3,839,793 of LR738711.1, forward strand.
CGTGGTTACATACCTTTGCAAACGATCACCAGGGTGACTGCCATGGTGCGTGCAAGCGAGGACGGAGAGGAAGAAAACCGCTTCATGGTTGACAGGACGATCCTACCTTCCTAGCTTCAACTTTCAAAAAATGATTCGATCTCTCTTCACGGCCGACTCAGGTATGGGAGCGATGACAGCAGCGCATCGGCTGCTCATTCTGGCGGCGGCAAAGGTTGTTCGGTTGTCCATGGACCTTGATGTATTTTTTTAATTATGTTTGAGGTGCTTTGTGGTTACGGTGAATCTTTATTTTAGTCTCAGTCTTTTCGCAAAAAAATATCATATGTCATACAATTAAATTATAAATTTACATTTAATTTGCATGTTGACAAAATTCAACTTCAAATTTTGTCGAGCTAACTTACTGTTTTTTTTTTGAGGCAACTACGACAGGCAAAAGCCAACCTGAACATATATTTATTCTTTTTAAAACAAAAGCAGGATCAGATACCGTTGGATTAGTAGAAAGGAGATCGGCAGCCAAGAAGATATACAGAAGAAGTCACACATTTGCATTAAGGCAAGAAAAACAAAAATATTGAAGAGACTTGCGAGTTGGAGCACCAATAAGAAACCCATTTTGAATGTTCGCTCTCGGTCAACAACTATGAGGGGGAAAAAACTACTAGCACGTGATACAAATGTTTAAAAGAGTTGGGGACAGCAGCACAAATTACAACCGAAAGATAACCATCAGCTTCCAGTAACCGCCGGGGGCGCCAAACGAACGCCATGGCAGGAGTCGTCACATCACCTGTGGTTCCTCGGTGTCTTACCCCGCGGCGCCGGAGGCGTCCGTCCTACTTGGTTTCCTCCTCCCATCCCAAACCCCTGACCAACATTGCTTCCTCCACCCCTACCACCCTGATCAAATTGGTTTCCTCCTCCCGTTGGCCCAGCCTCAACCCCCTGACCAAAGTTGCCAAATGCACGGCCTGATGCCATCATAACAAATTATGTGTCAAAATGGGTGCCCACTTCCAAAATATATGAACTAGAACTGGCGCGTGGTTGCGCACCTTTGCAAATGGCAGAGCATGGGAATGGCAGCAGGGAGCAGCAGCACACGATCACCAGGAGGATTGCCATGGTCCGTGGGAGCGAGGACGGAGAAGATGAAGACCCCTTCATGGTCGATAGGACGACCCTTTCCTGCTTTCCCAGCTTCAGTTCTGAAGAAATGATTCGATGTCTCTTTGTGATTGTGGCTGGGTTACTCATCCTAGCTAGTAAGTACTCTAGTACTCTTAACAGCAATGACAAGTGTGTCAAGTCAACAGACTCTCTGGACATCTTGATTAACGTAATTAATGTAATCACAACCTTCAATGCCGCCATTGAAGAGTGTAGCTAAGTTGGCCGGAAACCCCAAGTCAAGAGCTCAAAGTCGTCTGTGTCGACACTCAATCTTTGGTGTCAGTGCATCTGCAGGCAAGTGCAAGTAAAACAGAAATCGAGGCTAATATATTTACTACTCCTGCCACTCCGCCTCCACAACAAGCTGCTAGTGCATGACCCTCAAGCTGCAACCCTCATGTCCGCCGCACGTTTCGTAAGTCTGCGCTGCACGAACAGCAGCTAGCTGATAATCAAGTTGGAAATCTAATTAACAACAAACAAATCAGAGTGGCGCAGCGGAAGCGTGGTGGGCCCATAACCCACAGGTCCCAGGATCGAAACCTGGCTCTGATAATTTTTGTTGGGCTATTTTTCCTTCATTCTCTTTTTTTAGAGCACCTTCCTTCTCTCAGGTGTGGTTTGGGATGTGCGCGTAGCTTCATCTCAAGCGGCGCCACAGGGTGGCGTCCCAACCACTAGTTATCATCAAAAGGAGACCATAGAACCAAAACGTCTCTTCTTCAGTACAAAGACCGCAAACAATGTTTATTCCTTTTTACATGATCTGTAACAACTATTAATTACACGTCATAATACATAGCACGGTCGTCCATCATACACAAGCAGGAGGCATAGGCTGGCTAGGCCATACATTGCCCAGCTGTAATTTGTTTACCTCGCTTTGCTGTTTTATCGTCTTTTGGGAGAGAGACATCACTAGTGAACATCATGGGACCCCGATCCATATTACCACCGCTGATCACACCTTCTATTTACTTCCTGTTTTTATTTCCTAGTTGCAGTCTTAGCTATCATTATTATCTCTTATGTTTGATCCTTTGTAAACAACAAGGCCGGAGGGATTGACAACCTCTCTGTACTCGTTGGAAGCAAAGTTATCTGTATCTGTGTGCAGGTCCCGTCAACCGCTAAGTTTCTGGCGCCGTTGACACCTACTTGTCGACCCTCGGAGTCTCACGGGATTCGATCCTTGGTATCTTTGCCAAGGGAAATTTGCCGCTACGCTACATCTCAACCTTCCACTTGGGGTAACCAACGAGGGGCGAGAAGCCATCATCTATTCAACCAGACGACAAGCTGCTAGTCTCAAACCTGTTGGACATAAGTGTACAATCTGTTGAAAGAATCCGGGAAGACGCCAAAAAGCAAATTGCCGATTGCAAAGAAGTAGATGTCTCAAGCAAGAAGCCAGGAAGGTCTGGCCGAAAGAGAAAGGAGCTGGATCTAGCGAGGACCTCAACAATACCACTGAATAAAAGAAGGACAATTCGATCTCTAGCACGGTCTCTAGGTGTGGCCCGATCGACCCTACATAAGAGGTTCCAGTTGAATGAGCTCAACCGCATCACAAGCACTGTGAAGCCTCACATCAAGCCAGAGAACAAGCTTGCGAGACTGAAATTTTGGATGTCCATGCTTGATGACAATTCGATCTCAACTTCTCGGGCTATGTTCAAACCAAAGATCCAAAAGAATAGTTACTGTGTACTTCCAGGAGAACCTGAACCCCAGCGCACCGTGTCAAACACTCACAACATTGGGAAGGTAATGTTCCTAACAGCTGTGGCCAAGCCTCGATATAACAATGAGGGGCAGCTAACATTTAATGGGAAGATCGGCACTTGGGCATTCATCGAAGAGACAAAGGCGATGCGGACAAGTCAGAACAGAGCAAAGGGAGCAAAAGTGTTGACATCAGTGAAAGTAATCAGGCCTGTGTGCAGAGATTATCTCATCAATAAGGTTATCCCGGCAATTCAGGATAAGTGGCCTGATGATGATGAGGGAGCAACAATATTCATCCAACAGGATAACGCAAGGCCTCATGTCCTTCCCAATGATGTAGCTTTTCGAGAAGTTGTGCAACAAACTGATCTTGACATCCGATTGCTACAACAGCCCCCAAATAGCCCCGAGTTCAAATGTTTTGACATCTATTTCCATTGCTCTCTCCAGTCTCTAACTGACTGCAGGTCTCCTACAAACATCCAGGAACTGGTACAAGGTGTGGAAGAGGAATTTGAGAACTATGACCCCCACAAGTTGCACAGAAGCTTTATTATATTAGAAGCAGTTATGTTTGAAGTTGTGAAAGACAAAGGAGGAAATCAGTATAAGTTGCCACCCTTGCACAAGGATCGTATTCAGAATGCTGGCAGGGAAATAATCAGTGTATATTGCGACAGTCAGGTAGTTGTTGATACCAGGGCCATTATAGAAGAAATGAAAATTGCAATATGAAAAGAAAATGAAAGGAAAGAATTAGCTATAAAAGAGAAAATAAAGAAAAGTAAAGGGAATGGAAGAATTAGCAACGGAAGGGAAAAGAAAGAAAAGGTAAGTGAAGAAGTGGCCAGTGAAGAAGTAGTCAGAGGGGACAAAGAGGAGTAGTGAGGTAGTTGTTGATACCAAGTGCTCCTTGTGTATGTCTTGTGTAATCTTGTGTCAAGAGGGGACAAAGATGTCCTTATGTCATGTCTTTGTGTATGCCTTGTCTAATCCTTGTATATCAACTCCTTGTTAGAATTTATTGAAATTATGTGGGTTATTTGGATTAATTGAATTATCTGGGTTATTTAGATTAACTGGATTAATTTTTGCTTGATAACCACAACAACTAATGAGGCAAGCAAGGCCTTCGCTAATCCCATATCATCAGTAGATGATATGGTATGAGATTATCTTCTACTGCAATTGCAATCTAGCTTTAGTAAAAAAGCAAGAGTCTCTTGTATGGAGTTAACTGAAGACTGAACATGTTCTAAAGTTTTGAGTAAGCTAGAGCCGTACTGAATTTGGTTTTCTTATTAATGTTAAATCAGCAAAGCTATTAGCATGGAATAAATCTAGCATATCACATGGGATGGATCAGCTAAAATAAGAAAGACCATCTCAAGAATAGTCACAAAACAATTTGCAAGAAATACTACTGTATATTCTAATTTATTGAAATTATTGGCATAACAAAAACAGATATGCAGTGGACATGTTTGGTATAGTAAATAAATATGCAGGCATATCATGGATAGATTAGATAATGAGAGGAGTAGCACTGGATTAATCCATCTCAAGGTCCTGGCTAATTAGCTATCAGTATCTATTTCCCAGCTTCTTAATTACACTAGCTATCAGTATATAAGTACAGCCTTATACATCTCTCCTTCATGATCTACAGCCTTGGGTAGTTTAATTTCTCAGCAATTGTAGTCTACTGATTTAATTACCTGGTGGGTATAGTGAAGAGGAGCAAATTGATCAGCTGTATACTAACTGAAAGGTTAATTAAGCTAGGTAGAAAGAAACCCACTTAAGTATGTTGGAATGCAGCTTTGTTTTTGTATGCTAAACCTGTAGTACACTATACACATATACTGTTGGAATGCAGTTTGTATAGTGAAGAGGGGTATACTATTGGAGTTTAGTACGGCATATACTGGTGAGTCCTTTTATACAGAGATTGAATAATTTCAGTGACATTTCAGTGAGCATGACTATATACTGCAACTGCAAAACTCCTATTGGCACTGCTGCTGCTTGGCACATCCTTCAAGATGGCCTAGTAAGTGGATCATGAATTGAAACAGTTTTGGCAAATTTGCCAACATAATTTGTTCTACTGGATCTACAGTAAAGAAATTTGAGAACACATTTTCTTCAGTCCCTCACTGACAACACAATTTTTTTGGATGCATTCAACTTGAACATGGAGTATTTTCAGCAAAAAAAAACTTGAGTATGACAGCAAAAACATTCAGTCTGTAATTCAGCATTTCAAAATGCAGTTGTTTAGTGCCGTTGAAAATGTAGCAATTCAGGAATCACCTGAATCAATTCAGACCACTGCTGAAGATGTCCTTGAACTGCCACTCCGTCCACCAGAAGATGCTGCCACTTCTTCCAAGCACAAACTTTCAGACCGGAGCACACACAGCAATCCACCAGAAGATGTCGCAAAACAACTCCTCGAACTGCCACCACACGCGCCCAATCTTCGGCCTTGAGCGATGCCGGCTTGTCCCTATCCTCGAACGCCTGTACAAATCTAGGATGATGAAGAAAAAATTGGGTGGACATGGCCCGACCAATCCAAGAAATTGGAACCAGAGCAAGCACGCACGGACCTCGGTGAAGAGGGCCTCCGCCCGCACGGCGTCCCCCTTGGCGAGCGTGGCCTCGGCCATCTCCCGCGCGGCAACCAGTCAAGCCAGGGAGAAATGGACAAGAAGAGATGCGGTGTGGCGAGCCCGCGGCGAGGCAGGGGCGGCGAGGAGGCCCGCAAGCTCTTGAAGTTGGCCGACTGGAGGATCTCGCCCTCGCTTTGCGGCGTCGGCACCACCGTCGTCGTCGACGGCGAGGACGACACCCGGCTGCTCGTCGGTCTTTAGGTTGTTGTTGGTGGTCCGGATCCCGCGCCTGCGGGCTCTCCGACGGCGGTTCCGACGCAGCCGAAGCAGAGCCTGGCGGTAGCTGTGGGTTGGACTAACATGGGATCCAAATCAAGGATTTTTTTTTTTTTAGAAAGGGGGAGCTTGGGGAGGTAGGCGAGCGGTAGCTGCGGCGGAGCAGGCGGCAGCTGCGGCGGGAGAGCGGGGGAGCAGGGGAGCTGCGGCGGCGGGAGAGCGGGGGAGAAGGGGAGCTGCGGCGACGGGGAGCAGCGAAGCAGTGGCGGCGGAGAGCAGCACAGCTGCTGCTTGTGTCGGAGGAGGAGGACGAGGAGCGCGGGTTTGGTCGGGAAAAACGAGAGGTTTTTTTCTGCAAAAATGCCGCCGCGACGTGTTTTTGGGGACGGAGGGAGTAGTTTTTTGCTATTTACTCGCAAGAATAGCAAGTTGGTAATACATACTCCCTCCGTCCCAAAATACTTGTCATCAAAATGGACAAAAAAAGGTGTATCTAGAACTAAAATACATCTAGATACATCCCCTTTTATTCATTTTGATGACGAGTATTTCCGGACGGAGGGAGTATTCAATAGGTGTCAGGTATATATAACGAATCCTACGCACCTCATTCTTGAAGAGAAAAACATAGCTCATTTTCCCATCCTGTTGCGCAATGGTTTGTCGGAAAAAAATACACGTGAGAGAGCCACATGTTGCCCATTGCAGTTTCATTCAGGTATTTGATCGCTTGTTTCAATCGTCACTGGCACAGGCACACAACAACAAAGAGCTACACACATAATAAGTTGAACAAAATACGTAAGTAGAGTGCCGATCCTTTATTCAAATCTCTTGCAAGTGGCAACTACTGTATATATGGATCGTGTACGTGCATGCATCTATATATATACACATGGATATATACGGAGCGAGGCGATTCATGCATAAGGGTCGACGTTCGCAATGGCCTCCAGCGTCCTCCGGTGTGGCGCATGGGCAAACGTCCCCGGCGGCGGCAGCAGAGACGAAGAGGTGACCTCGCCGTAGCCGCAGCCGGGGCAGCTCGTCGACTTGTTGACTGAACCCGTGGGCGACGGAGGGTATCGTCCGTGATGACTTCCGTCCAGAGCAACTGCATGGGAATGTTACTGCATGATTTCGTGTTTCTGGATATGAAGAGAGTAGGAAGCAACACGAGATGAGTAGTCGTTTAATTACCACGGCCCGCCGCCGCCACGCATGCCAAGGAAAAAAACATGATAACCAACAGCACGGCTACGGGGCGAGCGAGGGAAGAAGAAGGCCGCTCCATGAATGATCCTGGCCCAAGCTTTCTCACTCATTCTCCTTGTTCGTCGTTTTATAAGCAAAATGGTAGATAGCTAGTTGTACTAGTGGAGCACCAGTGTACTACCCCACTAACTTCTAAACTGAGGACTTTGGTATACCTAGGACCTCTTCTTAATTGACCACTCGCGTAGAAGAAGCATATTGTCCTCACATGGTCAAAGTCTCTCGTCTATCAACAGAGGACGTCTGTAAATGAGTGAAAAACCGAGTAGGTATTTGTCGCTGTTATCTAATACATAATTCATGCTTTCCTCAGTAGGATTTGACCATATTGTACTTTTCAATGGAAAGTCTTTACGCCTTCATAATTTTCGGATATACTATTCCCTTATGCCTTTCTACCAAACGGTCATATATTGAGTAAATGTACATGTCTTACACCGACAATCCCTTTAAGTGCGGGTTCAACGTAGTACTTCCTTTGTTTTCTATTTACTCTGCATATTAGATTTGACTGAAGTCAATTTTATAAAGTTTGACCAAGTTTATAGAAAAAATATGAACATTTACAATAACAAATCTATATGTCGTGAATGTATATTCAATAAGGAATCTAATTGCATTGATTTGTTATTGTACATGTTAATATTATTGTCTATAAACTTTGTCAAACTTTACAAAGTTTGACTTTGACCAAAGCAAATATGCGGAGTAAATAAAAACAGAGAGAGTATGATTTGAGTGTGACTGTCGACCTTCTTGTTGCAGTCCAATTCCACCACATGGAGAAGTTGCATGGAATTTCTGGTAAGGTGCCATTATCAATTGACATGTCCAGAGAAATATAGTCCATTGCAAACTAGCAAGGGGGAAGTTAAAGCTCCAACTTTTTGTGGAATTTTCAGTAGGAATTTGGTCATATTGATGATACTTAGAGCAGTTACTCGGAATATTCGGCTGACCAGAAAAATGATTATACTTTTTACAGATAAATTATGCTCTAACACATTGTCTAGGTGATTCACAAGTTTTTCTTAGATGCAACAGTGACGGACCATGATACTAGGATAGTGGTTGATCAGGGAAGGTGTGCAGCCTCACTGCTAAGCTCTCATCCTTCTTGATCACTTATCTTGACATCCCGGTAAGCTACACTAGGATCCTAGTTAATGATTTTCACCCGTTAGTAGAGCGGCTTTAATCCAGGACAGAGCCCTAGTGGGGCCAGTTCCTCTGTAATGGGAGCAAATGCGAAAAATACCAACGAAAGCCGGGCTCCAGTAAGCTTGTTTTCAAATTTTACTTTTCCAGAGCGCGAAAATTTTCAAATTTATTTGTGAACACACATGCACACGTATACTACGTATGTGCAAAATTTCCCTGCATTATACTTTTACATGTGGCATACAAATAAAAAGACAACTACACATTTTTAAACTGGCCTTTTATTTTTGTTGTTGGGCCGGAATTTTTTTTTAGTAAAGCCTGCAAATCATAACATTTTCAGACAAAATTTGACACGTTCTCGTGGGATACATATATGTTTCCTTGGATTTGTTTTTCAGATTTTTTTTAACTTCTAAATATGACTTTTGATATTTTCAAAATACCAAGCTCACTGGAGCTCAGCCTCCAAAAATCCGCACTTGAGCAAATTGTCCTAGTAAACGAATGACATTCCTGCCTCCGTGTGTTTATGATGGACCTTTACCTCCTCGCTGAAGGTATCCATGTACTGTTGGATAAATAATTTGACTGGAGCCCAACGAGAAGCAGAAATAGCAGATTGTGAAATGGGCTAACATTTGTAAACCGAGGGGTCAATATGGCCTGGGTATCCTGGCCTCTTACAAGATGAATGTTGCCCTTCTCAAGTGGGTTTGGAATATTTTATAGACATGACGGTGGTGTTTGTTTTTTTACAAAGGAAATATATTAATATCACGAAGATATCAATAAATCCGATCTCTGTACCAACAAGATGTACAAAGACATCAAGGATACACACAATCAAAAAAGAAAGTAAAAAAATAAGAAAGAAAGAAAAGAGGCCCTGCCTCGATGAACAATCACTAGCAGCACTCTAACAACCATCAAAGACAACACTTACAAAAAAGGTTCTCCAAAAGTACATTCTATTCGCTTGCTCTCTAATTGGGAGGCGGCAATCCATCATCTGCTAATACACGACCAATTAGTGTTTAGACATGAAGTTATTCCGGTCCTAATTCTGGCGCACTATCTAACTTCTTTACTATGGATCCATGTGTAGTGCAGTTCTCTATATGGGATGGTATCTGGGATGGTTTTGATACCCAATAGTAGCAGGGTCCTAGATCATTCATGGATGAGTTCCCCTCTCCGTTTGCAATTTTCTTGGACACATAACTCTTTGTTGCCTCCATTATTCGTAATCATCATTTTAAATAGCAGGCTATGTCAAATAGCAACAACCTCCAAATCGGTTATAGCGGGGCTACAACCTGCTATTCTATAACTTTACCAGTTAATTGTACATGAATACCATTTAGCGGCACCATGCTCAAACCGCTATAGCGAGGCTATAGTGACATTATAGTCGGCTATTTCAAACTCTATCAATAATAGACTCTAGAATCTCTCGTTTCGAAGGATGTTTGGGACAGAGGAAATGAGAGTTTGGGCGTCTTTAAGGGCCTTGATGATGCCAAACTTATAACTTCAGTCAGATAGGATCTATTGGTCACTTGAGTGAATGGGTATCTACTAGTTGGGCTCGGCCTATTGGAAGATTACCACCTAGTGAAAATCAAAATATTCACCTAACAGTTGATTTGGTGTTGTCTTTCATCGGGAAACAGAGGTCCCTAAATGGAAATGCCCTAGGGTTGGTTATGTCCTCATTGTGTCGTGGATGAGGACAACAACCACATCTTCTTCCTCTCCGTCTTGGCTCGGTTCATTTGGAGTTGTGTCAGAGAAGCTATGGGTTGCTTCTAGTATGGGCCCATTTTGATGATTTCTCACTATCCATGAGAATTTCACCGATATGAGGAGGTGCCTCTTCTAGCTTGGGTTTGTTGCAACGGATTAGAGCTTTTGGACCACTCGCAACAAATTTCTTAGTCATCCACCTCCTTTGCGTCAGGCTAGGGCCTTTGTGTTAAAAATCATTGCCTCGATGCAACAGTGAAAGCCACTTATTAATTAGGTTCTAGGATAGGAATATACTGGACATGATTGTTATCGTACATATGGTGCATTTATTTATCTTTTTGAATTTTGGTTTTTTTGTTTTTGAAGTCTACTACTTCTTTGTATAGAAGAGCGAAGTATCTAGGAGTTGTTTGGATTTTTTTTGCTAGCTTTTACTTTGTTCGGAGTTGGTATCATATAGATGACATGTATTCACTCAGGTTGTTATATATGTTCCCGAGTACACATGTATATATATAGTATTGTAACTGCTATATGTGGATTTTATGGTCCATGTTGTCCTATATATCTTCTTCATTTCCTTATGTCCACTTTGCATTGCGTCATTGCAGATATTATTGCGACATTATCATCACAGTATAGTAAGTTCAGAACACTCGAGGTGGTCATTTTACAACAATTAGCTAAATCTCCCACCATGTTCTTAATTCTATGTGTGTTGCACTAACACGAAACAACAGTTTTATTTCGAGTGCCAATGTGGACAATTGCTATTTTTTAGTTAGATAGAAATCATAATTCATTTGGGCAAAAAAGATAGAATCATAACTCATAGATCTGGCATAAGTACACACATGCATCACAAACCAATTGCCAATGCATATACATAAACACAATCTTCAATTTGCACCATGTTAATTAATGTATACGAACAATGTAAAACAAGTTTATAAAGATAATGTTAATTCGCAGACACGGGCCTTCAGCGTTTTTATTTCTTTAGGTTTTCACTTTTGGTTGTTTTTCAAAATGTTCTTAATATATCTAATACAAAATCACTTTATATACTAAAGCTGAAATATGTTAATCATGCATTTAGATAATGTTAAATAAGTATTGAAACAAATGTTTTTGATGTACACAAAGAATGTACAATGCATATGGATTAAAGTAGAAATCATAAAAGAAAATAAGTTTTCAATTTTTGTTTGAACAATTTAATCATGGATTTTTTAAATATGTATAGAAAACATGTTGCCGATGTTTACAAAAAATGAACAATGTGTATGGAAACAAATAGACATAAAACAAAAAAAATCAACTTATTTAATCATGTATAGGAACAATGTAAAACATGTTTATAAAACGGTTACTGATGTATAAAAAAATGTAGATTATGTTTGGAAAGTATAGAGCCAAAAAATTCTTAAGACAATTTAATCACATATTTAGAAAAGGTTAAACATGTATATGTAATATATTTCTGACGTACAATAAATGTACACCATTAGTGGATACCAAAAATGTACAATGAGCAGGAAAAACGTAAACAGCAAAAAATATAGCTTTTCAAACATGTTAATCACGTATCAGGAAAATGTTAAAAGTGTATATATAAAATGTTCCTAGTGTATCCAAAGAATGTACACAGGAAAAAAAATGAAAAATCAATAAAATCCGAAAAATAAAAGAAAAAAAGTGAAGAAAGAAAAAAAATAGTAAAATTGGAGAAAGAGACAAAAATAAATAAATAAAGAAAGTAAAAAAATAGTAAAAACAGTGAAAGGAAGAAGAAATGCTATAAAAAATAGAAAATCAAAGAAAACCGATGAAGAAAAAGGAAACCAAAAGAAAAAAATAAAAGGAAACAAAATAGAAAAAAAGGGACGAAACCCGTACTTTCTGTTTGAAGCAAACAAAACCAGTACTGACAAAGAGCGAATGAGTTTGTAGGGTGTGACCGCCGAGCAAAATGTGCAAGCCCTTAATGCGAGATATAGCATTCGCTGCAGAAATATGGGCTGACCCATTTCGCAGCCTGGTTCCAGGAACATTTCGGAACGTTCCTGTCCAGTTTAGTTCCGTATTTTTTTCCCTGTTGGTTCCTTTTCGCGAATTTAGCCGTTTTTATATTTGTTTTCCCCCTTTTTCAAAGAATTTACTTTTCAGAAAATGTTTGCAAATTTTTTAAAAAGTGTTCAGAATTTAACATGTCCTAAGATATGTTTTGGGATTCACAATTTGTTTCTTCATATTTTAAAATAAATTTCCCCAAATTTAGATAAAGTTATAGTGTTAAAATGGAAATTACAATTTAGGAAATGTTCACTTATTTGAAAAAACTATTTGTAATTTTCTTTTAATTTTTTAGAAAAGATCTCAATTTTTAAAATTCATTCTATTTTAAAAAAAATCACCTTTGAAAAACATATTCATGTTGAAAAAAATGAAATTCATAAAACTGTCAAAAATAGCCAGTTACTACAGTTAACAGGCCGCTACAGTGTGTGCCGCTAAAGTACACCAGTGTTTTGGTTGTTACAGTCATGCTCCATGGACCGGCCCAGTTGTGCTCTCCCTATTCTTCAATCACAATTTATCACAAAATGCATCATATATGAGCTCCCCTAAGTGATGTCTAGACGCGCCACGCCGGCCAATCTAGGAACTCTCTCCTTAATTGGCCCGACAAATTGTTAGGAACACGGATAGGCCCAGAAAGACAAGGTGGTGCGATATTATGAGTTACTCCCTCTGATCGGAAATAAGTGTTGTGGTTTCAGTTACTCCTTCTGATCGGAAATAATATTTACCCTTTTATCAAGAAACCAGTTATGAACTGGCAAAATATTGCCTGCCAAGTGTTTCAGGGTCCGCCCCGTGTGTGGCGGTTAGGTCAGCGTTTTGGGCGTCTCCGCAGGCGATCTAGGGTTTCGGTGCGCGGCGGCCGTCGTCCACCGTGGTCCATCGGGATCCTCTCATTGCAACCCGCCTTGTCGCACCCCCGCCTCTCCCACCACGTCTCCAGTAGCGTGCGATCGTCTTCGGCAATTGCGCCCACGAGAACCCCGCCCATCCACCATAAACCTTTCGCGAGATCTAGGGCTCGCGATCGTACACCACAGCGTCCCCTAGAGGTGTCTGGTTTTGTGCTTCGGTGTAAGTGTCCGGGGACAGGAGAAGATGGAGAAGGTTGAAGGGCTGCTGCAGAACTTGAAGTTGTCGGAGAAGGAACGGAAAAGCATCAAGATCGGATGGGGCGGCTCCGGCAAGGTAGGGGAGGTAGAGCCCAAAGCTTTGGCAAAGTTGTTGTCGGAGAAACCAGTGCTCGTGGAGGCGATGGCGGAGACGCTGGGGAGGATCTGGTGCCCCCTCAAGGGGCTGGACTGTAAGGACATGGGAGAGAATAGATTCATCTTTACGTTTGGGCAGCTCTCTGGGAAGAGGATGGCGGTGGAAGGGGGGCCTTGGGAATTTGGGAACGACCTCCTGGTGATCGAGGATTTTGTCGCAGCCAAACGCCTGGAGGATTATGCCTTTGACACAATCCCAATCTGGGTCCGGGTCCTCCGGTTGCCTCTTGGGCTGATGACTAGGGAGGTGGGGGAGAGGATTGGTGAGTTGATTGGAGAAGTTCTAGAAGTGGATGCTGGTGCGGATGGAAAGGCTGTAGGCAAGTTTCTTCGTATTAAAGTCCGGATGAATATTGGGGTGCCATTGATGAGAGGTTTCCTGCTGGAGGAGGAGGAGAGGGAGGATGGTTCTGGTGGGACTAATGGGAAGGAATACGCAAGCGAAGCAGAGGGGAGGAACTGGTGTCCGTTTGAGTATGAGTATCTTCCAGACTTTTGCTATATATGTGGTGTTCTAGGCCATACTGATACGTCGTGCGGGATGAAGCTGAGCAAGGGGGAGAAGAAGCAGTTTGGCCCATGGCTGAGAGCTTTCATGCCACGGCGAGCTGGTTCATCAACCAGAGGGAAGTGGAGCAGTAGCAGTTCTTTGTCTGGGTATAGAGGGGCAGGAGGTAGGGGGCTGGGAGCTTGGAAGGGCCGTAGTGGATCGGGAAGCGATGCGCCCTCATGGAAGAAAGGGAGCCAGAGTGGGGCGGACAGTGTGGAGGAAGAAGAAAAGGGGCAAGAGGTGACGAGCCCGATGAAGAAGGGCCATGTTTCCGCTAGTAGTGGGGTCCCTAAGAAGCTTACTTTTGGTGGAGAAGGGCATGGGGGGAGTTCTCAGCTACAACCAGGATTGGTGGGGCAGCACGAGGGTGGTAAGGAGTGTAGGGAGGCTGTGGCTGAGGGGGTGAAGGAGACTGGGGAGGTGCAGGTTGATAAGATAAGTAATGAGAGGAGGGGAGCGGATGTGGCGTCTGTGGAGTCCCCCACTGAACTAAATCCGGCCGGAGGCGGTGCTGTGGGTGTGGGCGGCACGGGGACCGAGGCCATGCAGAAGGCCCCCATGCAGATCGACGTAGCTGCCCTACGTGTTGGAGATGCAAAGGGCGAGAAGTCTAAAAGGACCCCGGGGCATTACAAAAAGCTTAAGGGACGTGAGGGCCGCGGTGCAAACATAGCCATTGAGGGGCTGAGCACAGGACAGGAAGTGGAAGGACGAAATCGGAAGAGAGAAGCTATTCAAATGGAGGTGGAGATAGCAGAGACAGGGAAGAGGGCGAAGAGCAACACAGTGGATATGCAGGGCGAGTATGATTCTCAGAATGACGCGGGGCTGCTGGGACAGCCCTGCGAGAAGCAATGAAGATAATCGCCTGGAACTGCCGGGGTTTGGGGAATGGCCCGGCAGTTCGTGGTCTTCTGGAGCTCCAGAAGAAGGAGGACCCCGATATTCTCTTCCTGTCAGAAACAAAGATGGATGGGAAGAGGATGCAAAAGTTCCGTGACAAGTTGGGTTTATCTCATATGGTGGCACGTGATAATAGTGGCAAAAGTGGTGGTTTGGCGCTGTTTTGGAGAAGGGGGATTAACTTGACACTAAGATGGATGGGACGTATGCATATTGATGCTATAATTGAAGAGGCTGACGGCTTTAAATGGCGTTTAACTGGGATCTATGGGGAATCTCATATGGAGAAGAAGGTAGACACTTGGAGGCTCCTCCGTACCCTTCAACAACAAATCCAGTTGCCGTGGGTGTGCTGCGGCGATTTCAATGAAATTTTGTTTAGCCACGAGAAACAGGGCGGGGCGCCAAGAGCCCATAGATACATGCAAAACTTCCGTGATGCACTGGATTTCTGCAACCTACATGACCTCGGCTTTGAGGGGGATGTCTTCACCTGGAGAAACAAGAACTATCGGGTGGATGGATACATCAGGGAGAGGTTGGATCGGGTTGTAGCTACACCTGAATGGTGCGCGCGGTTCCCTGCATACAAAGTTATAAACGGCGAGCCCTACCGTTCGGACCATAGAGCGGTGATCTTGATGCGGGACGGGAGCCCGGCGGTGCAGAGTGCAGGAGGGGGCCATCTACAGAGGAGATTCGAAGCAAGGTGGCTGCTGGAAGATGGATGCGATGAAATCGTCAAGGAGGCTTGGGAGGGTGCGCAAGGGCCTAGGGTGAGGTCTAAACTGGCCTCGGTTCTGAAAGCCCTGGATTCATGGAGCCGTGAGGTGCTAGGGGATTTGCGGAAAAGGATCAAGAAAGTTAAGGCGGAGTTGGAGCAAGTCAGACGACTACCACTGTCGGATAGGACAGTGCGGAGGGAACAGACCCTGTGCTTCCAACTAGAGAAACTAGAGGATCAAGAGGACCTTGTTTGGCGCCAACGATCGCATGCTGACTGGTTAAAATACGGTGATCGTAATACCAAATATTTCCAGTCCTATGCATCGGAACGTAAGAGGAAGAATACCATTAAGAAGCTGAAAAAGGAGGATGGTGGAGTTGTGGAGGATGAGGAGGGGATGAAGAACCTCATTACTAACTATTTTTCGACTCTTTTTACCTCTTGTGCAGGTGCCAACATGGACACTATCCTCTCACATATTGCACCAAAAGTGACTCCACAAATGAATGTGTTCTTGTGTGCTGAGTATACAGCGGAGGAAATCAAACGAGCTCTGGATGACATGGGGGATCTAAAAGCTCCGGGCATGGACGGGCTCCCTGCTCTGTTCTACAAACGCTATTGGCAGTTGATTGGAGAGGACGTTGTGCACGAGGTGTTACAAGTATTGCGAGGCGGCGGCATACCAGAGGGATGGAACGACACCATGGTGGTCCTAATCCCAAAGGTTCAGAACCCTGAAACCCTGAAGGATCTTCGCCCTATTAGCCTATGCAATGTTGTGTATAAGCTTGTGTCCAAAGTCATCGCCAATAGGCTCAAATGTATTCTGGAGGAAATTATCTCACCCAACCAAAGCGCGTTTGTCCCGGGGCGGCTCATCTCAGATAACACAATTTTGGCGTATGAAATGACTCACTTCTTGAAGCGCAAGCGTACGGGGAAGACCTCTTATATGGCACTAAAGCTCGACATGAGTAAGGCATACGACAGGGTGGAATGGGGTTTCCTGGAGAGAGTTATGATCCAACTTGGTTTCGAGAGGAGTTTTGTGAACCTGATCAACACGTGCATCAGAACGGTGACATACAGATTTAAAGTTAATGGGACTTGCACGGAAGTGGTGATCCCGGAGCGAGGTTTAAGACAGGGGGACCCTATCTCCCCCTATCTCTTCCTGATATGCGCCGAGGGTTTATCCTCGCTCCTCCAAAGTGCAGAAACTGCGGGCCTTATTAAAGGAATTCAACTTGCTGCCGATGCCCCGCCTGTGAGTCACTTACTCTTCGCAGACGATTCACTGCTCCTTATGGAGGCGACCCCGGAGAGCATCCAGGTTATCAATAACATTCTACAAGTTTATGAGCAGGGTTCTGGACAAATCATCAACCGGGATAAGTCTGCAGTTCAGTTCAGCAAGAATACCCCTCGGCAACAGAAGCAAATACTGCTAGGTCTGCTTGGTCTCAGATCGGAAAGCCTGCATGGTAAGTACTTGGGTCTCCCAACATACATAGGTCAGTCCAGACAAAAATGTTTTGAGTATCTCAGAGACAAGATCTGGGAGATTCTGAAGGGCTGGAAAATCAAACTGCTCTCGAAGGCTGGCAAGGAGATCTTGATTAAAACCGTGATACAAGCTATCCCAACTTACGCGATGGCCTGTTTTGACCTGACCAAGGCGCTTTGCGAAAGCATAAGCCAGATGATATGCAAATTCTGGTGGGCAAACCAGGAAGAGGATAATAAGCACCATTGGGTTAGTTGGGAAAGGTTAACATGGCCGAAAGAATGCGGAGGACTGGGATTCCGAGACTTGCACTCGTTCAATATGGCGATGCTAGCTAGGCAAGTTTGGAGGTTGATCCAAGTCCCAGACTCGCTGTGCGCCCGTGTCATACGCGCTAAGTACTATCCTCATGGAGATGTGCTCTCTGCCGTACCCCAACCAGGAATGAGCTATGTGTGGAGGAGCCTTTTGCAGGGTGTGGAAGTGGTAAAAGCTGGCATGATATGGCGCGTTGGCTCAGGTGAGCAGATTGATATCTGGCAAGACCCCTGGCTCCCATCGAGTGATACTAGGCGGCCGAGGACACTTCAGGGAGCTCACCTTCTAACAAAAGTGGCGGAACTCATCGATCCGGCCACGAACCACTGGGATGCAGAGCTGGTACGACAAACATTCTGCCCAGAAGATGTGAGAACCATTCTCAGTATACCTATCTGCGATCAGTATGAGGATTTCGTGGCCTGGCATTTCGATAATAGGGGATTGTTTTCTGTCAGATCAGCCTACAGAGTTCACACCCGAATGATACAACAACAACAAGTGCGCCAAGTCGGGGAGTCTTCCTTGGGGGAATCTGCAGATGCCAAGTTTTGGCGTTCACTCTGGAAGATCCGGTGCCCGGCTCGGGTTCATCACTTCCTATGGCGTTTTGCTCATAACAGTCATCCGCTCCTGAGGAATGTACAGCGAATCGGCGTTGACCTTGATGCGAGATGTATGCTCTGCCAACGAGGACTGGAGGATGGGGGTCACCTTTTCCTTCGATGCAAGGAGGTGAAGAAGAGATGGAGGGCGTGCGGGCTGGAGTACACCAGACTGAAACTACTGCAATGTGAGACACCTAAAGCTCTCCTCAATATGGTGTTCTCACTTCAGGAGGAGATGAATCTGCAGGTGATCTGTCTATTATGGTCCTGGTGGTCCGAGAGGAATAATGTCAACCATAGAAAGGCGCTACAGAACCCGGAAACTTTCAAGGCACGAGTTAACTGCCAAACCCTAGAATGGGTGGAAATACTTGGGGGAGGCGAGGCGAATGCTAAGGACTCTACCGCAAGATGGGTAGCACCACCCTCTGATTTCATTAAACTGAATTTAGACGCAGCTTTCCATTCCTCGTCGGGCAATGGAGGCTGGGGTGTAATTGCACGAGATGAACTCGGGGAGATGATCTTTGCGGCGGCAGGACGACTGCAGAACCAAGCGAGCGCTCTACAAGCAGAAGCTGAAGCTCTCATCAAGGCTATCTACCTTGCGGGTGATTTCGGTATGGGCCGGGTTCTCTTCGAAACGGATAGCCAATGTCTGCAACATGCTGTCTCCTCCACGAGTCAAGATCGAGGCCCCTTGGGTGTGCTATTCCGCGAGGTTAAATTCCAGCTAGACCTAGGCTTCATTGACTATAGCGTCAAGCACTGCCCACGCTCCTGTAATCTTCCAGCGCATAGGTTGGCTGCCATAGGGGCTGCTGTTGAATCTGATAGCCATCAGATATGGGAGGCGACCCCTCCAGTCGATGTATCCCGTGCTGTGACCGCCGATTTGGTTGGTCCCCCGTAATCTTGGAATGCAAGGTGTTCCTTCTCAAAAAAAAAAAAAAAAAAGAAACCAGTTATGATCTCATTGAATCTAAGAATGTGATAGAAATGCTCTCCACGAGGAGTCTAAAGCAAGCTGTAATTCTAAATTCATAGTGGATGGTTTGCTTTAATTTTCTAGTACCATGGTGTGATGATACGCAAATTTTCTGAACATTTTGAGTACTACAACAGATTACATACAGAGTCCTGCATTGGATCGAAGAGGAAGAGGAAAGAAATGACATAGATGACACTTATTGTTGGTAACGACTAATGATCTGCTTGGCATGCTTGGTTTTGTTGTTGATAATACAATTCGGTTTGCTTAAATTTTTGATGATGGTATGTTAGGTAAGTATGCATGCTTTTATGAGAAGTTGTAATTTTTAGTTGAACGTGTTTCCAAGGATTGCACATCTTGACCTAGTTGGAGTACGGGCCGGGGGCTCTCTACAAAGTTGGTGCACATTGGTAGAACTCGGCAAACACCTTGTCGAGTTGTTTCAGGCCTTTGAGGAGTTATGTGGGTATTCAGCAAAGCTGCGCATCCCAGTAATATGCTATACCGTCCGAACAAAGCTTTCAAACAAGCTAATAATGAAACCAAGGGATCATGTGGCGCAGATCAAAGATTTTGTTTCAAAACTATGCCTTAATTTGTAGCAATTTCAGAAACTATAGCATTGAATGCAAAAAATTCAAAACTATCACCCTGTCGGCCACGGGTTGGCCGAAAAGCGTGTTTTCGGCCAGGGTTAGGCCGAAGAGGGCATTTCGGCCTCGCTTTGGCCGAAAAGAGCCTTACCAGGGTCGAAAAGACCTTGTTGGTCATCGGTAGGCCGAAAAGTACTTTTCGGCCAACACTAGGTCGAAAAGTACCTGGGTCCCACCTTTTTACGTCAACGGGTGGCCGAAGCTGCATGGGTGCACTCTTCGGCTTCTTTTAGGCCGAAAAGTTTTTTTTAGCTTTGGCTCAGAAATACTGTGCAGCCATTGCCCGTCTTAGACATTGCAAAAATATAGTTTCACGCAACCCTTACCTCATTATTTTCCCGCCAACTCCTTCCCACCCATTTCCCGCCACCCGTTTCCCGCCATATCTTTCCGCCACTAGTTTTCCGCCCTATCTTCCCGCCACCCGTTTCCCGCCATATTTTTCCGCCACCAGTTTCCAGCCATATCTTCCCGCCATACAGCAGTCGTTCTTTCCCGCCCTTTTCTCCTCTGTGCCTATAAAACCCCCTTGACACGGCTGTGGATAAGCAGTCAAGTGTAGTGTAGTCGAGATGTCCGATTATCCTTTTGATTGTAGTTTTCATCCTGGGATGAGCAAACGTCTTTTGGGTCTAGCCACCGTTTTTAAGATGGACAATAGGATAGTTCCATGGGACGAACTTATCGGTAGTGACACCATGATGAATGAGTTGGCTCACCAATTACGTAGGACTGGGTGGCCTGAAAGGTCGTACGAGGAGGTACGTAAAGAACTTCTTAGGCTGCATGAAAGGTGGAAGAAGGTAGTGGAGACGAAGGATGAATCTTTCAGAAGGTGTGCGATAGAGAATACATTTTTATGGACTGCCGACAGTGAAGACGAAGACGATATCTTCATGCCGAGCAGCAAGGCCAAGAGTAGCGCATCGTCGATGGGCAAGAGTACTGCTGCATCGTCGAAAGGCAAGAGTACTGCTGCATCGTCGAAAGGCAAGAGTACTGCTGTATCGTCGAAAGGCAAGAGTGCTGCATCGACGGAGGGCAAGAGGACTGCAACGTCGAAGGGCAAGAGGGCTGCATCAACGGAGGATGACGATGATGACTTCATGTAGTATGACGATGATGACATTTTTACATGATTCGGTCCACAATGCATGAATACTGACGGAACATATTTCAGGATCCAGCCCGAAACTAGTTGTCAACAAGTACTTCAACTTGTTGGGGAACGTTGCATGGGAAACAAAATTTTTTCCTACGTTCACCAAGATCAATCTAGGAGATGCATCTACGAGGGGAGAGTTGAATCCACATACCCTTGTAGATCGCTAAGCGGAAGCGTTCAAGAACGCGGTTGATGGAGTCGTACTCGCCGCGATTCAGATCGCCGAAGATCCTAGCACCGAAGCAACGGTGCCTCCGCGTTCTTCACACGTACGGCTCGGGGACGTCTCCTTCTTCTTGATCCAGCAAGGGGGAAGGAGAGGTTGATGGAGACACCGGCAGCACGACGGCGTGGTGGAGATGGTGGTGGAGGATTCCAGCAGGGCTTCGCCAAGCACCGCGGGAAAACGAAGATTGTTGTGGGAGAGGGAGGGCAGCGCCGAGGCATGAACGTGTGTGGCTGCCCTCCCTCTGCCTCTCTTTATATAGGGGGAGTAGAGGGGAGGGGGCGCCCTAGGGTTTCCCCTAGGGGCCGGCGGCCAGGGCAGATGGGGAGGGGCGGCGCCCCCTGGGGCTAGGGTTTCCCCCCCAGGTGCCTTGCCCCCCAAGCCTAAGGGGGTGCGGCAGCCCTAGGGGGGTCCAGCCCCCTTGGCGCACAAGGAGAGGGCCCTAGGGGGGGCGCACAGCCCTATGAGGGCTATTGCGTCTCCCCTTTGTGGCCCATTAGGCCCGAAACCCTTTCCGGGACCCCGAAACCCCTTTCGGTCATCCGCCAACTTCCCGGTGCTCCCCGGAACACTTCCGGACTCCGAAACCTTTCATCCTATATATCAATCTTCGTCCCCGGACCATTCCGGAGACCCTCGTCACATCCGGGATCTCATCCGGGACTCCGAACAACCTTCGGTAACCATGCACTGTTCTCACTAACAACCCTAGCGTCACCGAACCTTAAGTGTGTAGACCCTGCGGGTTCGGAAACTATGCAGACATGACCGAGACACTCCCAGGTCAATAACCAATAGCGGGATCTGGATACCCATATTGGTTCCCACATGTTCCTCGATGATCTCATCGGATGAACCACGATGTCAAGGATTCAGGCAATCCCGTATACAGTTCCCTTTGTCTCGTCGGTATGTTACTTGCCCGAGATTCGATCGTCGGTATCTCTATACCTAGTTCAATCTCGTTACCGGCAAGTCTCTTTACTCGTTACCGTAATACATAATCCCGTGACTAACTACTTAGTCACTTTGAGCTCATTGAGATGACGTATTACCGAGTGGGCCCAGAGATACCTCTCCGTCACACGGAGTGACAAATCCCAGTCTCGATCCATGTCAACTCAACAGACACCTTCGGAGATACCTGTAGAGTACCTTTATAGTCACCCAGTTACGTTGCGACGTTTGGCACACACAAAGTACTCCTACGGTGTCAGTGAGTTACATGATCTCATGGTCATAGGAACTTATACTTGACATGCAGAAAACTATAGCGATAACTGATACGATCAAAAGCTATGTTTAACGTTTGGGTCTCGTCCATCACATCATTCTCCTAATGATGTGATCCCGTTATCAAATGACAACTCATGTCTATGACCTGGAAACCGCGGTCATCTTTGATCAACGAGCTAGTCCTGTAGAGGCTTACTAGGGACACAAAGTTTGTCTATTTATCCACACATGCATTTGAGTTTCCAATCAATGCAATTATAGCATGGATAATAAACGATTATCATGAACAAGGAAATATAATAATAACTCTTTTATTATTGCCTCTAGGGCATATTTCCAACAGTCTCCCACTTGCACTAGAGTCAATAATCTAGCATTACAAGGTAATGAATCTAACACCCATAGAGTCTTGGTGTTGATCATGCTTAGCCCGTGGAAGAGGCTTAGTCAACGGATCTGCAACATTCAAATCCGTGTGTACTTTGCAAATATTTATGTCCTCCTCCTTGACCGAATCGCGGATGGAATTGAAGCGTCACTTTATGTGTCTGGTCCTCTTGTGAAACCTTGGTTCCTTGGCTAGAGCAATGGCACCAGTGTTGTCACAGAACAGAGTCATTGGGTTCAGTGCACTAGGCACAACTCCAAGATCTGTCATGAACTCCTTCATCCAGACACCTTCCTTTGCCGCCTCCGAGGCAGCTATATACTCCGCTTCACATGTAGAATCAGCTACCACGCTCTGCTTGGAACTGCACCAGCTTACCGCTCCCCCGTTGAGAATATATACGTATCCGGTTTGTGACTTAGAGTCATCCGGATCAGTGTCAAAGCTTGCATCAACGTAACCCTTTACGACGAGCTCTTGATCACCTCCATAAACGAGAAACATATCCTTAGTCCTTTTTAGGTACTTTAGGATATTCTTGACCGCTGTCCAGTGATCCATACCAGGATTACTCTGAAACCTTCCGGCCATACTTATGGCAAGGCTGACATCTGGTCTTGTGCACAGCATTGCATACATGATAGAGCCTATGGCTGAAGCATAGGGGACGACACTCATCTTTTCTCTATCATCCGCAGTTACTGGGCATTGAGTCTTACTCAACTTCGTACCTTGCAATACCGGCAAGAACCCCTTCTTGGATTGATCCATTTTGAACTTCTTCAAAACTTTATCAAGGTATGTGCTTTGTGAAAGTCCTATCAAGCGTCTTGATCTATCTCTATAGATCTTGATGCCCAATATGAAAGCAGCTTCACCGAGATCTTTCATCGAAAAACTCTTGTTCAAATACCCCTTCACGCTATCCAAAAATTCTATATTGTTTCCAATCAGTAATATGTCATCCACATATAATATTAGAAACGCTATAGAGCTCCCACTCACTTTCTTGTAAATACAAGCTTCATTGTAAACTTGTATAAACCCAAACGCTTTGATCACCTCATCAAAGCGAAGATTCCAACTCCGAGATGCCTGCACCAGCCCATAAATGGAACGCTGGAGCTTGCATACTTTGTCAGCATTCTCTGGATCGACAAAACCTTCCGGTTGCATCATATACAACTCTTCCTTAAGAAAACCGTTAAGGAACGCTGTTTTGACATCCATCTGCCAAATTTCATAATCGAAATATGCAGCTATTGCTAACATGATTCGGACGGATTTAAGCATCGCTACGGGTGAGAAAGTCTCATCGTAGTCAATCCCTTGAACTTGTGAAAAACCCTTTGCCACAAGTCGAGCTTTATACACGGTGACATTACCGTCAGCGTTCGTCTTCCTCTTAAAAATCCATTTATTCTGAATGGCCTTCCGCCCTTCAAGTAATACTTCCAAAGTCCATACTTTGTTTTCATACATGGATCCCATCTCGGATTTCATGGCCTCTAACCATTTGTCGGAATCCGGGCCTCGCTTCTCCATAGCTCGTAGGTTCACCGTTGTCTAACAACATGACCTCCAAGACAGGGTTACCATACCACTCAGGTGCAGTGCGTACCCTTGTCGACCTACGAGGTTCGGTAGTAACTTGATCAGAAGCTTCTTGATCATCATCATTGGCTTCCTCTTCAACCTCTGCAGGCTCCACAAAAACATCTTTCTGTGCTGCGCTACTCTCTGGTTGAAGCAGAGGTTCAATAACCTCATCAAGTTCTACCTTCCTCCCACTCAATTCTTTCGAGAGAAACTCTTTCTCGAGAAAGGACCCGTTCTTAGCGACAAACACTTTGCCCTCGGATCTGAGATAGAAGGTGTACCCAACTGTTTCTTTTGGGTATCCTATGAAGACACATTTGTCCGCTTTGGGTTCGAGCTTTTCTGGCTGAAGCCTTTTGACATAAGCATCGCAACCCCAAACTTTGAGAAAAGACAACTTAGGTTTCTTACCAAACCATAGTTCATACGGTGTTGTCTCAACGGACTTAGATGGAGCCCTATTTAAAGTGAATGCAGCTGTCTCTAACGCATATCCCCAGAATGATAGTGGCAAATCGGCAAGAGACATCATAGAACGCACCATATCTAATAGGGTTCGATTACGACGTTCGGACACACCATTACGCTGTGGTGTTCCAGGTGGCGTCAACTGTGAAACGATTCCACATTTTCTTAAGTGATTGCCAAACTCATAACTCAGATACTCTCCCCCTCGATCAGATCGTAGGAACTTGATCTTCTTGTTACGATGATTCTCAACTTCACTCTGAAATTGCTTGAACTTTTCAAACGTTTCAGACTTATGCTTCATTAAGTAAATATATCCATATCTACTTAAGTCGTCAGTGAAGGTGAGAAAATAACGATATCCACCGCGCGCCGTGACACTCATCGGGCCACACACATCAGTATGTATGATTTCCAATAAGTCACTTGCCCGTTCCATTGTTCCTGAAAACGGGGTCTTAGTCATCTTGCCCATGAGGCACGGCTCGCATGTGTCAAGTGATTCAAAATCAAGAGACTCCAAAAGTCCATCAGCATGGAGCTTCCTCATGCGTTTCACGCCGATATGACCCAGACGGCAGTGCCACAAGAAAGTGGTACTATCGTTGTCTACTCTACATCTTTTGGCATCAATGTTATGAACATGTGTATCATCACTATCGAGATTCAATAAGAATAAACCCCTAACTTCGGGTGCATGACCATAAAAGATATTACCCATATAAATAGAACAACCTTTATTCTCTGATTTAAATGAGTAACCGTCTCGCATCAAACAAGATCCAGATATAATGTTCATGCTTAACGCAGGCACTAAATAACAATTATTCAGGTTCATAACTAATCCCGATGGTAATCGAAGAGCGAGCGTGCCGACGGCGATCACATCAACCTTGGAACCATTTCCCACGCGCATCGTCACTTCGTCCTTCGCCAGCCTCCGTTTATTCCGCAGTTCCTGTTTAGAGTTGCAAATGTGAGCAACCGAACCGGTATCAAATACCCAGGCACTACAACGAGAGTTGGTAAGGTACACACCAATAACATGTATATCACATATACCTTGCTTGTTGTTGTTGTTGGCCCCCTTCTTGTCTGCCAGATACTTGGGGCAGTTCCGCTTCCAGTGGCCGTTCCCCTTGCAATAGAAACACTCAGTCTCTGGCTTGGGCCCAGCCTTGGGTTTCTTCACTGGATGAGCAACTGCCTTGCCACCCTTCTTAGAGTTACCCTTCTTGCCCTTGCCATTCTTCTTGAAACTGGTGGTTTTATTGACCATCAACACTTGATACTCCTTCTGGATGTCTGCCTCAGCGACTTTCAGCATCGAAAACAGCTCGGCGATGGTTTTGTTCATCCCTTGCATGTTATACTGCTGCACGAAGCTCTTGTAGCTAGGCGGGAGTGACTGGAGAATTCTGTCAATGATAGCCTCCTCCGGGAACACAAGTCCCAGATCAGCTATGCGGGTATAGTACCCAGACATCTTCAGTAAGTGCTCACTGACAGACGAATTCTCCTCCATCTTGCAAGCAAAGAATTTATCGGTGGTCTCATACCTCTCGATCTTAGCATTCTTCTCAAAGATGAACTTCAACTCCTGGAACATCTCATATGCTCCATGACGTTCAAAACGCCTTTGAAGTCCTCCTTCCAAGCTATACAACATGGCACACTGCACTACTGAGTAGTCATCCGAACGCGACTGCCAGGCGTTCATAACGTCCGCAGAGGCCTGAGGAGCGGGGGGTTCACCTAGCGGTGCATTTAAGACATAAACCTTTTGGGCAGCTGTGAGGATGATCCTCAGATTGCGGAGCCAGTCCACAAAGTTGCTCCCATCATCTTTCAGTTTAGCTTTCTCTAGGAACGCATTAAAATTCAGGGGAGCTACTGCGCGAGCCATCTACAACAAAAGATTTGCAAAGACATTTTAGACTATTGTTCATGATAAGTGAGTTATTACCTAATCAAATTATTTATAACTCCCACTCAAATTGACATCCCTCTGGTCATTCGAGCGTGACATGATCCAGATCCACCAACCCAAGTCCGATCATTACGTGAGATGAGGTGGTGTCAATGGTGAACATCTACATGTTGATCATATCTACTATATGACTCATGCTCGACCTTTCGGTCTTCCGTGTTCCGAGGCCATGTCTGTACATGCTAGGCTCGTCAAGTCTAACCCGAGTGTTCTGCATGTGCAAAACTGGCTTGCACCCGTTGTATGCGAACGTAGAGTCTATCACACCCGATCATCACGTGGTGCTTCGAAACGACGAACCTTCGCAACGGCGCACACTCGGGGGGAACACAATTTTATCTTGAAATTTTAGTGAAGGATCATCTTATAATGCTACCGTCGTCCTAAGCAAAATAAGATGCATAAAAGGATTAACATCACATGCAAATCATAAGTGACATGATATGGCCATCAACTCGTGCTTTTGATCTCCATCTCCAAAGCACCGGCATGATCTCCATCGTCACCGGCGTCACACCATGATCTCCATCATCATGATCTCCATCATCGTGTCGCCATCGGGGTTGTCGGCGCCCACCATGCTCTTACTACTATTGCTACCGTTTAGCGATAAAGTAAAGCATTACAAAGCGCTTAATGATTGACACGCAGGTCATACAAAAAATTAAAGACAACCCTATGGCTCCTGCCGGTTGCCGTATGCATCGACATGCAAGTCGATATTAACTATTACAACATGATCATCTCATACATCAAATATATATCATCATGTCATTGGCCATATCATATCACATACATACCCTGCAAAAACAAGTTAGACGTCCTCTAATTTGTTGTTGCATGTTTTACGTGGCTGCTATGGGTATCTAGCAAGAACGCTTCTTACCTACGCAAAACCACAACGGTGATATTCAAGTTGCTATTTAACCTTCTACAAGGACCGCCTTGTTCTATTCCGATTCAACTAAGATAGGAGAGACAGACACCCGCCAGCCATCTTATGCAACAAAAGTCACATGTCTGTCGATGGAACCGGTCTCATGTACGTGGACATGTAAAGTTGGTCCGGGCCGCTTCATCCCATAATACCGCTGAATCAAGAAAGACTAAGGAGGGCAGCAATTTAAACATCAATGCCACAAACCCTTTTGTGTTCTACTCGAGAAAGCATCTACGCAAGATCCTAGCTCATGATGCCACTGTTGGGGAACGTTGCATGGAAAACAAAAATTTTTCTCTACGTTCACCAAGATCAATCTAGTAGATGCAACTACGAGGGGAGAGTAGGATCCACATACCCTTGTAGATCGCTAAGCGGAAGCGTTATGAACGCGGATGATGGAGTCGTACTCGCCGCGATTCAGATCGCCGAAGATCCTAGCACCGAAGCAACGGTGCCTCCGCGTTCTTCACACGTACGGCTCGGGGACGTCTCCTCCTTCTTGATCCAGCAAGGGGTGGAGGAGAGGTTGATGGAGAACCGGCAGCACGACGGCGTGGTGGTGATGGTGGAGGAGAATTCCAGCAGGGCTTCGCCTAAGCACCGCGGGAGAAGAAGATGTTGTGGGAGAGGGAGGGCAGCACCGAGGCACGAACTTGTATTTGCTGCCCTCCCTTTACCTCACTATATATAGGGGGGGTGGAGAGGTGAGGGCGCCCTAGGGTTTCCCCCCTAGGGGGCCGGCGGCCAGGGCAAGGGGGGCGGCGGCCAAGGCAGGGGGGGCGGCGGCCAGGGCCAGGCCCTAGGGTTTCCCCCCCTAGGTGCCTTGCCCCCCACTCCAAAGGGGTGCGGCTGCCCTAGGGGGTCCCACCCCCTTAGCCGCATGAGGAGAGGGCCCAGGGGGGGGGCGCACAGCCCCCTGAGGGCTGTGGTGTCCCCCCTTGTGGTCCACTAGGCCCAGAACTTCTTCCGGACCCCCCGAAAACCTTTCCGGTACTCCGCCGATTTCCCGATGCTCCCCGGAACACTTCCGGACTCCGAAACCTTTCATCCTATATATCAATCTTCGTCTCCGGACCATTCCGGAGACCCTCGTCATGTCCGGGATCTCATCCGGGACTCCGAACAACCTTCGGTAACCATACACTTTTCTCTCTAACAACCCTAGCGTCACCGAACGTTAAGTGTGTAGACCCTGCGGGTTCGGAAACCATGTAGACATGACCGGGACACTCCCAGGCCAATAACCAATAGCGGGATCTGGATACCCATATTGGTTCCCACATGTTTCTCGATGATCTCATCGGATGAACCACGATGTCAAGGATTCAGGCAATCCCGTATACAGTTCCCTTTGTCTCGTCGGTATGTTACTTGCCCGAGATTCGATCGTCGGTATCTCTATACCTAGTTCAATCTCGTTACCGGCAAGTCTCTTTACTCGTTACCGTAATACATAATCCCGTGACTAACTACTTAGTCACTTTGAGCTCATTGAGATGACGTATTACCGAGTGGGCCCAGAGATACCTCTCCGTCACACGGAGTGACAAATCCCAGTCTCGATCCATGTCAACTCAACAGACACCTTCGGAGATACCTGTAGAGTACCTTTATAGTCACCCAGTTACGTTGCGACGTTTGGCACACACAAAGTACTCCTACGGTGTCAGTGAGTTACATGATCTCATGGTCATAGGAACTTATACTTGACATGCAGAAAACTATAGCGATAACTGATACGATCAAAAGCTATGTTTAACGTTTGGGTCTCGTCCATCACATCATTCTCCTAATGATGTGATCCCGTTATCAAATGACAACTCATGTCTATGACCTGGAAACCGCGGTCATCTTTGATCAACGAGCTAGTCCTATAGAGGCTTACTAGGGACACAAAGTTTGTCTATTTATCCACACATGCATTTGAGTTTCCAATCAATGCAATTATAGCATGGATAATAAACGATTATCATGAACAAGGAAATATAATAATAACTCTTTTATTATTGCCTCTAGGGCATATTTCCAACACAACTGTCTAATGTCCAGTCTGTCCGGGTCTGCTAGTGTCAGGACGCCATTTTTAAACTCGCTAAGATCAACCCCCAACTCATTATATCGAACATTACCAACGCCGTAGTAAACAATGAATTGTATTGATTCAGACATTTTGACCTGTCAGACGTTGTCATCTTCTCATTAATCACAACGAACACTAATATTACCCGCTACACTTACTATGCGCTAAAATCCCTCCACAAATATGTTAACACGACAATTCGCAATATGATTTATCTACACTAACTGAACTATACGATTTACAGAAAATTGGTGATGACAAGGTTATACCTTCGAAGCGTGTGTCCCTAGCTTCTTGCTCCTCTCTTCAACTCAACGGCACCGGCCACCTCGTGGAGTACTTGCACCACCAGACAACGACAGTGCCGCCCCCTCGACGGCCGGGAGGTTCAGCTCCGGTCAGCCCCGAAGTTGCACCTCCTCCTCCAAAACTACTACCCGTCCTCCTCTCCACCACCTACTGCCCGTCCTCCTCCCCACCATGGCTCCTCCCCCCCAAACGTAGCAAAAACTATCCCATAGCAAAAAATAACACCGTGGGCCAGTGGGGATTGCTAGGATCTACCGATTCTGTGGGTTAGATGTGGAAATGGGTGGCAAATGGAGGAGATCAGCGCGGGGTCGCGAGCTACACAGAAGAACAAGAGCGAGAGGAAGGAAGAACAGAGGCGAGCGAGAGGAAGGAGACAACGGCCTTATCCACAACTTTTCGGTCAACTGCTGACCGAAAAGGTTTTCGGCCGACGCCAGGCCGAAAAGGCGCACTTGGGTCGCCGCTTGGCCGAAAACAGCTCATTTCGGCCTCCAGGGGGCCGAAGCTACTATTTTCAGTCGGGCCCTCACCGACACCCACTTTTCGGCCCAGTTACGCATGTTTTCGGCCACCCCGCGGCAGAAAAGCCCTTTTCGGCCTAAGCCCGGCCGAAAACAACCTTTTCGGCCTACACGAGGCCGACTGTGTCATAGATTTGCGTTTTTTTCTTTCTCTGCTATAGTTTCCGAAATTGGTACAAAAAATGTTATAGTTTTGAAAAAAATCCATATCAAATTTATGTGTCTAATGCACAACCATAAATGTATAACATTACCCCAAATATGCAATTGTATAACACTAATTGATATAGATAGATATAACAGCACATGTATTACACGATAGACGGATACAAATGTAAACCAACATCACATGTGACGTCTACATAGGCACGCATGCATGTACCATATTTATTTTTTATTCAGCAAATCGGGGCGCTCCCATTTTCATTACTTTCATATATATGGACATATTTGATCGATCGATAAATTAATGAAACTGGACGACGAAACTGTAGGTTTTGTTGGGCTTCCAATCGAGGGGTATAAACAGGTCGGCGACGAGTGTCTTGCCGGACTCGTTGGTGATGCGCAACGAGAATGTCGCCTGCATGGGGTGGTGGGCATCCATCCTCCAGATGGACCCCCATGACTCCTTGATGGGCAGCCACCGCCCTGTTGGAGCCATCTTGCCACCACTGACACTGCCTGGTCACGACTCCATGATGTCTAGCCTCGGTTGCCCGATGCGGAACTCGGCAAACACATTGCTGAGTTGTTTCGGGCCTTTTTGGAGTTCTCTAGGCACTTGGCAAAGTTGCAGATGCCTGTAATGTGCTATACCGTCGGAATAAAGGTTTCCCGTAAAAAAGCTAATAATAAAGCTAAGGGATCATGTGGGTCAGATTGAATTTATGTGTCTAATGCACAACTGTAAATGTATAACATTACCCTAAATAAGCAATTGTATAATAACATTAATTGATATAGATAGATATGTAAGCACATGTTACATGATGGATAGACACACATGCAACCAGACATCACAGGGACGTCTCAGCTTGCTACATAGGCACGCACGGATGTACCACATTTATTTTTTCTTCAGCAAATCAGGGTGCTCCCCTTTTCATTACTTTCATATATAGAACATATATGGTCGATCGATCAATTAATGAAACTGGACGAGAGAACTGTAGGTTTTGTTGGGCTTCCAATCGACGGGGATGACCTGGTAGGCGACGAGTGTCTTGCCGGACTCGTTGGTGATGCGCAAAGAGAATGGCCCCTGCATGGGGTGGTGGGCATCCATCCCGCAGATGGGCCCCCATGACTCCTTCATGGGCACCCACTGCCCTGTTGGAGCCATCTTGCCGCCAATGACAGCGCCGGTCGTGACTCCATGATGTCCAGCTGCTTCACATTGCCATCGCCGTCCTCGTACTCCACTAGGATTGCAATGTAGAATGGGTTCGACTCCTCCTCCACGTGGAATGTCACGGTCAGCCCCGGGTAGTGGCACGGCACCCTGCACAGCCATGTCACTCACCAGTGTCAGTGTGTGTTATCTCACAAACACGGAATATTGTCTAGCTCTTGTAAGGTAAGACGACGGTTATGATGCTGACTGGCATTATAGATACGTGGGTGTGGTACCTTTTGAACTGCATGTTGATCATGCCGGCGTGGCGGAGCTCGTCATTGCGGCTGTCCTTGGCCATGGCTCCGAAGGCGGTGCCACTGAGGTCGAAGTGGTAGCGGGAGACCGGGTAGTAGTTCATGTCTGTGATGATCACTATCTTCAGCACACCGGAGCACGCAGGGTGATCTGACTTTATGCATCTTATCTGCATTTGCTGTGAACGATGTTACCGGCTGCACATCCTATATGAATATTTTTTATTGCATGCACGCGAATGATAATGGTTAAAAAACAATGTGTCGGTAACATAATGGTTTGTAAAAATAAATAGATTATAGTGGTACTACCACAAATCTATATTAAATTTTGCTGATTCGGTACAAAATTGTATCAAATCAGCGATAATTAATATGAATCAGAGGGTGTAACATAATTGCTTGCAGTGTGTAATAATAGCGTTAGGTGGGTCGTATCGCACCTGGTAGCAGGAGCCGCAGCCCTTCCGTCCTTGAAGAGCGGCTGGTTGCCACAGGAGGTCATGGAGGAGAAGGGTGGCAAGTTGACGTTCTTGAACCCGCACGCACCGCTGATACGTCCAAAACGTATCTATAATTTCTGCTTGCTCCATGCCACTTTTGGGTGATATTGCTATGATATTCATACACTTCCATACACTTTTGATCATATTTGGACTAACTTACTAATCCAGTGCACCCCAGTGCCACTTTCTGTTTTCGGCTGTTTTTGTATTTCGGGTTTTCACATTACGAGAACTGCCAGGAAAAATCCAGAAAAAATATATAAAAAATCAGCGTTCCAGGAGCTACCGTGCGGCCAAAGTACAGCCGGGGGGACCCACAGGGGCTCCAGGCGGCCTGTGGGCGCGCCCCCCCCCCCCCCCCCGGGGCCGCGCCGGGGGGGCGCCTGGGCACCCCTGACCCCCTCTGGTGGCCCCCTATGGCATATATTTAAAGCGTGTCGAGGAAACCCTGATTCCGGAACCCTTTTCTCCAGACGCGATTCCGATCTCCGCCGCCATCGCCATCAAGCTTCGGGGGACCAGAATTCCTGCGCCGGCACCCTGCCGGGACGGGGAAGTGCCCCCGGATTCATCTCCATCGACGTTGCTTCCTCCCTCCATGATGCGGGAGTAGTTCCCCCTCGGGGCTGAGGTTCTTACCAGTAGCTATGTGGTCAATTCTCTCTCCCATGATGTGATCTTCGTTGTGATCATAGGCTATGTTAATCTAGGGTGTTTCCCCTTCCTCTATGTATTGGATTGATGTACTCACTTGTCTTTATCTAGTATAATCCCCGAGACCAAGGTGACAGCGGTCTATTGGACATGGATTAGAACAATATTTTCATGAGTGAATTCCTCTCTTGTGTGTTGATTGAAGATTGAGAGTCTCTTGGCGCTTGTCTTTGACTATCCTTTAGATATGTTGTGGTGATTGTGGGACTCTCTTTGGATGGCTGCGGTGACATTGGGAAATCCTTAGATTGAGAACTACGAACTTTGAGGTGTGCTTTTGTAGCCCTACATAATTCTCGTCCTCTCTTGACCACGAAGGAATGACCTCCGAGTGCGTCCCCTTTGCATGTTTTATGGGAAATATCATGTGATTCGATTATGTTAATGTTGTTGGGAGTTGCCACTAGTGAAAGTATGAACCCTAGGCCTTGTTTCCACCATTGCAATACCATTTGTGCTCACGTTTACCACTTGTTTGCTTGCTGCACTTTTTATTACAGATTTATATTACTTTGTTTTGCCATCCATATCACTTGCCATTTAACATCTCTTCGCCGAACTGGTGCACCTATACATCTAACAAGTGTATTAGGTGTGTTGGGGACACAAGAGACTTCTTGTATCTTAGTTGCAGGGTTGCTTGAGAGAGACCATCTTCAACCTCTACTTCCCTGAGTTCGATAAACCTTAGGTCATCCACTTGAGGGAAATTTGCTGCTGTCCTACAAACCTCTGCGCTTGGAGGCCCAATATAGTCTACAAGAGTAGAAGCGTGTGTAGACATCAAGCTATTTCTGGCGCCGTTGCCGGGGAGGTGAGCGCTTGAAGGTATATCTTTAGATCTTGCAATTAGATCTTTTTGTTTCTTGTTTTTATTTCACTAGTTATGTTTATGGAAAACCTTACTATTGGATCGTTGCTTGCGGGAGGACGCCCCACACCTGTGGTGGTTGATCCTCCCCCTACTGAAATTGTGCCTTATAAAATACCAGCTGGTATTATCGATCATGTTTTGGCTAATCGTTATGCAGGAGACAGACATCCCAATGAACACTTGCTATATCTGTCACAACTATGCTCATTATTTAAGCTTGCAGGTGTATCAAGGGAGTTTGTCATGAGGAAATTATTTGCCTTGTCACTGAAAGGAAAAGCATTGGAATGGTATAGGCTACTAAATGACTCTCACCTGCTGGAGTGGGAAGAGATCCAGTCTCTCTTTTACTCCAAATTTTATCCTCTTCATGAAGTCCATAAGAATAGGAACTATGTTTATAATTTCTACCCTCATGACGGAGAGAGCATAGCTCAAGCTTGGGGGAGACTGAAAACGTTAATGCTAAAATGTCCTAACCATGGGCTCCCCAAAGATATTATTATTACTAACTTCTATGCGAGGCTCTCTCGACAGGATAAAGATTTGCTCGATGCTTCCTCTATGGGTTCTTTCACAAACAAAAAGATTGATGCTAAATGGGAACTCCTTGAAAGAATTCAATGCAACACTGAAGATTGGGAGATCGACAAAGGTAAAGAGTCAGGTATAATTTATGAGTATGATTGCATTAAGTCCTTTGTTGAAACTATAAGTTTTAATAAGTTTAGTGCTAAGTTTGGGCTTGATTCTCAACTCCTTGTTGATTTCCTCAAATCTTTTGCTTCACATCTTAATATGCCTAAGGAAGATTGGATCAAGTATCATAAACCTTTTAAAGAGACTTGCAAAGAAAATGAAATTGTTCATGATGATTTCAACATGCATGATCCAATTCCTAAAAATGAAGTTTTATATAAGCATGTTAATTTTTGTGGAGTGGAGAGACCTTGTGAAAGGCCTATGATTGAAGAAGAGAAGTATTGTAAGCAACATAAGCATGAAAGAACAATCACTTGGGTCAGAGATTTAAATGAAATTGCTAGAGAATTGTGTGACCTTTATCTTTTACTTGTGAACTTTGCCATACAGAGGGTCACTTTAATTTTCAATGCATGAACTTTCAAAACATAACTGTTAACCGGTTGTGTGATGACATGATCACCTCTGATCTTTATGATGAGCTTATGTTATTTTTGATGTGTGAAGAGTTATATGAAAAGACTTCTTGGCTGGATGATAATGCCATAGGAATAAAAAACACTTTGCAAAACTGCCATCTCTATTGTGTTGTTAATTGCCATGAAAATGATTACATAAGTAAGATTAGAAAGGAGGGAACTTTACCAAAGTATAAAAATGTCTCTTATATTTCTGCTAATAAAAAGGAGAGTTTCTCCCAAGTTTCCCCTATTGTTTCTAATGACAAACCAGGATATGTGGAGAAGCTTCATCTCCAACCACCCCCTCCTAAGGTGAAGAAGAAGAAAAAGAAGAGGAGGAGGAGGAGGAGCAAGAAGGAAGAAGAACGGGTATCAACCTGGCCTGAGCATATTCCTCCCATCAACTTTTATCCTAACGGTTGTAAGTTTAAAGAAAAAGGTGAAGTTTATTGCCTTAATTATCATCTTGATGATACGTCCGTAGGTACTATTGAAGATGATTTTGATTATGATATGCATGTTACTTATTGTGATTGGGAAAATGATGATAATGCTGCTTATGATCTTGAAAATCTTTTTGGTACCAACTCTGAAAGTGAAGATATGGGAAGCTCTAAGCTTGGGGATGATAGGATTGCAAATCCTATCCCCACTAGTGATGTGATGATTGATAATTCTCTTGCTAGTAAGAATAAAGACAACATGTTTACAAATATAGTTGCTAGCAATGATAATGCTCTTCTCTACCATGATGATGTTATAACTCCAATCTATAGTGATTATAAAGGTACCTATGACATAAGGAGAAATTATCCTTATGAAACTTGTCATAATCATGGAGGGAATTACTCCCTTGTTGAACACCACCCTCCTGATATACAACTAATCTATAGTGTTCAAGTTGTTTATGATAGTCCTACTCCCACTATTACCAATGAGAAAAATTATGCTTATGTGGGGAGTGAGAGTACCTTTTTGCATGTGGATCATGGTAACAATGCTTTATGTGATGCTTATATTGTTGAGTTCATCCATGATGCCACTGAAATTTATAATGAGAGAGGGAGGCTTGGTTCTAAATATCATAATAATAAGAAGTTTCCTCTCTTTATGATGAATATTTTGAAGTTATGCTTGTTTTGCCTTCCTATGCTAGTTGCTTCGTGCTTCAATGAATTATTTTATTGCAATATTCCTATGCATAGGAAGCATGTTAGGCTTAAATGTATTTGGCATTTGCTTCTTGATGCCCTCTTTTGTTCTTCAGCTCTTATTCTTACGAGAGCATCATTAAAGTCCTATGCCTAGCTTAAAGGCATAAAAGAAAGCGCTTTTGGGAGGCAGCCCACATGAATAAATTTATATTTTGCTTTTTTTGTGTCTTGATGTTGTTTACTACAGTAGCATCATCATTGTATCTTTGCTTTTCATATTTGTGCCAAGTATAGCCTCTGATTGCTAGAAAGTTCAAAAGTTGTGAGGTGCTGTCCAGGAAACAGATTCTGTCCTTGGATAGAAAAATTCGTATAAAATCACCAGATCATCTTTTGGGTCTGAATTTTTTCTACAGCGTTCTCTATATAATTGTCTTTCGTGCGTCAGTTCTGAGTTTGTTGATTTGAGTTGCAGAAGTATCCCGAACAGGTCAATTACTGCCTGCTGTTCTGTTTTTCACAGATTCTGTCCTGTTTTGCCTTACCTTCACTTTGCAAATTAAGAACTTGCTTTTTCTTTGCAAAAACCTTTTGGCAATCTTGAGAAACAGTAGAACTTCAAGAATATCCTTATTTCCAGCAAGGTATAATTATTTTATTAAGGGTACTAACCTCGCTAATCAGATTATGATGAGTTATGTATGAAGGGAGTTTTCAAGTGTGCGAGGGAAGATGATAAAAAGATTCAGGAGTGTCAAGCGCTCAAGCTTGGGGATGCCCCCGTGCACCCCCAAGAAATATTCAAGGAGACTCAAGCGTCTAAGCTTGGGGATGCCCCCCGTGCATCCCCTTCTCCATCAACATTATCAGTTCGTCTTTCGTTCCGCTATATTTTTATCACTTCATGTGTTATGTGCTATGCTTGGAGCGTCTTGCTTTTAGTTTTCCTTTTAGTTTTTCATAACGAGTCGGAACCCAGCATTCCTTTATGTGGGAGAGAAACACGCTCCACCTCTACCTAGAACATTACATAGAATTTTCATGTCTATCTATGATGTGTGTGTTCTTTGTCTTTTAATAGCTACTATCGTGCTCTGCTCTTAGTATCCATGCCTATCTTTTCAAAGAGCTTTTATTTAGTTGGTTGCTTGAACTCTCTTTAATTACCATGCTCACCTTATTAGGAGAGTTTGCTTCCGTTGCATGGGTTAATGTGTCTATGATAAAGATGCTACTTTCATGATGGTGCTTAGTAGTTCAGGTTTTATTATGGTTAATCTCAGATAGCTGGGGGGTTCCCAATGTGTTATTGGA
This sequence comes from Secale cereale, assembly GCA_902687465.1. Lineage (NCBI taxonomy): Eukaryota > Viridiplantae > Streptophyta > Magnoliopsida > Poales > Poaceae > Secale > Secale cereale. The sequence goes on from LR738711.1 coordinate 3,877,704, forward strand.
GTACCAACTTGGTTTGTTTGCCTATGATGTGGTATGGTTTAGTAATATCTTCCTTCGAGAATTTATTTTGATTGACTTGGCGTATGCTCACGCATATTCAAGACTGTAAAGAAAGTCTGTCAAGCCTTGATGATCTTTTATTTCTGAGTAGCGATATAACTAACATGCCTGATTCAATATTGCTTTGTCGCTCTGCATGATTATGACCGTCATTGCTCTCTTAGTTGGTCGCTCCCAGTCTTTTGCTAACCTCCACCTGCACTAAGCAAACTAACCATGCAATACATAGCTCATGGGAAAGTAGCCTAAAAACTATTGTGGTAAAGAATATGTTGCCTATGTATCTTATTTCTTATGAGTTGCTTGCTGAGCGGTAACCATGTTTCTGGAGACGCCATCAACTGTCACACTTTTTGTAATGCCCCGGATGTAATACTTTCCCTTTTGGGTATATAATATATCTCCAGCTTCATCTATTTCCAGTTCGGGTTCTTTGTCTTTCGGGTGTTCGTCGTTTTGTTGTGTGAGTGTGTGGCATTCATTCATATCATGTAGACATGTGCATCGCATTGCATTTGTGTTGTGGGTTGCTTCCGGTTCGTCGTGTTTCTTCCCGTTGTCCGTTTCGCGTTCCGGAGCTCCCTCACGTGTCCGTGACGTCCCGTAGGCCTACTTTGTTGTTCGGGCGTTTTTCGTTACCGGTGTGCCGCGAGGTTGTGTTGTGTGTTGTTCTTTTGTTGTGTGCAACCCGCCTCTCAAATCTCGTCTCGTTTGGACTCCGTTGACTTTTCCCTCCGTTGTCCGTGTGGGTCCGATGTGCCTTCACTTCGTGTCCCGGAAATACCCCTGTTGCAGTCTCTTTTCTCCGTCTAGGCCCTTTAAACCGTCCCCGCGATCGGATCCGTTGGATCACGATCGGAGGGCTCCTAAACACCCCTAGTCTCCAAACCCTAGTCTAAAACTGCTACTTATAGACCCCCCTAGTCTATTTGGGCATCCCCTTCTTCTTCCCCTTCTCCACTTTCTTTTTTTCCCCCTTCTTCCTCAGATCCAAGAAATCCTCCCGGGATCCCGAGGGAATCCCTCGATCTAACGTACCCCATCGACCGGACCTCGATCGAGGCGAGGTCAACGCAGCCGCATCGCTGCCAGCCTCCCGCATCGACCGAGCCGGGGCCTCGATCTCCATCGCGCCGGATCGGGCCATCGCCCCAGGTCGCGCCAGCCAGCGCCGGCTTCTTTCCGTCGCCGCCAGGAGGGCCCGAGGCCTCGTCAGCCCAACCTCCCGCGCCAGATCCGTCCAAGTGGTCCCTCGCGCCGCCGGCGCCCCACTGGGCCGAGGCCGCTCCGCCGGCCCGTACCACCCCGCCGCAAGCCGCTTCCCTGGCTGGGCTCCGCCCCGAGCCAGCCCAGTCGCCAGGCCGCGCCAGGCGCTGTCTTCGCCAGCCCCCGATCCATCGCCCCGCCTGGGCCGCGGTGAGGCCCAGCCGCGAACCCGCGCCGGCCGCTCCTCCGCTGGGCCGCCCCCAGCACGCCTCCTCCCGCGGGCGATCTGCCGCACCGTCCTGCGGGCCCAACCGCTTCGCCCCGCCGGGCCTCGTCCGCGCCTGGGCCGCGGCGCTCGGCCGAGCCGCCCCGGGCCGCCGCCTCCTCGCCAGATCTGGGCCGCGCCACTTCTTCCCGGGCCCGATCTGCCTCCTCCGGCCCGAGACTGTTCAGATCTGAGGTGGGTTGCGTTTTTTCACTAAGTACCAGTGTTATTTCTGTGTGCTGATGCCTTTTTCAAACATGCATAACTTTGTGCCTGTTGCTCCGTTTTGCGCGTGTAGCATGTCCAGATGTTCGTGGAGATGTCCTCTACGTTTTACCTGTTGTTGTCATGCATGTTAGAGGTCTTCTAGACACTTGTTTTGCTGTTGCAAGAGTGCATGATGATATAAACTGCTGTTATGTGTTATTTTCATGCCACCTTTGACATGTGATATCTTTTAGCTCGTTTGACCAAACGATGCAAATGACATGTCCACGTGTTCGTCTTGTCACGAACTACGTGTTGCTTGTGATAGGTTGCATGGTAGATTTATTGTTTCCTTGTTATCCTCGTTGCAAAGTGCCATGTTCATATGTTGTGTTTTCACTTGTTATGGAATGCCATCTTGTTGAGCTCGTTGTAATCGGTGTGTTCACCTCTTTGAAGCATGCTTGTGTGTTTCGGGATCACCGTCATATGTATTTTGATGAGGTGCTTACCCTTTGCCATGTTTAGTTTCGAGGTGACTTAAACATGCTCTTTTTGTTGCTATGATGATGTTGTTGTTTTAGGACTTAGTGATTTTTCACTAAGTCTGAAATCTGTAACGTTCCGATGCCATGTTCGTGTGATGTTCTAGGAGAATGCATGATAGTTTTGGGGTGGATTTTGATTGTTCCTTGAAGTATATTTTGTTGTCTTTCCATCCATGTCCTCACATGTCCATTTGAGTGGCTGTAGCATGTTTATCTTTTGCTCCAAACTTTCAATAAAATTCTGCTGCCAGAATTTTATTTCAAAGTTCAATATGTCCAAGATCATTGCTATTGATCCGTGACTCCGTTGGGGGTGCACTTTGGACCTAGTTGCTGTACTATATGTCTAGTTTGTGTTCAAGTCCTTTGTCATGCTTTTGGGTGCTGGAGCTTAATTATTTTGAGCTCCCAAGTTGCTATGTTGCTGTAATTTTCAGCTTTCGCCCAAATCTTGTTTCGGGCATAACTTTTAGCCCGTAACTCCGATTTCAGCGATTCTTATATCAAACTTGGGTGATTTTCTGTGTAGTTTAATAATATCAGATTGTTATCTTATTTTGAGGTGTTTTGCTTGAGTGATGTTTTACGTGCTCCATGTGCATCCTTAGTGCATCCATCATGCATTCATGTTTTTCGAGTGCGCATTGCATCTTGTTGATTGGTGCTTATTGTGTTTGTCTTGTTTAGAGCCGGAAGCTGAGACCGGGTACGAAGTTGAGCACGAGGTTTCCAACGAGGTTGAGCACGAGGACCCTTCTTACGATCCGAACGACTTCTCTTCAGGCAAGATGACCGAACCCCGATAACATTACTATCTTCGCCTATTGCTAGTAGTCTCGATCTATAGTTTTGCCTCGATGCCCATGTTCTTCTTGTCAGCGTCCTACTTGTAACCAATTGCCATGTTTTAACCACCCTACCTATGCAAACCGTTGTTTGGCTAAGTACGCTTCGCTCAGCCCTTCTTATAGCGTTGCTAGTTGCAGGTGAAGTGAAGATGCTTGCTCCATGTTGAAGTTTGGTTGGGTGATATCACACTATATAAATGCTTTAACTGAAATCATCTATATATTGGCAAGGGTGGAAGGCTAAGCCTTTTGCTTGGTGTTTTGTTCCACTCATGCCGTTAGGATCCGTATAAGCCGGTTTTATGTTCCTTGATTATGCGTTCCTAACACGGTTGGGGTGTATGGGACCCCCTCGATAAACCGCTAAGTGCTAAGTCTTTTCCAGCAAATCCCAACATTGGTACTATTTGCCTAAGAACAAACTAAACATGCATAGGGAGTAATTAACCCTCTTTCTTAATCAACAACCCCGGGCCAGTGCTCCACATGAGTGTTGGTCCGAAACGGGGAGCCTGCGGGGCCGCCTTGAGGCAACTCGAGGTATTTGGTATCCACCCATAGCTTCGCCCATCCGGTCGTGTCCTGAGACCTAGATACGCGCGGCTACGATCAGGGTGACGACACGCCGGGAGGATTTGCTGGATTAGCCTTACCTTAGCTCGGTATATCTTGAGCACGGGATTCCGAGGATACTCGGGTCTTCCCACTTTGGAGTTGCGACTCCGCGGATCGTGGGCTTGTAATGGGTCAAGTTGGAACACCCCTGCAGGGTTTGAACTTTCGAAAGCCGTGCCCGCGGTTATGTGGCAGATGGGAGCTTGTTAATTCCGGTTGTAGAAAACTTGACACAATGTTACTAATACACTACCAGCGTGTGTTCCGTGACTGTCAATTTCCGAATAGGGATTCGGGAGTTGAACACGGAGGGGTTATGTTTGTGAGCTTGTAGCTAGGATCACTTCGTGATCACTTCTCGCCGATGCCTTCTCTTCTCGCTCTCACTTGCGTAAGATAGATGCTAGTTGCTGCTGCAGACTTGTTCTTTCTTCAGCCTTTTCCCTCACCTAAAGGCTTTGATAGTTCTGTTACCCGGAGACGGGATTGCTGAGTCCTCTGTGGCTCACAGTTACTTCACACACCAGATGCAGGTCCAGCTGTGAGCTATCCAGGTGATGGCACCGAGCTGGATTGGGAGTACGACGAGGAGCGTAGTCGTTACTACGTGCGCTACCCGGACGATCAGTAGTGGAGTCTCTTACTAGGATTCGATCCGCCTGTGGTTGTTTTATCTGAGTTTGGTACTTTGACATTTGGCTTTTGCCCTTAGAGGGTTGTAGTGCTCTTAATGTATGATGTTTGAGACTTGTACTGTTATTCTGTGACGTGGCGATTGTAAGCCAACTATTTTAAGTTTACTATCCCCTCTTTTACATGAGTTGTGCAAAGATTACCAAACTTGAGATCATTCTAGGATGGAATTATGCCTTTAAGTCGTGCCTCGACACGTAGGAGGTATAACTCCATCCTGGGCATTACAAGTTGGTATTCAGAGCCTTCTCCGACCTAGGAGCCCCCACTGTTTGATCGAACCGTTGACGGTTGAGTCTAGGCACACACTGAAAACTTTTTGAGTCCTATATTATATCGGAGAGTAGGATTTCTTTGCTTCTCATCCCTTTCTCTCTGGTGAGGACTCCTGACGTCTACTCTTGTCTCTCCTATCTTCAAAATTTGCACAAAATTTTTTTTTAGGAATCCCGCGAGTATTCTGGGATTGTTTCGATGTTCTTGTGACAAGGATATTGTTCCCGATGCCTCCTGTTACCGAGGAGTTGAGCTTCGGGGTATCATTGTAACAAGCATATCGCGACAGTACTAAATACTTAAGACGGCCGACATCGAAAATCTCCCCTATACGGCCAGTGGCAAGATAACCCCGACATCACCCAGTACTGGGGAGGTAGTTCGGGAGTATTGCCATAGCTTGTTATAGTGGATGCTTTTCGAAGGTCCGAGGTACACAGTTTCCGAGAAAGACTGGTTATGTGTTGAAGGATGGATACACCTGGATGTAGGTTAGAGTTGATTGCGCGGTGCTTCCCGTGTATCCCCAACACCTGATTGCATAACTGGAATCTTTCAGAAAACTATAGGTGGGTTTTATCCAGTAGATCGTAGGCATTCTTCCAACGAATGCAGGTTAGTGAGTTCGGGGTTCGACATTGAGTGAAGGAGTTATATGACCGAGGTTACTATCAGGAGTTGCATCTTAAAGGGTCCTTGGCTATGCTGATCCGGGGATTGCAAAACCTTTTCGTAACGCGTTCATATGCTTTCAGCACAAAGATGTTAGAACGAAACTCCTCTCTTGTGTTTGTTCCTTTCCGTACCTTGTTGTTTTTATTATTTTATCCTTTTGATTCCTATGTGGCTTCTCGTGAAGACTGATGTTATCAATTAACTGAGAAATTCATTCGTTCCTCTTGTTCGGATGATTTCATTCGTTCTTATTGTTCGAATGATTATTGTGAAGACTTGTTGCAATTCATTCCATTGATTCAGCTTATTCCTTTTGTCAATCAATTGCTGATTCGTGGTCATCTCTTATAGGATGGCTCCGAAAAGGGTTCCGAATGCCAACCCAGAGGGTGAAGAGGTCCCAGAACGTCCTCCTTCCCCTCCTCCTCCGCCTGAGGCTTGGAGAGCGATTATGCAGACTACAGCTCAGAACACTCAGTTGATGATGCAGATGATGCAGCAAATGCAAGCTATGCAAGCTAATCAAGCTAATCAGGGTGTTCCAATGAACCAAGGCAACTTCTTCCAGCAGCACCATGCTACTCTCAACCAGTTCCTGGCTAACAATCCTAAAGCTTTCAGTTACTGTGTCGACCCTCTTGATGCTGAGGATTGGTTGACCGACATAAAGAAGCATTTTGAGTGCAGTAACGTGAAAGAAGATGACTATGTGAAGTTTGCAGCCTTCCAACTGAAAGATCAAGCAGCTGACTGGTGGCAGCAGTACAAAGACTCAAGGCCGGGTCAAGTGATCTCTTGGGAGAATTTCTGCAAGGATTTCCGCTCGCATCACATTCCTACAAGTGTCATCGAGGGTATGCGTGAGCAATTCCGCAACCTCAAGCAGGGCTCCATGACAGTCTATCAGTATAATGTCAAGTTCCAAAACCTCGCTCGCTATGCAAAGCAAGACATTCCTGATGCAAAGAGCAAAATCTATCAGTTCCGTGGAGGTCTCAAAGATGAACTTCAGCTTGCTCTCACTTTGTTCGAGCCAGACGAATTCGATAAGTTCTATAACATGGCTTTGAAACAAGAAGCAGCTCAGCTTAAGATGGAGGCTTCTAAGAAGAGAATTCGAGATGCTGTTCACTCTACCTCATCGTCTCAGTTGGCTGCGAAACAACAGAAATTCTGGCTTCCTCCTCCTCCAATGATTCGATCTCCATACAACAACTCCAGCAACTTCAACAACTCCAACAACAAGAACTCTAGTGGTCGTGGTTTCTCCCACCCACCCAACCCAAGCAACCAGTCGAAGAAGCAGTTTCAGTCTCAAGGCTCGAAGTCCAGTGGCTCTCATTTCCGGCCTCTCTCTGAAGTGGTGTGCAACAAGTGTGGCCAGAAGGGTCATTATGCCAACAGATGTCCGAATCCGAAGCGTCTTCCTCCTCCACCACCTGTGAGTTCAGCTATTGTCAGGCATGATCCAAAGGCTGCAAGGGTCAATCTGATGAATGCAGCACAAGCGGAGGCTTCTTCTGATGTCATTCTGGGTAACCTTCCAGTGAACTCTTTTCCAGCTAAAGTGTTATTTGATTCGGGTGCATCATGCTCTTTCATGTCTCAACCTTTTGCATCCAAGCACAGTATTGCCACTTCAAATTTGCCTCAGAGGTTGGAAGTTATTTCTCCAGGGAGACGTATGTCTTCTACTGTCTATGCTCCGGATGTTTCCATTCGCATGGGAGATTATCGTTTTATGGCTAAACCGGTGGTTCTTGGTCATTCTGATATTGACCTCATTCTCGGAATGGATTGGCTTTCTCAGCACGATGCTCACATTGATTGTGCCCAGAAGGAAGTCAAGTTGACTCATTCTGATGAAGATGTGATTATCTTCGCCTCCAGGGATAATACTATTCGGCTTTTCTCTCTTAATGATAAGGGTGAAATTAATGCCATAGAGCAAATTCCAGTGGTGAACGAATATCAAGACGTCTTTCCAGAAGAACTTCCAGGCATGCCTCCACACCGTCAGGTGGAGTTTGTCATTGAACTCGAGCCGGGCACCGAACCTGTTTGCCGGCGTCCATACAAGCTCTCTTCAGATGAATTGAAGGAATTAAAGAAACAGTTGGATGAACAGGAGCGTATGGGTCTCATCAGACCGAGTACATCTCCGTGGGGCTGTGGTGTCTTATTTGTCAAGAAGAAAGATGGCACGGAGCGTCTCTGTGTTGACTACCGTCCATTGAACAAGAAGACGATTAAGAACAAGTATCCGCTCCCCAACATCAACGAACTCTTTGAGCAGCTCAAAGGAGCTAAAGTGTTCTCTAAGCTTGACCTCCGTATGGGCTACCATCAAATTCGCATTCGCGAGGAAGATATTCCCAAGACGGCCTTCCGAACGAGCTACGGTTCATATGAGTATACCGTCATGTCCTTCGGTCTCGCCAATGCTCCTCCTACCTTTTCAAGGATGATGCATTACATCTTCAACCCCTATACTGGCGAATTCGTGCTTGTGTATCTGGATGATATTCTGGTGTTTTCCAAGAATGAAGAAGATCACGAAAAGCACTTGCGTCTGGTTCTTGATCGACTCCGAGAGCATAAATTCTATGCCAAGTTCTCAAAGTGCGAGTTTTGGCTCGATAAGGTTTTGTACCTGGGCCACATTATCTCAGCTGACGGTATTGCGGTTAATCCCGAGAAAGTTGAAGCAATTGTCAACTGGGAAGCTCCTCAGAACGTCAAGCAGCTCCGCAGTTTTCTGGGTCTTGCCAGCTATTGCAGAAGGTTTGTGGAGAACTTCTCCAAGATTGCCAAGCCTCTTTCCAACCTCCTTCAGAAGAATGTCAAATACTTTTGGTCTCCCGAGTGTGAAGTGGCTTTCAAAACCCTCAAAGAGAAGCTTGTCTCTGCTCCAGTTCTGATTCCGCCAGATGAATCCAAGCCCTATGAAGTGTTCTGTGACGCTTCTCTTCAAGGTCTTGGTGGTGTGCTTATGCAAGATAAGAGAATTGTGGCATACACTTCTCGTCAGCTAAAGCCAGCTGAGAAGAACTATCCCACACATGATCTCGAGCTAGCAGCTGTGGTACATGCTCTGATTACGTGGAGACATCTGTTGTTGGGCAGAAAGGTCGACATCTTCACTGATCACAAGAGCTTGAAGTACATCTTCACACAGCCGCATCTGAACCTCCGCCAGACTCGTTGGGTCGAGATGATCCAAGAGTACAACCCCAGCATTGAGTACACTCCAGGCAAGGCGAATGTGATTGCAGATGCTTTGAGCAGAAAGGCATATTGCAACAGCCTTCTTATCAAGCCGCATCAGCCTGAGCTTTGTGAAGCTTTCAGGAAGCTCAACCTTCAAGTTGTTCCGCAGGGTTTTCTTGCAAATCTCCAAATTGCTCCTACCTTGGAAGATCAAGTCCGTGAGGCCCAGCTCAGTGATACCATGGTGAAGAAGGTGAAACATGGGATTGCAAAGGGCACTCCAAAATACAAGTGCTTCCGTGTTGACGAGAGAGATACCTTGTTCTTCGAGGACAGACTCGTTGTTCCCAAAGGTGATCTCAGGAAGCTCATAATGGAAGAAGCTCATGACTCTCTCCTTTCCATTCATCCTGGCAGTTCCAAGATGTACCAAGACCTCAAGCAGTCTTACTGGTGGACACGCATGAAAAGGGAGATTGCCCAATTCGTGAATGAATGTGATGTATGCAGAAGAGTGAAAGCAGAACATCAACGTCCAGCCGGTCTTCTCCAACCTCTTCCTATTCCTGAGTGGAAGTTCGACCACATTGAAATGGACTTCGTCACTGGTTTTCCTAAATCCAAGCGAGGCAATGATGCTATCTTTGTGGTGATTGACAAGCTTACCAAAGTCGCTCACTTTCTTCCAGTCAAAGAATCAATCAATGCAGCTCAACTTGCAGAGCTGTACACTTCCAGAATTGTGTCCCTACATGGCATTCCTCAAGTGATATCCTCAGACCGTGGCAGCTTGTTCACATCAAGGTTCTGGGAATCCTTTCAGTCCGCCATGGGCACGAAGATCAGGTTCAGCACTGCCTTTCACCCTCAGACTAGTGGTCAAGTCGAGCGTGTGAATCAGATCCTAGAAGATATGCTCAGAGCCTGTGTCATCTCTTTCGGCATGAAATGGGAGGACTGTCTTCCATTTGCCGAGTTCTCTTACAACAACAGCTTTCAAGCAAGTGCAGGCAAAGCACCGTTTGAAATTCTCTATGGCAGAAAGTGCCGTACCCCTCTCAACTGGTCTGAAACAGGCGAACGCCAACTTCTTGGCAATGATTTGATCTCTGAAGCCGAAGAAATGTGCAAAGTCATACGTGAGAATCTCAAGGCCGCTCAGTCGCGTCAGAAGAGCTACTATGACGGAAAGCATCGTGATTTGGCTTTCGACATCGGTGATCATGTCTATCTCCGAGTGTCTCCGATGAAAGGAACCCAAAGATTCGGTATCAAAGGAAAGCTTGCTCCTAGATACGTCGGGCCTTTCAAGATTCTTGGCAAAAGAGGCGATCTAGCCTATCAGCTCGAGCTCCCTTCCAACTTTGCAAATGTTCATGATGTCTTCCATGTGTCTCAGCTTCGCAAATGCTTCAAGGCACCTGAGCGCATGATTCCGTTTGAGGAGATTGATCTTCAACAAGACCTTTCCTACCGAGAGCATCCAGTTGCAATTCTCGAAGAAACCGAACGCAAGACTCGCAACAAGTCCATCAAATTTCTGAAAGTCAAGTGGTCACATCACACAGACCGAGAAGCTACCTGGGAACGAGAAGATCATCTTCGTTCCGAGTACCCTTCCTTTTTCCAGTCCTAGTTCTCGGGACGAGATCTTTTTGTAGTAGAGGAGAGTTTGTAATGCCCCGGATGTAATACTTTCCCTTTTGGGTATATAATATATCTCCAGCTTCATCTATTTCCAGTTCGGGTTCTTTGTCTTTCGGGTGTTCGTCATTTTGTTGTGTGAGTGTGTGGCATTCATTCATATCATGTAGACATGTGCATCGCATTGCATTTGTGTTGTGGGTTGCTTCTGGTTCGTCGTGTTTCTTCCCGTTGTCCGTTTCGCGTTCCGGAGCTCCCTCACGTGTCCGTGACGTCCCGTAGGCCTACTTTGTTGTTCGGGCGTTTTTCGTTACCGGTGTGCCGCGAGGTTGTGTTGTGTGTTGTTGTTTTGTTGTGTGCAACCCGCCTCTCAAATCTCGTCTCGGTTGGACTCCGTTGACTTTTCCCTCCGTTGTCCGTGTGGGTCCGATGTGCCTTCACTTCGTGTCCCGGAAATACCCCTGTTGCAGTCTCTTTTCTCCGTCTAGGCCCTTTAAACCGTCCCCGCGATCGGATCCGTTGGATCACGATCGGAGGGCTCCTAAACACCCCTAGTCTCCAAACCCTAGTCTAAAACTGCTACTTATAGACCCCCCTAGTCTATTTGGGCATCCCCTTCTTCTTCCCCTTCTCCACTTTCTTTTTTTCCCCCTTCTTCCTCAGATCCAAGAAATCCTCCCGGGATCCCGAGGGAATCCCTCGATCTAACGTACCCCATCGACCGGACCTCGATCGAGGCGAGGTCAACGCAGCCGCATCGCTGCCAGCCTCCCGCATCGACCGAGCCGGGACCTCGATCTCCATCGCGCCGGATCGGGCCATCGCCCCAGGTCGCGCCAGCCAGCGCCGGCTTCTTTCCGTCGCCGCCAGGAGGGCCCGAAGCCTCGTCAGCCCAACCTCCCGCGCCAGATCCGTCCAAGTGGTCCCTCGCGCCGCCGGCGCCCCACTGGGCCGAGGCCGCTCCGCCGGCCCGTACCACCCCGCCGCAAGCCGCTTCCCTGGCTGGGCTCCGCCCCGAGCCAGCCCAGTCGCCAGGCCGCGCCAGGCGCTGTCTTCGCCAGCCCCCGATCCATCGCCCCGCCTGGGCCGCGGTGAGGCCCAGCCGCGAACCCGCGCCGGCCGCTCCTCCGCTGGGCCGCCCCCAGCACGCCTCCTCCCGCGGGCGATCTGCCGCACCGTCCTGTGGGCCCAACCGCTTCGCCCCGCCGGGCCTCGTCCGCGCCTGGGCCGCGGCGCTCGGCCGAGCCGCCCCGGGCCGCCGCCTCCTCGCCAGATCTGGGCCGCGCCACTTCTTCCCGGGCCCGATCTGCCTCCTCCGGCCCGAGACTGTTCAGATCTGAGGTGGGTTGCGTTTTTTCACTAAGTACCAGTGTTATTTCTGTGTGCTGATGCCTTTTTCAAACATGCATAACTTTGTGCCTGTTGCTCCGTTTTGCGCGTGTAGCATGTCCAGATGTTCGTGGAGATGTCCTCTACGTTTTACCTGTTGTTGTCATGCATGTTAGAGGTCTTCTAGACACTTGTTTTGCTGTTGCAAGAGTGCATGATGATATAAACTGCTGTTATGTGTTATTTTCATGCCACCTTTGACATGTGATATCTTTTAGCTCGTTTGACCAAACGATGCAAATGACATGTCCACGTGTTCGTCTTGTCACGAACTACGTGTTGCTTGTGATAGGTTGCATGGTAGATTTATTGTTTCCTTGTTATCCTCGTTGCAAAGTGCCATGTTCATATGTTGTGTTTTCACTTGTAATGGAATGCCATCTTGTTGAGCTCGTTGTAATCGGTGTGTTCACCTCTTTGAAGCATGCTTGTGTGTTTCGGGATCACCGTCATATGTATTTTGATGAGGTGCTTACCCTTTGCCATGTTTAGTTTCGAGGTGACTTAAACATGCTATTTTTGTTGCTATGATGATGTTGCTGTTTTAGGACTTAGTGATTTTTCACTAAGTCTGAAATCTGTAACGTTCCGATGCCATGTTCGTGTGATGTTCTAGGAGAATGCATGATAGTTTTGGGGTGGATTTTGATTGTTCCTTGAAGTATATTTTGTTGTCTTTCCATCCATGTCCTCACATGTCCATTTGAGTGGCTGTAGCATGTTTATCTTTTGCTCCAAACTTTCAATAAAATTCTGCTGCCAGAATTTTATTTCAAAGTTCAATATGTCCAAGAACATTGCTATTGATCCGTGACTCCGTTGGGGGTGCACTTTGGACCTAGTTGCTGTACTATATGTCTAGTTTGTGTTCAAGTCCTTTGCCATGCTTTTGGGTGCTGGAGCTTAATTATTTTGAGCTCCCAAGTTGCTATGTTGCTGTAATTTTCAGCTTTCGCCCAAATCTTGTTTCGGGCATAACTTTTAGCCCGTAACTCCGATTTCAGCGATTCTTATATCAAACTTGGGTGATTTTCTGTGTAGTTTAATAATATCAGATTGTTATCTTGTTTTGAGGTGTTTTGCTTGAGTGATGTTTTACGTGCTCCATGTGCATCCTTAGTGCATCCATCATGCATTCATGTTTTTCGAGTGCGCATTGCATCTTGTTGATTGGTGCTTGGTGTGTTTGTCTTGTTTAGAGCCGGAAGCTGAGACCGGGTACGAAGTTGAGCACGAGGTTTCCAACGAGGTTGAGCACGAGGACCCTTCTTACGATCCGAACGACTTCTCTTCAGGCAAGATGACCGAACCCCGATAACATTACTATCTTCGCCTATTGCTAGTAGTCTCGATCTATAGTTTTGCCTCGATGCCCATGTTCTTCTTGTCAGCCTCCTACTTGTAACCAATTGCCATGTTTTAACCACCCTACCTATGCAAACCGTTGTTTGGCTAAGTACGCTTCGCTCAGCCCTTCTTATAGCGTTGCTAGTTGCAGGTGAAGTGAAGATGCTTGCTCCATGTTGAAGTTTGGTTGGGTGATATCACACTATATAAATGCTTTAACTGAAATCATCTATATATTGGCAAGGGTGGAAGGCTAAGCCTTTTGCTTGGTGTTTTGTTCCACTCATGCCGTTAGGATCCGTATAAGCCGGTTTTATGTTCCTTGATTATGCGTTCCTAACACGGTTGGGGTGTATGGGACCCCCTCGATAAACCGCTAAGTGCTAAGTCTTTTCCAGCAAATCCCAACATTGGTACTATTTGCCTAATAACAAACTAAACATGCATAGGGAGTAATTAACCCTCTTTCTTAATCAACAACCCCGGGCCAGTGCTCCACATGAGTGTTGGTCCGAAACGGGGAGCCTGCGGGGCCGCCTTGAGGCAACT
>LR738711.1:3891536-3927840 GCA_902687465.1 Secale cereale
AACTTGACACAATGTTACTAATACACTACCAGCGTGTGTTCCGTGACTGTCAATTTCCGAATAGGGATTCGGGAGTTGAACACGGAGGGGTTATGTTTGTGAGCTTGTAGCTAGGATCACTTCGTGATCACTTCTCGCCGATGCCTTCTCTTCTCGCTCTCACTTGCGTAAGATAGATGCTAGTTGCTGCTGCAGACTTGTTCTTTCTTCAGCCTTTTCCCTCACCTAAAGGCTTTGATAGTTCTGTTACCCGGAGACGGGATTGCTGAGTCCTCTGTGGCTCACAGTTACTTCACACACCAGATGCAGGTCCAGCTGTGAGCTATCCAGGTGATGGCACCGAGCTGGATTGGGAGTACGACGAGGAGCGTAGTCGTTACTACGTGCGCTACCCGGACGATCAGTAGTGGAGTCTCTTACTAGGATTCGATCCGCCTGTGGTTGTTTTATCTGAGTTTGGTACTTTGACATTTGGCTTTTGCCCTTAGAGGGTTGTAGTGCTCTTAATGTATGATGTTTGAGACTTGTACTGTTATTCTGTGACGTGGCGATTGTAAGCCAACTATTTTAAGTTTACTATCCCCTCTTTTACATGAGTTGTGCAAAGATTACCAAACTTGAGATCATTCTAGGATGGAATTATGCCTTTAAGTCGTGCCTCGACACGTAGGAGGTATAACTCCATCCTGGGCATTACACTTTTGTTGAATATCATGTGAGTTGCTATGCATGTTCGTCTTGTCTGAAGTAAGGGTGATTTACCGTGGGTTGAATTAATATGCATATTGTTAGAGAAGAACATTGGGCCGCCAACCAAAGCCATGCATCATGGTGGAAGTTTTAGCTTGGACCTTAATCCTCAATCTCTCATGAGAATATGCTTATGCATTAAAGAGGAGTCCATCATCTATTTTCTATGTTGTCCCGGTATGGATGTCCTCAAGTTGAGATCTATCAAAAATGAGAAATCAAATGCGATCTATCTCCTTGGACCTTTGTACAGGTGGCATAGAGGTACCCCTTTGTGACACTTGGTTAAAACATATGCAATGCAATGATAACCCATGGGGATCCGAGCTAATTAGGACAAGGAGCGAGCACTATTGGTATTCGATGCATGAGGCTTGCAACTTATAGGATGTTTTATACATGACACATATGAAGTACTACTACCGTTGACACAATTGCTTCCATGTTTCAAAATAAAAAGCTCTAGCACTTCAAGCACCAACTACTGAGAGCATGATTGTCATTCTGAGTGTAATGTGCATTGTCCCAAAGTAGCATTGTCTTTTGCATGATTGTGATATCGTTTATTCTGAAATGATTGTATCTAGTCATCACTTAAACCTTGAAGGTGCCCCTGCATTTATGTTTTGCATCACTAAAGGGGGCAAGCTAGATATCACTTGATCATATTTGCACATCATGTTCATTGCAAATCTTTTTGATGTTTCAGTTTCATGTTGTAAAACTTTGAGTCATTTGTGATTTTCTCTTGAGGCAACTTAACTACTTTAGAATCATTGTCTCGGTAAGCTTTTGTCATATGACTATGAGAAAGTCCTATATGGTTAATAGCATGTCACCACATAAATTATTCTTGTTATCATTTACCTACTCGAGGACGAGCAGGAATTAAGCTTGGGGATGTTGATACGTCCAAAATGTATCTATAATTTCTGCTTGCTCCATGCCACTTTTGGGTGATATTGCTATGATATTCATACACTTCCATACACTTTTGATCATATTTGGACTAACTTACTAATCCAGTGCACCCCAGTACCAGTTTCTGTTTTCGGCTGTTTTTGTATTTCAGGTTTTCACATTACGAGAACTGCCAGGAAAAATCCAGAAAAAATATATAAAAAATCAGCGTTCCAGGAGCTACCGTGCGGCCAAAGTACAGCCGGGGGGACCCACAGGGGCTCCAGGCGGCCTGTGGGCGCGGCCCCCCCTGGGCCGCGCCGGGGGGGGCGCCTGGGCACCCCTGACCCCCTCTGGTGGCCCCCTTTGGCATATATTTAAAGCGTGTCGAGGAAACCCTGATTCCGGAACCCTTTTCTCCAGACGCGATTCCGATCTCCGCCGCCATCGCCATCAAGCTTCGGGGGACCAGAATTCCTGCGCCGGCACCCTACCGGGACGGGGAAGTGCCCCCGGATTCATCTCCATCGACGTTGCTTCCTCCCTCCATGATGCGGGAGTAGTTCCCCCTCGGGGCTGAGGTTCTTACCAGTAGCTATGTGGTCAATTCTCTCTCCCATGATGTGATCTTCGTTGTGATCATAGGCTATGTTAATCTAGGGTGTTTCCCCTTCCTCTATGTATTGGATTGATGTACTCACTTGTCTTTATCTAGTATAATCCCCGAGACCAAGGTGACAGCGGTCTTTTGGACATGGATTAGAACAATATTTTCATGAGTGATTTCCTCTCTTGTGTGTTGATTGAAGATTGAGAGTCTCTTGGTGCTTATCTTTGACTATCCTTTAGATATGTTGTGGTGATTGTGGGACTCTCTTTGGATGGCCGCGGTGACATTGGGAAATCCTTAGATTGAGAACTACGAACTTTGAGGTGTGCTTTTGTAGCCCTACATAATTCTCGTCCTCTCTTGACCACGAAGGAATGACCTCCGAGTGCGTCCCCTTTGCATGTTTTATGGGAAATATCATGTGATTCGATTATGTTAATGTTGTTGGGAGTTGCCACTAGTGAAAGTATGAACCCTAGGCCTTGTTTCCACCATTGCAATACCATTTGTGCTCACGTTTACCACTTGTTTGCTTGCTGCACTTTTTATTACAGATTTATATTACTTTGTTTTGCCATCCATATCACTTGCCATTTAACATCTCTTCGCCGAACTAGTGCACCTATACATCTAACAACTGTATTAGGTGTGTTGGGGACACAAGAGACTTCTTGTATCTTAGTTGCAGGGTTGCTTGAGAGAGACCATCTTCAACCTCTACTTCCCTGAGTTCGATAAACCTTAGGTCATCCACTTGAGGGAAATTTGCTGCTGTCCTACAAACCTCTGCGCTTGGAGGCCCAACATAGTCTACAAGAGTAGAAGCGTGTGTAGACATCAACCGCCATTGTCATCGGGCCCGGAACCATGTGGCGCGCCGTACCATGTCGCGTTGGCGTCGAGCCAGCTGGAATTGGCCGCAGCAGGAGCCGTGTGGTGCTTGGCGCAGCAGCCATGCTCATGGGAGACGAGGATGCAGAGGATTAGAGCAGCCGCGATCGCAACGAAGGAGGATGCCATGGCTGGCTCTTGTGCCGGACTATGCTCGGCACTTTGCCGTTATTATATATCGCGTGTGCAGGCACAAACTAGTAGCGGCGCCCACAGAAACAGTTATTAGTTGCATGATACTTTGCCGTACTTATTTTATTTAATCAATTTTATTTTAGAGAGATCAGTCTGTATCTACAACACTAAATAAGAATATATGAAAATATACTGTATTTGTTGACATTAATTAGCTGGTTAATGCGAGAACGCGGCGTGGGCTAAACTGGCTTGTTACATAATACTTCCTCCGTTCCACAGTGTAGCGCATATAGATTTTCCTAAAAGTCAAACTTTGACCAAACAAGAAAATCATATACATCTAGAATACCAAATACATATACTTAGATACATCACAAGACATACTTTCATATTATATACATTTGGTATTGTAGATATAAATAGTTTTTTGTGTAAACTTGGTGAAAGTTTATAAAGTTTGACTTTATAAAAAATCTATATGCACTACATTATGGAACGGAGGGAGTAATATTTTGTGGTCGACCTTTTCAGAAAAAGAAAAAAAAATCTATGTGTACACGCCGCTACCTCTTTTTCAAATAACTACACCTGTCCTCTCCAACATTGTCGTTTGAAGCGGCAACTGCGATGGAACAGTGAGTGGGACGGCTGATTGATGACGGCCAAGATCGTCGACGACCATCACAGCGAACAATTCCATGGTGACTAAGCATTGACAAGCAGCAGGCATCACTACAGACGACGGCAAGTTTCGTCCCTCATTTGTGTGTGGTCCATGTACAATGATCAAGATGTTTAGGGTTTTGTTTGTTTCCTGTTTCTGATGGTATTAGGCGAGCCCTTTGCGTTAGTTGTGTGAAAAAGTTGAGGCATGTGTAATTTTTGCTCTATTTAGTTAGGCCAGTAGATCAACTTTCTAGTTTTTCGATTTCGGGCTGATCAATGTCTCCATAATGGCCCTGTAGGGCAAAAAATTGTTAAGAGTTTGGTGATGTACTAATAATTAGTGTACTCTCGTTTTAGGTTGTAGTTCTATTTAGGGTTCACAATAACCCATTTTGAATGAATCTTCTTAGAAAGGACGCATCTTTTGAAAATAATATTTTATTTGTAGTGTAGACATTAACGTTCATGAATTCACCATGATATACATGATTTCTTGTTTTTCAGCGGTGTTAAACCTAATAGAACATGCATGAATGCTAAGATTATTTGGTTTGATTGTTGTATGTCTTCCTCTCCAGAAACATGAGGGTAGTGCTAGGTTCCATGGGGCCTGCTCTCTAGCATTTTTTAATATTCTTAGGAGTATAAACCATACTAATTTATCTTTACAATTCGTTTCCACTAGATTATGTGGGAATATATATTTATCCAATGCATTTTCTTTGATAGAATCTTATGTTCTTTTGCACAATCTAGCATCGTTTCACCACCTTTAAATCATAAGACTGCATCAAATTCTTGCATTTTCCTTTCTCTTTTGCTCTTTGATTTCTAGGAAGGGCCTAAGGAAAATAGTCATATACATGTAATTCAAACCATACAATCACAACAAATGATTCCACATGTTAGGAAGTTTTTCTACAAGTTTTGGTGGAAAAATACCAAATATGCGGCCGAACCTAAAGGGGAAATTTGAATGTTTCAATGCATCCCGTGTCTTCCACTAACTATTCTCTCTTACTAATCAAGGAACATCCAACCTCTGAAATTCTCTTTTTTTCTCTTGTGCACCATCCAAATGAGTTTCTTTTTAGGATTCAACATGCCATGACATTCGTCCTGCAATTTTACTGCTATTATATTTGAGAGTATTACCTTCCAAAGGTGCCTTCCTTGTGTTTTTTTAATTCTTGAGCCTTGTGGTTTTTCAAAATACAAACGCCATGAATTGTTTATTCATGCAAAATAAACTTTCTGATAAAAGGCAATATAACCATATCCACTACTTATTTCAATACACTATAGGAGATAACAGTGACCTTAGCACCTCTTAGCATGGTGTGAATAAACTATCTAACAACATACAACTAGAGTGTGGCCAAAGGATTTTACATTCCATTATTGTCCCTCAATACAGAAATGGTACAGGTTTATTGCATTGGTGGTTCTTCCTATGTTTAGGGATGGTGGCAATAGACCGCCAAAGGGTTTTGCAGTGTGGCACAAGTGTCGTCATCACCGGTAGCATAGTGTTGGTTAGACAACATGTAATGTTGCAGTTAATCATCAGGCGAAGGATACCATCCGACCAAGCGGTCATGGTATATAAGAAAAAGGTGTGGTTTTTCCAAGATGGACCTACACCACACTATCTAAATATCCATATTTGCGTTGAGTCTTTTTTGTTAGCAAATAAATATTTATGTTAAGAATTCACTGAATTTTCTGTTTTATTTGTTTCTCAATATAGATTTATTATGGTGTTGAAAATTGTTTTAGTAATTTTTTTGGTATACAGGAAACAACCAAAAAAATCAGGTGTTGGTCCACATGAGCATAGAAAGAGCACACTTATCGACTGCGCCATAAAGCATTTTTAGATGACTGAAGTGGAGCTTGGCAGTTCCATTGGATTATCATGTAAATATAATTTTTATTTAATGTTCATAATTGTAGAAAATGGTAGGGCAATCACTACCATACTTATTTATGGACTCTAGGAACATATCAGTGACACTGGGACCACATAACACTAGCAAAAATTAAAATGATAAAGTTTGCAAGACTTGTGCAAGGTAATTCATGTCATTGGTGACACTGGCACAACATCATGTTGTAGTTGTATGTTCTTGCAGTGTGGCACCGGCGGCGGGGTGTTGGAGGGTTCGCGGCCCCGAGTACCTGGTCCCGGCGCTGCCCACGGCGCCGGAGGACTCACTCCATGACGGTTTCCGTCAGGATGAACTGCATGAAACATCATAGATTAATAGAGTGGACACAAAACTTGCATAAATCCGGGCATAGTATACTTTACTACCACAATGCTACTACCCTACATCATAGATTCATAGAGCATAGTAACCTTGGGTGACCGCTGGGCATGGCAGGGAGCAACATATGAATAAGATAGCTAGGATTGCCATGGTAGAAGAAGAGGGAGCTCTCTTCATGGTTCGTGCAACTGAACAGAGAATAATTACGAAACAAGCTGGTTTGCCTTCCTTGTGTGGGAAAAATATTAACTTATTTCCTTACATATATATATAATATGTATACTAATATAAAAATACTCAAATGGGCGGATCCAACAAATCTCAGCCATCAAGCAGTGTCAATCCAATGACCTGTATTGCTGCAATGGTGAGCGGTTCAATGTATTTAATGTGTAATTAATAACATACCAAAGATATAGATTATTTATGTAATTAATGTGTAATGTATATTCTATCATAATATTAACATGTAATTAGTTTTCTGCCTAATATGAGCATGCAATTATTTTTTGCCTGATATCAACGTGCATTGCACGTCCACATTACTGGTATACACGAAGATCAGAAATTACCTACCTACTCTGAAGAATTATCTTTGATGGAGGGAGGACCGACCGAGATCTCTGAAATCTAATCGCATTGAATGTAATTAATGGTCGATTTCTTCCATATTGTACAAATTATACAAGTATATATCTGCAATTAGTATAACATTATTAAGATTTACCAGTCTGAAACGTCAATATTCTAACAGTTGAGATTTGTAGAATTTGCAGCCTAGCATATATATATTTCTCACATATACCCAAAAGAGTGTGAACTAACATGTGGTTAGAGGGTTAGAAGGGCAGTGGTATCACCAGCCCACCAGGGTTCAAGTCCTGGTCTTCACATTTATTCCTGGATTTATTTCAGAATTTCGGGCGATATGCTTTAAGTGGGAGGAGACGTTTCCCTCGTCTACGAGGCGCCTACGGTAACTTCTTAAAATGTCGAGATGATATGCCGGATCAGTCTCTCGGAGGTGCTCATAGACGTAGGGTGTGCGTGTGTGCATTCATAGGGATGAGTGTATGCGCGTATATATGACCACTTGTGTCTGTACCATGTTCAAAAATATACCCAAAAGAGTTCGTACCATCCACAACCTGATAAATCTGCTTGGATGACATGCAATGTACCTACCGATACTGACGTGTCAACTACCCCCTCCGTTCCAAATTATAGGATGTTTTGGATATTGAAATATGAACTACATACGAATTAAAATGAGTGAACAAACACATTAGAACACACATATATAAATATAACTCTGAGAAAAGTCAGACCATCTTATATTTCGGAACGAAGGGACTATATGCCACTTTGACTTTGTTAATCTTGATGCTTCACAACAATAGTCTATAGCAGACATTACACGAGTCCGCACATCGGGTGGTGTGTTAGGGCATCTCTAGCCCTACCCTTACTCTTTAGTCTGAAAGGAATAGTAAATTGTCTCAACTCTCCAACAGGGAGAGCCCGCGTTATTGATATATAAGATGAGGCCGGCTCTCGCACATACATCAAGGGATTATATCGGTGGTTCAAACTACCATAGAGATACATGGAGATACGAGAAGATTACATCAAGAGATAAGTAACAAATTCATACATGTACGTGACATGTTTAAAATCTCCAAATTTCTCCCTACAAAACTTAACTCCTCAAACGAGCTCGACCTCACATGAAAGTCTCTCTCTCCTTCTCTCTCTCTCTCTCTCTCTCTCTCTCTCCATATTTTCTTAGACGACAAAATAAAAAAAAACTCACGGGAATCTTGCCGGAGGTAGGCAGAGGTGCATGGGCGTCGGGGCCATTGTAGGGAGGGTGGAGAGGAGCATTTCTGTGGCATCAGTGGAGGAGATTAGTCATGCAAGGAGAAAGCGAGGTTACCGAGAGTTGAAATTTTCTGCCTAAAAGTATAAAGTGGGTGAGTTGTACTAATTTCGTACTAAACCAAGCAACAATTAATATCGATCGGATGGAGTATTATTTTTTAATAATTATAGTTGCTGGATGTATTATTTTTTATGTATTACTGGATGTTTCTTATGCGTCTGGATTAGTTGCTCCCATTCGTGTGATTACCGCTACTTACGTTTGGAGGTTCATCTGCATCCATGGGAGCTCGCCATGGGTAGCAAGTTCTCATGGTCAAAGGATGAGATTAGCTAATAAATACTCCGTAAAACTATTAGGCTCTGCACACGGTGTACATGCAGCATGTGACGCTCACTCTTGAGTTTTTCAAGGTCAAAGTCTCGTGATCCAGGGTCATAACCATCGGGGTCAACTCTAGATGACGGATCATTTTAGCCGGTCAAACAAGCATTCGAGAATGTGACATCTGTGAGCTAAGACGCAACAGTTCACCCTGTAGCATTAGTGAGGTAACGGACTGCATCCGACTTATTTTTTTCCCAGGTCCTCTTCCTCCTCCGGCTCTCTCGCCCTCATCGTCCTATGACATAAAACGTTACGGCCATCTCAATAATGGTTTGTAACAAGACTCTAGCTAGGACCTTTAACATTGTTTGAGCCATATAGTCAAGCAAACTGGAAAAAAAAAATCATGACTCCTCTGGTACGGGGTGAAGGCCGAGAGGGTTTGTTTTCCCTTATTATTCTTAGAAAACAAACCATACATGAGAGTGCTTTACAATAGGTGTGCTCATTGCATCGGTGGTGCTTCATACATAAAGGGAATGTTTGCAATTGCTTGCATAGTCTTGCAATGTGGCGACGGCAGCATCCCTTTAATGGGAGGTCCGGGCCGCGGTGGCAAAGGAACCTTTGCTGGACGGTCGCCCTCTACATACATACATATAAACACATTTCACATATATCACTAACCACTCATTAATCATAATATGTGACTCCAGGCAAATACTGAGGGCTTGCGTTAATCAGAGCCTAGAATAGATTCATACAGCTCCTCATACTTACTTACGTTGGATGGCTGCCGAGCGTGGCAGCGAGCAGCATATGAATACGATAGCCAGGATTGCCACGGCTAGTGCGATGGAAGAAGAGGAAGATCGCTTCATAATCTTCTTCTCAATCATCCCCATGTAGTGCTTCTACTTGATGAGCGATGATAATGAACCGTGTAAAAGTGTGCAAGTGGCCGGATTGCCATGCCTTGCGAGAGTAAGCTCATTATTCAGTATATATACTCGGAGATGAAACGTTGAGTGTTAGCTAGTTCTACACTCATGGAGCCTCTCAGTTGGAGGGGCTATAACGTGGTCAAAGTCTACTCGCAGCCGGTAGGGATATACTTGGAACCTTGTGATCATATTACGTGAGGCAGATAAACATCAAATATTCTATGGACCTCGCTATGTTGTAGCATATTGATCATGTGGAAGCTTGTGCCACCTCATGGCTTATTCTGATGTCAAGTCTCAGTCAGATTATTAACATGGTCAAACCAGGACAGGCCCTATGTTTTGGAAGGCCCTAGGGCGAACACAACGACATGGCCCCTAGGTTCTAAGACTGTTTTGTGTGTTTGTGTGTGTGTGCGCGCGCGCGTGTGTGCGTGCGTGCGTGTGTGTGTGTGAGAGAGAGAGAGATAAGTAAATAAATATCACGTCATTTGCATAATACTCAGATCGCTTTCTTTCATTTCTCTCCATTTTTCTGCACCCGACAAATGTTTCTAAGGCAATATTGTAAGGCAGACCAATGTCCTAAAATAATGAAGAAAAAATAGTACAAAAAATTAGAAATTGTATATCAAAACCCCAATCATATATAACGTAATTGTAATAAAATTCGGGATGCATGAATATGTTACATACTTTGTGATAGACTGGGCAAACTTGCAGTCGCGGTCTCAAGGATGGTCGGGCGAGAGCAGAGGAAACGGCGGCACGCTGGGTCGTTGGCACGGGCGTAGCCACAGCGCAACACCAGGGGAAAGGCTACCACACAGCATAGCGGCGGCAAGATTGCGAAGCGGTCGACATATGAAGTAAAATTGTTTTAAAAGACAAATACGACGATGTCATTTATACATGTTTACTCCATGTATTTTCGTATATATTAGCTGTCAAAGTCATGCATTAAAGACTGCAAAAAGTCAATTGTGGCTTATATTTTGTGAAGGAGGGAGTACTAATTAGTGTAAAAAATGCAGCGCTTCCATGGCCTGGAAAGGACCATGGAGTGTCGACTCCTCCAGCGACGACAACAACCACGGTCCCGCTATCAGCGAGGAATCGGGTGCGCTAACACCGCCCTACATCCCCTATAGTTTCGATGACCCCAACATTATCGATGTCTTTCGATGGGGCGAAGGACCCCTCGGAGACTGAGGATGAGTACAAAGACGAGGACAACGATGATATTGACGGTGACAAAGAAGACCATTCGACGGTGAGCGACAAGCATCCTCACCTAGACGATGGCCCGGAGGGGCATCCAAGAAGGAGGACTAGTTGCTAGTACTATAGTTAGTCTTAATTTGAGGGTCTTATGTGTGGAATCCTAGTTTGGACATTGTATTTTTGTTATGGCATGACATAGTTCTTATTTATATATCAACACATGCATGCAATCATTTCTATACACCTTTGACCAAAAGTTACAAGTAGACGTTATGGGGCCTTATGGAGAATGTGGGGAGTGAGTGCAAAAGATATAACATAAACATCAACACAATAGTAATATATTTTTTCACCTAAGATTTAACGGTGCAATAAATAGATTACATATCCACTCAGCCACAGATCAACATCAACACTCAGCCACAGTAATATGTGTCACTCCGGCCGACTTATTCATAGTTTTCTACAAAGACAACTAACGCCAAAGTGTGATCCTTGTACGTGCGCGCTTATATGATGGGCATCAAAGGACAACAACATACCAACATACAACTCAACTCAATCATATTAGATCACCAACTAACATACCACGTAAAGATATACTCTAAAATCATTGGAATATAATTAATAGTATCAAACACCATGTTCAAGAGAGGGATTAAAATTGGTAGTGGCAAAGATAACCACTGTATAGAGAGGGATGAAGGTGATGAAGATGATGAAGTTAATGGAGACGATGGCGGTAATGATGGCCCCCCTGCAGCATTCCGGCGCATACACACCACCACAAATTGGCGAGCCTGCTACTCCCAATACTATCTTATTTGAAGTCCAACATGCTCTGGAAGAAAGAGAACAAAGGAGACAACAATTCAGAATTTACTGCAAGCTCAACAACGCATGCAATTTTTCAATGATTTGAAACACACTCATAGGCAACTGGCCGTTTGCGATATGGTTTACATCAAAATCCAATCATAACAACAGGTGTCACTAGGTATTGGAGGCTCACTCAAACCGCATTCTAAGTATCATGAACCATATAAGGTGTTGGCCCGAGTTGTTGCTGTCTCTTACAAACTACATGCACTAGACGCGCGCATTGTGTGTGTGTGTGTGTGCACGCGCGCGTGTGTGTGCACGCGCCCCTTTACGTAAGAGACAGTTGTACTATTTTATGTATTTTTCTGTGAGTAAATACAACTATGTTTTCCTCTTTTAAGGAAGCACATGTTGTGCTTTTCCATTTTCAAAAAGTACCGATGTGCTTCTGGAATAAGAAAAAGCACAAGTTGTGCTTCTCCCTTTTGGGGAGGGGTATAGTAGTACTAGGCTCTGCACGCACACTCACTGAGGTCAAAGTCTAATGGTCTGGTCCTCTCTGCAAATATTTTCTCATCGCGAATACAGTCAACACTATCGGCGTCAACTACTCAACTCCGACGTACAGATCATATTATCCAGTCTAACATTTAGGAAGTGATTGCATTGCTTTCTAAGAAAATATGTTTTTGCGACTCGAACGTTTATTCTCAAGTCAAACTTTATTTTGACAGATTACTCAAACAATTAAAAAACTTTATTTTGAGAGATTATTCTGTAAAAAGTCTCAACTGAATTGGCTCCGGGTCATTCCATCACCCTTCTTGTCCAACTCCATAAATGATACATCCATCTCAACAATGGTTTCTAGCTATACTCTAGCTAGCTAGCTAGGGCGTTTAGCACTGTAAGCCAGAGTAATGCAAAATGATAAAATTCCGGAGACTTACTGACACAGACAGGGTAAAGGCCGAGAAGGATTTGCTTTCCCTTATAATCCCTTAGAAAAGAAATTGTACATGTTTTTTTATAATATACTCCTAGATGTGATCATCGTATCGGTGGTGCTTCGTACGCATGGGGGACATCTGCAACAACCTGTAAGGTCTTGCGGTGTGGTGGCGGCAATTTCTTCCACGGTGACCCTGGTTTGGGTGATGGAGGGCCCATTCCCTCACGCCATCCATCCGGATGAACTGCATACATACAGACACACATCACTAACAACTAATCATCCTCAGTAACTCCATGCTAATCAGCAGAGCTTACATGAAGTTTGGTCTTCAATATATTCATACTGCTCCTAATAATTGCCTACCATTAGATTTAAAGCCAAACACTTACCTTGAATGGCCACCGAGCATGGCAGGAAACTAGAAAGGAACATGATGGCCATGATTGCCATAGCTAGTGTGATGGAAGAGGAAGAGGAAGAGCGCGTCATAATTTTCTTCTCAATCATCTTCACGTGGTGCTGTGCTGCTACTTGATGACAGTAATTAATCGTGTATAATTGTGTTGAGTGTACAAGAGACCAGATTTCCTCTCCTTGGGAAGAGCTCATTAGTCCATATATATACTCTTGGAGAGATCAAAAGTTAAGAGTGCTAGCTGGTTCTACACTCATGGGGATGGGACTCCAATATGGTCAAAGTCTACTCCCGCTCAATACTTTGAGAATATCCAATATTTTAAGAGTCTTGTTAGAACCTCATGACCATGTTATGTAAGACATAGAACTTCCAATATTTTAAGAATCTTGTTGCCCATCGATCAATTGGAAGCTTGTGCCACCCCACGCCATATTTTATCTTAAAGTCTTGGTCAAGTTATCAAGACGGTACAGCACATTATCATTTTAATGGTACGAAAACTATCAAACGATAGTGATATTTCAACTGTCGCGTCGTTAATCTCAGTGCTCCATGACTACAGTATTTGATAGACGTTGTGCGAGTTTGTAAATGTGGTATTTGCGTTAGGCCTGAATATATTACTACTCAATGTTGTCATAGTGTCAAGATATTGATCCAGTTATGAAAAAACTGTATCGAAAACCTGAACAAGTTGACCTTGTTTATGAGGAAAACCGAGCAGAAAATCGTGCAATATTTTTTAAACAAGACAAGAAAGCAATGCCACTTTATTTAATCTCCGTGCAACAAATGAATAAATCCTAACCTCGATAATAACAAAATGATTCACTAGACTGAGTGAAAATGCTGCCTACCTGGGCTAAAGCTCGGAACTACCACACTAGCGATGGACTTTGGACATCAGTACACGAAAAAGAAACTTGTTTTCACCAAGGAAGGCCTCTGGGCATGATAATCATGAAAAATAAACAAGTTAACCAAAATCAGATGGCAGTTGCTTTTTTATGGTACCTTATACTGCGAGAGGGGTGAGGGTAGCAGTATAGAGTCATCCTGCGTTCATTTCGTTAGGGTAGTATAGTCATTTTCATGCTTAGTTCGCATTGCTCGTGGGCCAAGGTTTCTGCCCATTAGTGATTCTTCTGTTCGTTGTACTCTGTCAGAAGTAAACAAATGACCACACTGGTCCTGCCGCCACCCTCGTCGAACTCGCCGCCACGTCCCTATCTCCGGACGTGCTTGCCCTAAGGTGTTGGTGAAGGGAGGTGCCCAGGTGGCCAACGGAATCCTAGATAGCAGGCTCGTGCGTGCAGCCCTACGGGATATGGGTACAGAACAGGTCGGGTTGGCTGGGACTCGGGAGTTCGGCGTCAGGACGATGCGACTGACGGACTGAAAATTCTCTCTCCCTAAAATGCCCTCGTATCGTGTATGCTACTGCACGCAGAGACGCCGTTGACATCGATGCTACAGGGATGCTGCTGGCCTAGTTGAGCAGTATAGATCGACTGCTACCCTTAGATTTTGTGAATAAACGGCCCGTATGCATTACGGGGTAAAAGAGATCAAGAGTTTCTACAATGGACGGTGCTTCTATGTGGTGACTAGAATCCACAATAACATTTCTTCATAGTGCGGGAGATTATCTTGTGCATCAGGGTCTTGATTTAGGAATGACCTTATTAGTTTATAGTCGAAGTTAACCCCGAATCAATAGTATATATGTGAAACTTTATGTATGTCCATGTTAGCTGGAGCAAACAGAACCTTCAATATTTTGAGGGCTAGGTATGCAAGGCGTCACCACAACCTCTTAAGATCAAGAGCATCGCCAGCAATGTGCATCCTAGATAATTTTGGTTCTGTTAATTCTTAGTTGTCTAAGAATTTATTAGTGCCCATTTGATGTGGAGAACCAATGGTTACTGTGCATCGGACCACACTTTTCGGCCAGACAAACAAATTTTACAACGTGGCAAGCATTTCCCATATTTGTATGAACAGATTTATAAAGTTAAAAGATAAATAGGAATCATTATCATCAAAAGGAGACCAAAGAACCAACGTCTGATCTTCGGTACAAAGACCTGAAACATTTTTTATTCCTTTTTAGATGATCTGTAACAACTATTAATTACACGTCATAGTACATCGCACGGTCGTCCATCATACACAAGCAGGAGGCATAGACTGGCTAGGCCATACATTGATGGCTAGTTTCCAAAATGAATGGCCTCCCATGATCTCACGTTGATCAGCTTGCACATTGCCAAATTCAGGAAATGGTTTACTGACAGCTCCCGCCCACAGATTTCATGACATGCGTACTTGACCGCGTAAGATCCATCGGCGAATTTACGGAGTGTTAGCTGTACCAACCAGCAGGGTCTTGCGGTGCGGCGGTGGGGGAGTTTTGGGGCGGTCGCACCCAGGGCACTTGTGGCGCCCCGACCCGGGGATCGGTGGCGGGGGAACCACTCCTGGACGTCCTCCTTCTGGAAGATCTGGAATGATATATACACATGTATCACTAACTACTCATCATTTGTAACTCAAACTCCATGCAAATACCCAGAGCTTGCATGAAGCCCGGCCTAAAAGAGCACTACATTCTTCTCCTAATGCTTACCTATTGCCAAGTGAAAAATCTAATGCTTACCTTGCACGGCCACCGCGCATGGCAGGTTGAAGTATATGAACATGATAGCCAGGATTGCCATAGCTTCTGCCGCCAAATAAGAGGAAGAGGAGCGCTTCATAATCTTCTTGTCAATTATGGCAGTGTGGTGCTTCTTGGTGACTGTAATTGACCGTGTAATTGTGTAGGATGTAAAAGTGGCCGCATTGCCTTGCCCTGGGAATGAGCTCCTTAGTCCATATATACACCTAGGGTAGGGACATACTGGGAACCTTATGACCATGTTAATAAGGCTCTCCAGGATTGTGATATGGTCAATTAGGCTCTCATTCTCAGGGTCACTGATATGGTCAAAGTCTACTCCTGGATTCCTGGTCAATAGGAACATACGGGGAACCTTATGATCATGTTGGGTGGAGAAGATGGAAGCTTCAATTTTTTTAGAACCTGCAACCTATTGACCATGTGGAAGCTCGTGCCACTACGTGGCATATTTTGTTGTAAAGTCTTAGTCAAGCTATCAACACGGTCAAACCTATTATCCTTTTGCTAATACACAATGTCGTGTAAATTTGTGACTTTGTCATTCTATGATGCTCTTTGACTAACATAGATGCTATGACATAGTGTGATGAGGTCTGTTACGGGAGTTTCTCGAAAACAATATGAGAAATCTGCTTTCTGAAAGACCATCATAAGGGGCAATGGTCGAACTAATACTTACCTCACTGACCCGAAACTTGTTTGTTAGATCTGTGTGAGATTGCTGCCTACATGGGCTAAGCATGGAAGTACGACACCAGCGATCTACTCATTCCCATATCATCACAACTTTTTTCCCCTAAAAAAGCAAAATTATACCTTTGAGCATGATAATCTTACAAAAAATAACACTTTCTCTTAGCTATAAACTCAGATGGCCAGATTGCCTTGCCTTCGGAGTTACTCACTTCGTCTATGTTATTTGTCCATCTCGAATTTGAGCCTAAATTTCACTAACAAAATATATGTTATATGGAACAAATAGTATATCCTTGGATTCATATTCGAAATAAGTGTTCAATGATTTACTTTGTGTGGCATATAACTCATGATTAAATAGCCAAATTTTAGGTCAACCTTAGGCTCCAATTTTAGGTGCATTATAAACCCGGATGGAGAAGGTAGATGAAATGTCAAGAGTGCTAGTTGGTTCTATATTCATGGAGTCTCTCAGTTTGAGGATCCCAGATATGGTCAAAGTCTACTCCCAGCCTCCCGGTCAACAGATATACTTGGAAGTTGGAACCTTATGATCAAGTTAGGTGAGGCAGATAGAACATCCAATATATTAAGGAGCTCACATCGTCGTTACCTCTCAATCATGTGGAAGCTTGTGCCGCCCTTTTTGGAGAAAAAAAGTAGATCCTTCTGGTTTACTTTTTTTTGAACGGAATCGTCCAGCCTCGACCCTTATATTTTCTGGTAAGCATATATAAATAGACATGCACAAGGCACGACTCACTTTTATCTATTATATACAGTATCAGCAATAGTATTTTCATGCAAGGTAATAACTTGCTATTTAGATATTGTTTTTATAATTCTAAGAACGATTCAACCACATACGTTCATTATTTGTTTTCAAGATTCTAGCTCATATACCAGTGGCACAAACGCCCTTCACACAGTGTGAATGGAAGACAACAGGCAAAATCATGCATGAAATAACACGGCGCAGCAAGAAAAAGAAGAGACCCCGTGTTCATGGCATCGGTGGTGCTTCGAAGATTAGGGGCATGTTGGCAGCTGCCCGCTGCAGGATCTTGCGGTGCGGCGCTACTGTCGCTGGTGGCGTGGTGTCAAGGTGCCGGCATCCATGGACGCAGCTAATGGATGTCCCGGGCCGCGGCGACGGAGGACCCACTCCCGGGCGGAAACCATCCGGATGAACTGCATACGAAGTCACACGTAGAATATGTTAGGACTACTCATAATACTACTGCCAAACAAAAACGTAATACTTACTTTGGATGGCCGCCAAGCATGGCAAGGAGCAGCATAGAAACAAAATTGCCATGATTGTCATAGCTTGTGCAATTGAAGAAGAAGAAGAAGAGCGCTTCATAATGTTCTTCTGAATTATCTACCCGATAATTAAATGTAATCAAGTAACTGTATAGTGTTCAAGCGGCGGGATAATGCTGCCCCGGAAATGAGCTCATTCGTGTGCATATATATACGTAGATGAAACATTACGATTCATGGTTCTACGCTCAAGATAGTCTTCATGGAGGCTCTCATGACGATTAACATGGACGCCAATACAGTCAAAGTCTACCCTCGGTAGGTGGGGTAGATAGAACCTCTAATATATACTAAGAAAGTAAGAATCAAGTATGTAAGTCGTGTCCCCACCAACTCTAAAGAACAAGAGCATGTTTCTTAGCTCTTAGTAGATGTTGAGAATCGGTCTCCGTTCAGTACGTATTTCACATTTTATAAATCTAAGAATAAAATAATAATATTTTTATACCAGATAAGTTTTACTGCATGATGGACATTTTATAGAATTGTGTGAACAATTTTGTAAAGTTGACTGAAAAATTAAGATTTCCAGTTGACTAAGATGACACTATTTTAGACAAGAAATCATTATATTTTCAGTTTTGCTAAGCCTTAGTCGACTGAGCATAAATTATATTATGTATCAGTCGATGCAATATTTCTTTGATCTTGCATAAAGATTCGACAATTATTTCCTTTTTTAATTTTTTTTCTTCTTCTTATATACTATGTCACTTGACTAAGACTTGATTAAATTTCAGTCGACTGAGACCTAGCCAGACCCTATCCTTTTCAGGGGAAGCGAACCATGACGTCAAACTAGTGTTACTGCACGTCGTGCTCTAGAAATACAGCAGAGTCATCGATCATGTACACACGCAAGAGGCAGAGGAACATGCTGGCTAGATCATGCATAGCCAAATGAAAGAGAGTTTACTGACAAGCCCCGCTCACAACTTGGACACCATGCCTAAGTGACCACCCGAGATGGGTCGGTGATCTTACGGTGTAGTGCTTGGTGTACCAACCAGCAACGCGGTCTTGCGGTGCGGCCCAAGTGCCGACGTCTTCGCCGGTGTCGATGGTGGCGTGCCGGCTGGGCAGTTGCACTTCGGGCACTGTCTGCATGAAAGCATGCATACACGCCATTACACAAGGATATACTCCCTCAGTTCATAAATACTAAGTCTTTTTATACATTTGAATATGAGCTACATACACGGATGTATATAGGCGTAATTTAGAATGTGGATTCACTCATTTTGCATTGTATGTAATTCATATTGAAATCTCTAAACAGACTTATACTCCGCGGCTGATGTCAGGCACGGAGTGAAAGGACACTCCTTTTACTCCTACCGTGGCGGGTGCACGCTGTGATCTGGGCGGTGGGTGGTATCTAAGACACAAATGCAGCGATGGTGGCCTTGGATGGTGGTCTACATGGTGGCGGTGGTAGCTTTCCCTCTTGGTCGTGTGGGCGGCGAGAGGAGGAGCGGCGGGTAGCTCGGGCGTGCTCTGTGTCACTGGTAGTGGCGACGCCCCAATCCGGATCTGGAGATCTGGACTTGTCGTGCTTGTTCTGGAAGCCTCGCGGGCGCATGAGGAAGTTGTCAAGCGAAAACTCGCCGCTTTGTCGCTGTCGACGACGACATTCACGGGTGCCGCTCTTTCCTTGAAAATGTCGTCGTGGTGCTCCACTCCTTGTCAAGATTCCGGCCTTCCAGGTGGAAACCTTTGTCCGGTTGTGGACTCACCAGTCGCGATGCTGACCGCCGTTCTCCCTCTCGGGGCTCTTGTCGTGGAACTTAGGTATTATAGGGTATAGCATGGCGTTGTACTCAGTTCAGTTCATCCTGTGCTCTCTTTTGATAGCTTAGTCGCATGTGTTCTGCGTGATCCAGCAAATGAATACTCTGTCAGATCAACAGATTCTCTGCACATCTTGATTGATTAACCTATGAAATCACGATCTTCGATGCCGCCATTGAACAAGTTCAGGTAATAGCTGCTCGGAGGCCCCAAGTCAAGTGCTCTTAGTCGTCCGTGCCGACACTCACAATCTTTGCTGTCAGTGCATGTCAGTCACAGTTGCAGGCTTGAACCGCTCAAGCAAAGCAAAGCTGCTGGTAAGTGTAAGGAACATGGAATTCGTACGTACACATTCATCGCCTCCGCTACAAGCTGCCAGTGCTAGATGCTGTATTACTTCAGATGCTCGAGATGCAAGTGCTAAGCCGATCAGCAGACCACTACAGCCTTGTAAACTTAGAACTATATTTAAGTAAGACATCGCAAAATATAAATATAGAATCAGAGTGGCGCAGCGAAAGCATGGTGGGCCCATGATCGAAACTTGGCTCTGATAATAATTTTATTTGGGTTTTTAATTTTTTTTGTTTGTCCCATTTCTTTTCCATGGTTCTTCGGCCAATTTACTTTCAGACAGAGCTTCAATTTGTCTGTTAGATCCCTTTGGAAAAAAAAGTTTGTCTGTTACATCCATTCTTATTTCCATCCAATTTTGCGACTAATTCTGAACAAAAATAATAATCCAATTTTGTTACTGCTTTAGTTCGGAACATCAGGTTGACTCTGTTCTCTCCCCAAAATCTGGTTGACTTTGTAAGTTTCAAGCTGAGTGATTTTCTGTTAAGGCCAATTCTTATTTCCATCCAATTTTGCCTCTGCTTTATTCTTGAATCATCAGGTTGACTCTGTATATTTCTTTAGGTAACATCCAAGTGTATTAAAAAAAGGGCTCAACTCAGATTACATCCAGTTTCACACAGAGAGGTAATATGCGAAGGCACACTCGCTGGCAAAAGGAAATCTCCCTGCACTCTAGGATAGGCAGCAATTTCGTGGGCGACCCTGTCGCATTCTCTACTTATCTTTCTGGCATTGCATGCGGAAAATCTCTTGACAGCAGCTTATAGCCTCCTAATAGATGGTCCACAACTTCGTTCTTCTTACATCCTCGGAGTTGATTGCACTAATATAAAGCCTGCAGATTCGATAATGAGTGGCCCCATGTGGAACTGGCCTGTCATCTCGGCAGCGATCATCGCCGCATAACACTCGTGCACCTAGAATTGTTCCAGAATTGATGATTGTTAGTGGAGATTGCTTGTTATATAGGATTTGAAGAATATCTTGTGCTACTAAATACCCGTAAGAGTGATGAGAGATTGGCCAATGGGTCTACTAAACACCCAAAAATGGACTAGGAGCTCCAAATGGTTTCCTCGAATTTTGAAGAAAAAAATTTGACTTCCGAGAGCCGTAAAGGAAACGTTTCATTGAAAATGTTACTCCCCATCGGGACACTACCGCACGCAAGAGATCCCACCCCATGATCAGACAATCCATGCAAGTCTGCAAGGGCGCCATTAGTACCCGGAGGATGCCAGTAATTAGTTCGTGTGGATGCCTTGCTAGGATTTGAGAGGGGACAAGTGAGGGACACAAAGGAGGGAAATAGCAAGAGTTCGGGATAGGTCAATGGGGGAGAAGAGAGTGAGTGGTGAGTGGTGGGTGAGATCCCCACGGCAACCTAAAATGTCTTGACCAGAAACGCCATGGACCCCGGTGTTTCAAAAACGCTAGCAAGCTTGGCGTTTCTGGCCTGCCACGTCAGTGAGCAACGCGTGCTCGGCCTGGCAGTGGGACAGGGAAGAAACGCCAGCGCTAGCTCGGCGTTTCTGAGTTGGGCAGAAACGCCGCGGGCTGTGGCGTTGCTAAAAGGGTCAGATCGTGAAATACTTCCATGTCAACTTCAGTTTGCGACAAAGATTGCTGACAAGGTCAGAACAGTGATTTCGGCCGCCTTGTCGCTTGTCATTGTTATCACTGACTTCTCTTTTTTCATCACCTTACATCTTCATCCTCATCCACACATCGCTTCTTCCTCCTCACAATCTCAACAATTCGTAGGAGTAGGTCTTGAATACTTTTTTCTCCCAAAATCAGAATGTAAAGTTTGACCAAGTTTATGGAAAAATATATTAATAATCCATATGCATCATTATCAAATAAAGGGTCGTTCTCTCTGGCCTCTAGATCATTTACATTGGGACCAAGATTCACCGAATTGACTATGTGTGGCCATTCACAAAAATATTGTACTCGTTGACATGTAAGAAAAATTGAAAATGGTGGTGGTGGGATATCACAGACTCCAAGGAGGATTCCAACACGTAAATCCTCTAATTAGTGTCCAAAATGAAATTTTTGACTGCATATTAAATCCCTTAACTCTTCTACAAACCAACCTATTGTGGTATTGCTCGTCCCTTGATTTCTTGACACATGCATGTATTTTCTATAATTGCAATGATTACATACATGGTTTTAATTGCAAGGTCAGTATGTATTAGGTAAGAATACAGACATGTCAGATTGGCATGTATATATCCATATTTTCCATACAAAATAAGCCTTGTAACCCCAAATAGAGTGAGCAGCCCGAATGCGCACACATCGACATTGATCATACACGAAGAGCATGTGTGTCACTGGGGTCACCTCACCAGTCAAATTCGATAGTTGCATTTTGTTTTGTTTTACAACCGAGCTTACCCCTTTTGCATTACTTGCTTATGAAAAGTACCAATTCGTACAACCGGCAAAAGTAGGTGGATCGTGAGAAAAACGAAAATATTAAAGAACCCGCCGTGAATGTTTGCTCTGGAATAGCCACATGGGGCAAAAAATCTACTAGTATGAGGTACGAATGTATAAAAAGTTGGGGATCACAACACAAATTACAATCAAAACCAGCACTTGCTCTAAAGATAGAAGCGTCATCCCAAACAACCTCTGGGAAGACCAGCAGCAATCAGTTTGCAGTAACCACCAGTGGCACCAGATCAACGGCATGGCAGGAGACTTCACATCACCTGTGGTTCCATGGCGTCTTGCCCCGCGGCGCCGGAGGCATCCGACCTACATGGTTTCCTCCTGCAGACTTCTCACCAGAATTCCCTCCCCCCCCTCCCCCCCCTCCCCCTGGCCACTACCCCTGACCAAAATGGTTCCTCCTTCCCTGGCCCCTCCCCAGCCCCCTGGCCATTGGTTTCCCCATCCCCCTGGGCCCTCCCTAGCTCCCTGATCAAATGCATGCCCTGATGCCATTGCAACAAATTATATGTCAAAATGGGCATTCACTTTCAAAATACATGCACTAGCAATGATGTGTGGTTACATACCTTTACAAACGGCAGAGCATGGGCATGGTAGCTGGAAGCAGCAGCAGACGATCACCAGGATGATTGTCATGGCATGTGCGAGCGAGGACGGAGAAGAAGAAGACCGCATCATGCTCGATAGGACGATCCTGCCTTCCTAGCTTCAGCTCTGAAGAAATGATTCGATCTGCCTTTGTGGACGGGTTCCTCCTAGTTAAGTAATGCCCTAACAGCAACGACAAGTGTGTCAAGTCAACAGATTGTCTGAACATTTAGATTAACCTAATGTAATCACGATCAAGTGTATCTTTTTTTTTAATTTTCCAAGTGTAGCTAAATAGCTGCTCAGAGGCCCCAAGTCAAGCCAAGTGCTCCAAGTCGTCCACGCCGACACTTACTCTTTGTTGTCAGTGCATCTTAATCACGGTTGCAGGCTTGAAACAGTCAAGCAAAACTGCTGGCAACTGTAACATACAATTCGTACTCCTTGTGAGCGATCAAGGCATGGCCACAAAAACGTACTACCTTTGTCCCATAATATAAGAACGTTTTTTACACTAGTGTAGTGCCAAAAACGTTCTTATATTATGGGACGGAGGGAGTAGTACGTAGTAAAGTAAAAATATTTTTTACGACTACTCCAGCAACTCCGGCTCCTACAAGCTTCTAGTGCTAGCTGAGCAGTTGTACTACTCGTCTACTTGAGATGCTCACTGCATCCACTAAGCGGAGCAGCATGGCAGTTCACCGATAAGCAAAATGGATATGCAATTTCAACAAGAAACACCAGAAAGCCGCAGCGGAAAGCGTAGAGGGACCATAATGCATAGGTCCAAACCAGTCTCTGGTAGTAATATTTTCTCCATTGGGCTGAATTGTTTTTTGCTGGGCTGCGATATTTCATGTGTTGTTCAGTCTATTTTCAATGTGATGAGTTTTGAACTAGACTTCAGTTTTTCGTGTGATCCATTTCGATTTTGTAGGATTGTTTGGCCCGTTTCTTCTATTCATGCATCTTAATTTCAAATTGATTCTTAATCTAAAAAAAGGTCTTGGATCAATCTGTTTGCCTTCCTTTTTTTTCTGGGTATTGTAGATTCTTTTTACGGTGACATTGTTGAAATTTTCAAGCCGTGCATTTGTCCCTCCGTCCATAAATAAGTATATGTCTATCATATGGTAAAACAAATTGCTTTTCTTTCCCCTCTCGCAAGGCGATTAGGGAAAGTCTTTCTCCCCTCAATTTTCACCGGCAAGCCCGTGGATCCACCTCCACTCTGCCTGCCACTCCGACTGCCGGTGGCGGGAAGAGGACCTTGTCCCTCGGCTCCGGCTAGTTGATAGGTAGGGTCTTGGTCCTTCTTTTCTCATTGGATCCATTTAACTTCAATCAGGTCAAAATAAAAAAATGAAGACAATTCTTGACCAGAGAATTGATGGAAGGAAAGAAAAATAATATAAGAATATACTATAATAAAAAGTAATTGGAAAAAACCAGCAAATCTTTCATGCTTAAATATCCCGCGAGGTGCTTCAGAAGAGCATAAAATCATTCCAAGAATAAGAAAAACGTATAAAACAAATGGAAATGTGTGATATGCCATGAATAGTTCCCTGGCGACGTAAGATAGAAAGAACGGGGAGTTAGGCCTTCGGTTTCCTCTGTAGCCATTTGCCGACATGTGGACTCACTTCTTTGTTCAGACGGATGTTGGCGCTTCTTCTTTGATATAGTCTTCCAGACTCTGATCCATCGCAAGTTCATCCATTTGGACGGATTAGATAGAGTTCCAATGTAGATTCCTGCCAGCTCCTCGGTGCGGCAGGCTTTGGTTTCTTTTCGTGCGTACACAATGGCGAGATTTGGTGTCAGGTTCTTCAGATCGACTCAAGGATTCAACGCAACCGACTGCGGCTCTACGGCACCGGTCCTTAGGGGCACGTGCACGAGGACTTCACGACTGCCATCAATAAGATCAGATCGACTTCAGTATGGGGGCGGTGACAATGGTGCATCAACGGCTCGTTCTGGCGGCGGCAAAGGTTGTTCGGTGGTCCATGGACCTCGATGTATTTTATTATTATTATGTCTGTGCTGCTTTGTGCTTCCGGTGAATCTATATTTTAGTATAAACCTTTTCACAAATCATATGCCATACAATAAAATTATAAAATTACATTTAATTTGCACGTTGACATGCAAAAGAAGAAGGCCCGTTATACTGTGAACCAAATTCAACTTCAAGATTTGTCGAGACTAGTGCGGGCAAAATCCAACCTGGACATATTTTTGTTCTTTTGGAAAAACAAAGAGCAGCATCAGACCCGTTGGATCAGTAGAAAGGAGATCGACAGCCAAGAAGATATAGAGAAGAAGTCACACATTTGCGTTAAGGCAAGAAAAACAAAAATATTGAAGAGACTTGCGAGTTGGAGCACCAATAAGAAACCCATTGTGAATGTTCGCTCTCGATCAACTACTATGAGGGGGAAAAACTACTAGCACGTGATGCAAATGTTTAGAGTTGGGGACAGCAGCACAAATTACAACCGAAAGGCGGCACCTGCGCCAAAGATAAGCATCATCCCAAACCACCCCTAGGAATACCAGCCGCCATCAGCTTCCAATAACCGCCAGGGGGCGCCAGACGAACGGCCTGGCAGGAGTCGTCATATCACCTGTGGTTCCTCGGTGTCTTACCCCGCGGCGCCGGAGGCGTCCGTCCTACTTGGTTTCCTCCTCCCATCCCAAACCCCTGACCAACATTGCTTCCTCCACCCCTACCACCCTGCTCAAATTGGTTTCCTCCTCCCGTTGGCCCAGACTCAACCCCCTGACCAAAGTTGCCAAATGCACGGCCTGATGCCATCATAACAAATTATGTGTCAAAATGGGCGTCCACTTCCAAAATATATGGACTAGAACTGGTGCGTGGTTGCGCACCTTTGCAAATGGCAGAGCATGGGAATGGCAGCAGGGAGCAGCAGCACACGATCACCAGGAGGATTACTATGGCGCGTGCGAGCGAGGACGGAGAAGAAGATGACTGCTTCATGGTCGATCGGAGTCGGACTATCCTTTCCTGCTTTCCCAGTTTCAGTTATGAAGAAATGATTCGATGTCTTTGTGATTGTGGCTGGGTTACTCCGCCTAGCTAAGTACTCTTAACATCAACGACAAGTCACAAGTGTGTCAAGTCAATAGATTC
Source organism: Secale cereale (assembly GCA_902687465.1). Lineage (NCBI taxonomy): Eukaryota > Viridiplantae > Streptophyta > Magnoliopsida > Poales > Poaceae > Secale > Secale cereale. The sequence continues at coordinate 3,917,422 of LR738711.1, forward strand.
TCTGAACATCTTGATTAACGTAATTAATGTCATCACAATCTTCATTGGCGCCATTGAAGAAGTGTAGCTAGTAGCTGCTCGGAAACCCCAAGCCAAGGGCTCAAAGTCGTCCCTGCCGACACTCAATCTTTGGTGCATCTCAATGGCAGTCAAGCAAAACTGCTGGCAAGTGCAAGTAAAACAGAAATCGAGGCATGCATGGCAACCGAAACGTACGTGGTGCAGTGGAAATATTTACTCACTTTAGCTACATTTCAGTCAGCTGACTTTTCATTTTGTGGTCAGTCAATTTTCTGTTCGTTGGATGTGCTTTGAGATCTATGCAGTTTTCATCTTTTTTTTTGTTTAATTCTGTTGTGGGCTGTGTGGAATCGATTGACCCCTATTTTGGGTCAGTCGAATTGCTTCTTGGGCTCGTTGTTGTTCTTCTAGGTTGCGTTTTTTTTCCTTTTCTTTATTGATTACTTTTTTGTTTTAGTGGGTTTTTGGCTGAGTGTAATTATATACATACAAACACTATATAATATGTGCCAAAATTTCATGATTTTATGATTATTTTTGCAAATTACGATAAAGTGTAATTTTGGTGCAAAGTTGTGCATATGATTTTTTTTAATTTCTCTCTTCTTAATGGAAATACCAACCCCACTAATTCATTCCTTTTCTGAAAAAAAAATCATTATTTTGATACTATTTGTCTTTACTTCATTTTGACTCTACTTTAAGGTTAACACCAATGCCACTATTCATTTGTTCTTAGTTTTTATATGCTTGTTCTTGCATATTTTTAAACAACGCAATTTTTATGTATATTTCGTGCAAATTTTGTCAGTGTTTGTTTTAGATTCTTTTTCCTATATTTTTCTTCTTAAATGGTAATACCAATGCCACATATTCATTCTTTCTTTTGTGGGTATTTTAGCTTTATTTTTTTATTCCATTTTTCTGTTTCTATGTGTTTTTTATTTTCCTTTTTCCTTTCCTTTAATTGGTTTTTTTGTGGGCTTAGCTTTTTTTTCGAGTAATCTTTTTTCTTTATGCATTTTTTTGGATGTTGAGTGTGTGTAAGTATATGCACACAAGTATTACATGTATGCATTATATTAGAGTATGGAAATTTCACTACTATATGCTTCTTCTTACATATTATAAAAGTGCAATTTTTGTACTAATCTTAACGAAATTTTAGTTTTAAGTTTTTATTTCACTTTCTCTCTTATTTAAGGGTAATACCAATGACACTAATTCATTCATTATTTGAAACATATTTTTTATGTAAATTCTATTAGTATATGTTAGTTCTTGCATAGCTATTAAAAGTGCAATTTATGTGTAAATTATGTGCAAATTTTATCATGATTTATTTTCCATTCATTTCTTCTTAAAGGGTGGTGCCAGTGCCACTACTTCATTCTTTTTTAGAAAATGTTATATTTTTTTGTGTTTAAATAAGTATACATGCAAGTACTATACAACATGTGTGTAAATTATAGTAGACTGCGAAATTGCAATATTATATGTTCGTTGTTTGCATATTACTAAAAGTGCAATTTCAGTGCAAACTTGTGTGCAATTTTTTTCTCTTTGTTTCTTTTTTCTAAAAGGGGTTCATTATTCCCTAGAAAACTTTATTATTTTGATTTTTTTTTCATTTTCTTTCTTCTTAAAGGTTTACATTCTTCCATAGAAAACTTTATTTATTTTGATTTTAATTGTTTTTATTTTATTTCATTTTCTTTCTTAGAGGCAATACCGATATCATTCCATTATAATATGTTTATTATCGCATATTAAAAATGCAATTTATTTATAAACTGCATGCAAATTTTGTCATATTTTTGTTTTCTTCTTCTTAAAAAGGAATTCTAATGCCGCTAATTCATTGTTTCTTAGACAACTTTTCTTTTGATTTTTCCGTGTGTAAGTATACATGCAAGTACTATACAATATCTGTGTAAACTATACTAGACAATGAAAATTCCACTATTATATGTCTATTCTTTGCGTATTACTCACTCAATATTGACGTGTGATTCAAATGTAATGTTATGTGCACGTTTTTTTTACTTTCTTTATTTTAGTACCGATGCTACTAATATATTCTTGCTTACAAAACTTCATTATATTAATTTTGTTACCTTTTATATCATATATAATTACTGATAATTTATAAAAACGTGTGTGTGAACTTATGTGTGATGCATGTACTCATTTCCATACATCAGAAAAGTTCAAATGCATGCATATACGATAGCACGCACCATGATAATGCATGACATCAGAAAAGTTCAGAAAAGTCTATGTGTACACGCCGCTACCTCGTTTTTCAAATAACTACACCTGTCCTCTCCAACGTTGTCGTTTGAAGCGGCAACCGCGATGGAACAGTGAGTGGGACGGCTGATTGATGACGGCCAAGATCGTCGACGACCATCACGGTGAACAATTCCATGGTGACTAAGCATTGACAAGCAGCAGGCATCACTACAGACGACGGCAAGTTTCGGCCCTCATTTGTGTGTGGTCCATGTACAATGATCAAGATGTTTAGGGTTTCATTTGTTTCCTGTTTCTGATGGTATTAGGCGAGCCCTTTGCGTTAGTTGTGTGAAAAAGTTGAGGCATGTGTAATTTTTGCTCTATTTAGTTAGGCCAGTAGATCAACTTTCTAGTTTTTCGATTTCGGGCTGATCAATGTCTCCATAATGGCCCTGTAGGGCAAAAAATTGTTAAGAGTTTGGTGATGTACTAATAATTAGTGTACTCTCGTTTTAGGTTGTAGTTCTATTTAGGGTTCACAATAACCCATTTTGAATGAATCTTCTTAGAAAGGACGCATCTTTTGAAAATTAAGTGTTTGGTGACGTACTTGATAGTATTAATCTTGATGCATGTAGGTAGTTGGTTAGTGAATCAATTAGTCTGGTCCGTGCGTGCCGTTAGGTGGGCTAGGTAGACGGACATGCATGTGTTAGTGCGTGCATGGGAAGCGGTCAAGCTGGTAGTGGCCAAGTGCAGCAGCAGGCATGTGTGATGTGCGTGCGTGCGCATTGTGTGCGGAGGCGCTGCGTGGCCAGGCTTCAAAGCCGGCTGGATTAGTCCAGGTTGTTAGCCAGCGAGGGGTGCGTCGGGTGAGCACCCGGGTATAAAATCCCCCACAGTGTATCGATGTAAAGTGCAGGTGTAGCTCCCAGCCGTGATGTAGCCTGTGTGCTGAATATAACGGAGGCGTTTGGGCGCCAGGGCGTTGGTCGCCGGGAAAAAAAAGTGTGCTCCTTCTTCCACCTCCGTCCGGCGTGAAAGAGAGAGCGGCAACAATAGTACTAATAATTAGTGTACTCTCGTTTTAGGTTGTAGTTCTATTTAGGGTTGACAATAACCCATTTTGAATGAATCTTCTTAGAAAGGACGCATCTTTTAAAAATAATATTTTATTCGTAGTGTAGACATTAACGTTCATGAATTCACCATGATATACATGATTTCTTGTTTTTCAGCGGTGTTAAACCTAATAGAACATGCATGAATGCTAAGATTATTTGGTTTGATTGTTGTATGTCTTCCTCTCCAGGAAACATGAGGGTAGTGCTAGGCTTTCCATGGGTCCTGCTCTCTAGCATTTTTTAATATTCTTAGGAGTATAAACCATAGTAATTTATCTTTACAATTCGTTTCCACTAGATTCTGTGGGAATATATATTTATCCAATGCATTCTCTTTGATAGAATCTTATGTTCTTTTGCACAATCTAGCATCGTTTCACCACCTTTAAATCATAAGACTGCATCAAATTATTGCATTTTCCTTTCTCTTTTGCTCTTTGATTTCTAGGAAGGGCCTAAGGAAAATAGTCATATACATGTAATTCAAACCATACAATCACAACAAACGATTCCACATGTTAGGAAGTTTTTCCACAAGTTTTGGTGGAAAAATACCAAATATACGGCCGAACCTAAAGGGGAAATTTTAATGTTTCAATGCATCCCGTGTCTTCCACTAACTATTCTCTCTTACTAATCAAGTAACATCCAACCTCAGAAATTCTCTTTTTTCTCTTGTGCACCATCCAAATGAGTTTCTTTTAGGATTCAACATGCCATGACATTCGTCCTGCAATTTTACTACTATTATATGTGAGAGTTTTACCTTCCAAAGGTGCCTACCATGTGTTTTTTTAATTCTTGGGCCTTGTGGTTTCTCAAAATACAAACGCCGTGAATTGTTTATTCATGCAAAATAAACTTTCTGATAAAAGGCAATATAACGATATCCACTACTTATTTCAATACACTATAGGAGATAACAGTGACCTTAGCACCTCTTCGCATGGTGTGAATAAACTATCTAACAACATACAACTAGAGTGTGGCCAAAGGATTTTACATTCCATTATTGTCCCTCAATACAGAAATGGTACAGGTTTATTGCATTGGTGGTTCTTCCTATGTTTAGGGATGGTGGCAATAGACCGCCAAAGTGTTTTGCAGTGTGGCACAAGTGTCGTCATCACCGGTAGCATAGTGTTGGTTAGACAACATGTAATGTTGTAGTTAATCATTAGGCGAAGGATACCATCCGACCAAGCGGTCATGGTTTATAAGAAAAAGGTGTGGTTTTTCCAAGATGGCCACACTATATAAATATCCATATTTGCGTTGAGTCTTTTTTGTTAGCAAATAAATATTTATGTTAAGAATTTACTGAATTTTCTGTTTTATTTGTTTGTCAAAATATAGATTTATTATGGTGTTCATAATTGTTTTAGTATTTTTTTGGTATACAGGAAACAACCAAAAAAATCAGGTGTTGGTCCACATGAGCATAGAAAGAGCACACTTATCGACTGCCCCATAAAGCATTTTTAGATGACTGAAGTGGAGCTTGGCAATTCCAGTGGATTATCATGTAAATATAATTTTTATTTAATGTTCATAATTGTAGAAAATGGTAGGGCAATCACTACCGTACTTATTTATGGACTCTAGGAACATATCAGTGACACTGGGACCACATAACACTAGCAAAAATTAAAATGATAAAGTTTGCAAGACTTGTGCAAGGTAATTCATGTCATTGGTGACACTGGCACAACATCATGTTGTAGTTGTATGTTCTTGCAGTGTGGCACCGGCGGCGGGGTGTTGGAGGGTTCGCGGCCCCGAGTACCTGGTCCCGGCGCTGCCCACGGCGCCGGAGGAGTCACTCCATGACGGTTTCCGTCAGGATGAACTGCATGAAATATCATAGATTAATAGAGTAGACACAAAACTTGCATAAATCCGGGCATAGTATACTTTACTACCACAATGCTACTACCCTACACCATTGATTCATAGAGTATAGTAACCTTGGGTGACCACTGGGCATGGCAGGGAGCAACATATGAATAAGATAGCTAGGATTGCCATGGTTGAAGAAGAGGGAGCTCTCTTCATGGTTCGTGCGACTGAACAAATAATAATTACGAAACAAGCTGGTTTGCCTTCCTTGTGTGGGAAAAATATTAACTTATTTCCTTACATATATATAAGATGTATACTAATATAAAAATACTCAAAGGGGCGGATCCAACAAATCTCAGCCATCAAGCAGTGTCAATCCAATGACCTATATTGCTGCAATGGTGAGCGGTTCAATGTATTTAATGTGTAATTAATAACATACCAAAGATAGATTATTTATGTAATTAATGTGTAATGTATATTCTATCATAATATTGACATGTAATTAGTTTTCTGCCTAATATGAGCATGCAATTATTTTTTGCCTGATATCAACGTGCATTGCACGTCCACATTACTGGTATACACGAAGATCAGAAATTACCTACCTACTCTGAAGAATTATCTTTGATGGAGGGAGGACCGACCGAGATCTCTAAAATCTAATCGCATTGAATGTAATTAATGGTTGATTTTTTCCATATTGTACAAATTATACAAGTATGTATCTGCAATTAGTATAACATTATTAAGATTTACCAGTCTGAAACGTCAATATTCTAACAGTTGAGATTTGTAGAATTTGCAGCCTAGCATATATATATTTCACACATATACCCAAAAGAGTGTGAACTAACATGTGGTTAGATGGTTAGAAGGACAGTGGTATCACCAGCCCACCAGGGTTCAAGTCCTGGTCTTCGCATTTATTCCTGGATTTATTTCAGAATTTCGGGCGATATGCTTTAAGTGGGAGGAGACGTTTCCGTCGACTACGAGGCGTCTACGGTAACTTCTTAAAATGTCTGAGATGATATGCCGGATCAGTCTCTCGGAGGTGCTCATAGAGGTAGGGTGTGCGTGTGTGCATTCATAGGGGTGAGTGTATGCGCGTATATATGACCACTTGTGTCTGTACCGTGTTCAAAAATATACCCAAAAGAGTTCGTACCATCCACAACCTGATAAATCTTATTGGATGACATGCAATGTACCTACCGATACTGACGTGTCAACTACCCCCTCCGTTCCAAATTATAGGATGTTTTGGATATTGAAATATGAACTACATACGAATTAAAATGAGTGAACAAACACATTAGAACACACATATATAAATATAACTCTGAGAAAAGTAAGAGCATCTTATATTTCGGAACGAAGGGACTATATGCCACTTTGACTTTGTTAATCTTGATGCTTCACAACAATAGTCTATAGCAGACATTACACGAGTCCGCACATCGGGTGGTGTGTTAGGGCATCTCTAGCCCTACCCTTACTCTTTAGTCTGGAAGGAATAGTAAATTGTCTCAACTCTCCAACAGGGAGAGCCCGCGCTATTGATATGATGAGGCCGGCTCTCGCACATACATCAAGAGATTATATCGGTGGTTCAAACTACCACAGAGATACATGGAGATACGAGAAGATTACATCAAGAGATAAGTAACAAATTCATACATGTACGTGACATGTTTAAAATCTCCAAATTTCTCCCTACAAAACTTAACTCCTCAAACGAGCTCGACCCCACATGAAAGTCTCTCTCTCTCTCTCTCTCTCTCTCTCTCTCTCTCTCTCTCTCTCTCTCTCCTCTCTCTCTCTCTCTCCCTCTCTCTCCATATTTTCTTAGATGACAAAATAAAAAAAAACTCACGGGAATCTTGCCGGAGGTAGGCAGAGGTGCATGGGCGTCGGGACCATTGTAGGGAGGGTGGAGAGGAGCATTTCTGTGGCATCGGTGGAGGAGATTAGTCATGCAAGGAGAAAGCGAGGTTACCGAGAGTTGAAATTTTCTGCCTAAAAGTATAAAGTGGGTGAGTTGTACTAATTTCATACTAAACCAAGCGACAATTAATATCGATCGGATGGAGTATCATTTTTTGAATAATTATAGTATAGGGAAGGGCTACATGGGGTTAATTCCCTGACCGACATATTAGGGGATTTCCTGGAAAAAAAAAAGACATATTAGGGGATTAAAGGACTATATGGGAAGGGCTATTGATGTTTTAAAGTGTATTACTGGATGTTTCTTATGCTTCTGGATTAGTTCTCCCATTCGTGTGATTACCGCTACTTACGTTTGGAGGTTCATCTGCATCCATGGGAGCTCGCCGTGGGTAGCAAGTTCTCATGGTCAAAGGTTGAGATTAGCTTGGCTAATAAATACTCCGTAAAACTATTAGGCTCTGCACACGGTGTACATGCAGCATGTGACGCTCACTCTTGAGTTTTCAAGGTCAAAGTCTAATGATCCAGGGTCTCAACTCTAGATGACGGATCATTTTAGCCGGTCAAACAAGCATTCGAGAATGTGACATTTGTGAGCTAAGATGCAACTGTTCACCCTGTAGCATTAGTGAGGTAACGGACTGCATCCGACTTATTTTTCCTCAAGTCCTCTTCCTCCTCCGGCTCTCTCACCCTCATCGTCCTATGACATGAAACGTTACAGCCGTCTCAATAATGGTTTGTAACCAGACTCTAGCTAGGACCTTTAACATTGATTCCACTGATACGGGGTGAAGACCGAGAGGGTTTGCCTTCCCTTATTATTCTTAGAAAACAAACCATACATGAGTGTGCTTTACAATATGTGTGCTCATTGCATCGGTGGTGCTTCATACATAGAGGGAATGTTTGCAATTGCTTGCATGGTCTTGCGATGTGGCGACGGCAGCATCCTTTTAATAGGAGGTCCGGGCCGCGGTGGCAAAGGAACCTTTGCTGGACGGTCTCCCTCTACATATACATACATATAAACACATTACACATATATCACTATTGACTAACCACTCCTAAATCATAATATGTGACTCCAGGCAAATACTGAGGGCTTGCGTGAATCAGAGCCTAGAATAGATTCATACAGCTCCTCATACTTACTTACGTTGGATGGCTGCCGAGCGTGGCAGCGAGCAGCATATGAATACGACAGCCAGGATTGCCACGGCTAGTGCGATGGAAGAAGAGGAAGATCGCTTCATAATCTTCTTCTCAATCATCCCCATGTAGTGCTTCTACTTGATGAGCGATGACTGCAATGAACCGTGTAGAAGTGTACAGGTGGCCGGATTGCCTTGCCTTGGGAGAGTAAGCTCATTAGTCAGTATATATACTCGGAGATGAAACGTTGAGTGTTAGCTAGTTCTACACTCATGGAGCCTCTCAGTTGGAGGGGCTCTAACGTGGTCAAAGTCTACTCGCAGCCTTGTGATCATATTACGTGAGGCAGATAAACATCAAATATTTTATGGACATCACTATGTTGTACTCCCTCTGTTCCATAATGTAGTGCCTATAGATTTTTTGAGAAGTCAAACTTTGCAAATTTTGACCAAGTTTGTAGAGAAAAATATTTATATCTACAATAGCAATAATATATAATGTGAAACTACATCTTATGATGAAACTAGTGATATATGTTTCGCACTCTAGATGTAAATATTTTTCTTCACAAACTTGGTCAAAGTTTGTGAGATTTGACTTTTCAAAAATCTATAGGCACTACATTATGGAACGGAGTGAGTAGTATATTGATCATGTGGAAGCTTGTGCCACCTCATGGCTTATTCTGTTGTCAAGTCTCAGTCAGATTATTAACATGGTCAAACCAGGACAGGCCCTATGTTTTGGAAGGCCCTAGGGCGAACACAACGACATGGCCCCTAGGTTCTAAGACTCTGTGTGCGTGTGCGTGTGTGTGTGATAAATAAGTAAATAAATATAACGCCATTTGCATAATACTCAGATCGCTTTCTTTCATTTCTCTCGATTTTTCTGCACCTGACAAATGCTTCTTAGGCAATATTGTAAGGCAGACCAATGTCCTACAATAATGAAGAAAAAATAGTACACAAAACTAGTAATTGTATATCAAAACCCCAATCATATACGTATAACGTAATTGTAATAAAATTCGGGGCCATCAGGCGCTAGCACTAGAAAAATGAGATACAAGCGGCATGTGCCTCGCAGGTTAAAGAGCAATGAGAAGGTATCATGACATCTATATCAAAAGTTATATCAACGCTAGGGACATCATTGTATAACTAAACCAGTTCTGATGCATTTTCCCTTTGTTACATCTTAATTCAGGTACCAAGGCTGTCCCTAGGAACAGAGCCACGACCAACTAGGTATGTATTTTGTCCCATTAGAAATGACGTGAAGCTATAATCTAAAGATTTTTGCGTGGATTGTACCCCGCCAAAACTATTGTTGCTATAGATAGAGCCATGGGGATAAAAACGCACGACAACGAGGGTCAACGCAATTTTGCCCTCCGTTGCGGCCTGCAGTGCCTACTCCGGCAGTCCTCTTCCCATGGCATACCAGCAGGTACAAAAAAAATGCCCAAATCAAATTATTCACTGTAGTTCTCCGCTGACGGCCGGCAGTCTAGGTTTCTCTTCATTGCATGTCAGTTGGATCGCTGGTGCAGTACCCAACTCTTCATTGTAGTTCTCTGCTGACGGCGACCGGCCCGTCCCTTGGCCGTGCAGTACGCCTTGGAGGTTCGGCGATGGACGCGTTTGGAGATGGACTCGCACAGGATGAGGAAACTGTCTGGCGTCATGGTGGCGTTGATGGTAGAGAGGCCTGGCAAGGTCGGTGCAACAGTTCTGCTCCGAGGATGGACCGAGAGATGATGGAGGTGGCGGCCCTTGCAGCGTGTGGTGCTCACTGGGAGTGTGCCTGACCGGTGTGGGACCAAATCCAGGTAGTGGCTTGGATGGGACACCCGGCTTTAGATGTTAGGCTTTAGTGCGATGTCCGTTTGGTATTAGACCCGGACATTCGGCACACCTTCATTAAGGGGATAGGAGTAGCAACGGGGTTGCCAAGATGGTGGCCTCAGGCTTATTGATGTATCACCTTGTATGATCTTTGTGAATAATTAATAATATAACTGCCTGCATCGTCCAGATGCAAAGGCCGGGGGTACATCCGCCTTTTCAAAAAAAAA
>LR738711.1:3929753-3949849 GCA_902687465.1 Secale cereale
ACGTATAGCACGAAAAAAAAAAAGGGCAGTTGCACAATCTACGCCCGCCCCATCTACTCGCCAGCCCCATCTGTTCGCACGCCCGCCCGCCGTTCCAAGTGACAGATCGCCGCCGCCGCGGATCGCTGCCGTCCTTCCCCCGTCTGTACGGCGGCGGATCGCCGCCGTACTTACCCGGACCGCCGCCGCCCTCGCCGTCCCAACGTCCTGGCCGCCTTCTGAACGTCAACGCCCGCCCGCTGTGCAAAGTGGCCGATCGCCGCCGTCCTTCCCCCGTCCGCCGCCGCTGATAACCCGTCGACGCCGCCCTCGCCGGTTGCTCGTCGTGCACGTCGCCACCTGAAGTCCGTCGTCGAACGCCGGCGACGTCTACACCGCGGGCCAAGGTTTGTCATCTAAACCCTAGCGGGCATGAGGCGGGCATGATGCGTAGAAGTTAGGTCTAGTTTAGGGTTCATCAAAACCTCCCGCCGCAGCGCCTCATGTACGTACTAGACCTAACACACGATATTCTGCAGTTCTGTGAGGTAGGCGTGTTGACATGGATGAAGAATCCGCATGTGGGAGGGAGAAGAATGATACTGATAAGGTGACTAAAACTGATAACAATAATTTGAACGAAGATGATGACAGCAGCGACAATGATTCCATCTCGTCATATGATATCTTACCTCCGGAGGATTTTGATAATAATGAACATGGCGCAAATAGTGAAAACGTAAGTGGCATAACCGTTGCTTTTATTTTTTGATTTTGCAAAGTATGGCATGCCTAACTATTTATTTTTGTGTACAAATTTGCAGGAAGATGTGGATGTACACAATGTGCAAAATAGTTTTCAGGAATCATTCGCAGATAACTTGAGCCAGGTTAGTTCATAGTTGATGTATATCGATCAACAACATTAATTAAATGGTATTAGTTGACTTATATATTTTCAACTGAATTTTGTAGGAGGAGTCATATGATCCTAGTGATGATCAGGATGAGGGAGGGATCGACATTCAGGAGGCTCGAAGGCAGCAGAAGATGGTGGAGACACATTGGAAGGTCATGGCTATGACCTTCCGATCGCAAGGGGATGCATACATATTCTACAACAATCACGCTAAAGAGCACGGGTTCAGCATCAGGAAACAGAAGGTGAAACGAGGTGCTTCAGGAATGATTCGGTACCGGCGGTTTCTTTGCTCCAGGGCAGGGAGAAGGCAGAGCAAGTTCATAACCATGGAGGGCCGCAAGCGGAGGCTTAGACCGGAGACTCGTTGCGACTGTGGTGCACATATGGTGGTGAAGCTGGACAGAGAGCGTGGCGTTTGGTTCGTCGCGTCATTCGTTGATGATCACAACCACATGATGGCTCCGCCCGATGAGGTTTGTTTTTTGTGGTCACACCGGCGGATTGGATATGGCACGAGGGCCGAGATATTGGTGATGGAAGCTGCCGGGATAAGAAAGCATATAATAATGGACAATTTCATCAGCAGATATGGTTCGTACGATAAGTGTGGGCTTATCAGAAGGGACATTTACAATTTATGTTGCAGAGAGAAGATGAAGCTTATGGCACAGGGTGATGCTGAGACAGCAGTTGGCATAATGAGGAGCAGAAAGGAGAAGGACCCTGAGTTTTTTTTTGAGTATGTGCTTGACAAGGAAGGGCGACTGAAGAGTATGTTCTGGTGCGATGCACAGTCGCGGAGGGACTATCAGGACTACGGAGATGTGGTAGTGTTTGATAGCACTTATAAAATGAACAGATATGGCATGCCGTTCGTCCCCTTTGTTGGAGTTAACAACCACCGTTGCACCACAGTGTTTGGTTGTGCTATCATTGCTGATGACACCGAAGAGACATACGTTTGGCTGCTGCAGACTTTTCTGAAAGCAAACTGTCAGGTGAAGCCAAAGTCCATAATCACAGACGGTGACGCGGCAATGATCCAGGCTATTCGGTCTGTTCTTTCAGATGTCATACATCGTCTTTGCTCCTGGCATATTGAAAAAAATATGCAGCGGCACCTGCACTACAAGTCACTGGATGAGTTTAGATCGCTCTTGTACTATGCCACCTCTCAGGCGAACTTTGAGCAGAGATGGACCGCTTTCTATGTTAAGTGGAAGACGGAAAAAACAGAAGAGTGGCTTAACAGGATGTACAGAAAGAGAACACTTTGGGCAGCTTCATATCTTTCAGATGGTTTTTTCCTTGGTATGCGAAGTAACCAGAGAAGCGAAAGCCTCAACTCCTGCCTTCACCTTCACCTGGACTACGGTATGACAATAGTTGATTTGGTAGTGCATTATGAGAACTGTATAGTTCGCCTCCGTGAGAACGAGGCGTACGATGACCACGAGGCACGTCAGAAATTACCGCCGTCGGTTACTGAATATAAGGCCCTCGAGGAGCATGCAGCCAAAGTATTCACACCTGCTAATTTCTACATACTCCAAGATGATTTGCATAAGATGGGTCAGCTGGAGATATTTGAGACGCTCGTGGGAATTGAGCGTCAGACATTCATGGTGACATGGAAGGACAACCACAAATTCAGGTACAATGTTGTTTATGAACCAGGTAACTCAGAACAAACTATAACATGCAGTTGTCTTAGGATGGTTCGTAAAGGGCTGCCATGCAAACACATTCTATTTGTTCTTCATCATCTGAACATAACTGAGATACCAAAATGTTGTGTCCTACATCGGCTGTCGAAAAATGCGAGAGATGGGTTGCCTGTGCAACGGAAGAGTGATATGTTTGGATGGGGTTGGTCAGGACCATTGGAGAGAGAACGATATAGTGAAATAACCATAAAAACCGCGGAAGCTGCTCATGTTGCAGCAAATGATCCCTTCTTGTTTGATGAGTTGATGAAGGCTCTGAACTCCATAATTGCGCAGAAAAAGATTTCAGAGGAGGAACTTATAGGAAGTAGGAGGTACGCTAAGCTTAAGAAGGTGGCAAATCAGGCGCACCAAGTTCAACCTGGTATTGGTGATCCTGAAAAAGTTTCGACGAAGGGTGCACCTAAGAAGGGGCGGTCAAAGGGGGGCCCCGATATTACGAAGAATGGTAGGCCAAAAGATTTTACAGAGAAGAAAAGTGGTCCTTTATGTAGTCTGTGTGGTCTCCCAGGTCATAACAAGGCTACATGTAAGAAGAATGAGAAGTGAGTTGCAACTTTCTTATTTTGGTTATCTTGCCAATTTGATTTCACCGAATATATTTTCACACTCATATTGTTCATATTTTGTTCAGGAATTGTGCGTAGAGAAGAAGCTTGTAAGTGAAAGAAAGATTCTCAAGATCATGGAGAACAAACGAGTCTGAGGATGTGGTGTTGGCTATTATCTGCTTTAAATAAACGTGCCGTTGTCGGCACTAGATACTATTTTCTTCATAGTAAGACATATTTTTATTGTAATGCGGCATGGTTTAGCATGTTCCGCAACTAAATAAACATGTCGTGATCGGTATTTGCTATATTATTTATGTGGGTGTCACTCTTGTATGCATCATTGGCTGTTATTTTTAATACGGTTTTGCTATGTGCTGTAATCTGGACGACGGCTGTGTTTAAGTGAAAAACACAGCTTACGTATATTTAAAAATAAAACTAACACAAAAAAAATATGCCCGATCACCGCAACGGGGCCCACAGTGGCGTCCAGATCACACCCAAATCAAGCCCGAAGGCGACTCGGGCGGCTGATAGAGCCGCTAATGGGGCCGAAACGGGGTCCAACGGGGCTGCAGGCGGCATAGGAGAGGAGCTCGATGGAGGGGACGGAGACTGCTATTTAAGCCGGTCGTCGCGTCCCCCGGCTTCCGAGGTGGGACTAAATTCCCTCGACGCGTCGCGCCCCGTGCTGCAAGCGGTCACCAGGCCGGCCACTCCCCCGGCCAGCCCAGTTCGTCCCACGTCCTCCCCCGGCCCAGCTTCCCCGGGCCACGCCCCCGACCGCGAAAGATAAAGAAATGAAAAATATATGGATAAAAAAAACAAAATAAAAGAAATAAGAAAAATAAACATAAAAAATAAAAAAAGTAAACATAAAAAATAAAAGATTAAAATAATAAAAAATTAAATAATAAAAAAAGACAGCTAATAATGAGATTTAATATACATGATTTGACTACATCCTAATTGTTACAATAATAACAATTACGGTGTAGTCAAATCATGTATTTCAAACAATCTTACTAACTGTTTTCTTATATGCGTATGCAGTCGTATATAAACAGGTCTTGATGACCTTCGGCGGGCGAGGTGGGACTAAACGTGTAGCCGGCTGCTTCCGTTGGGCGACGGTAGCGGGCGGGGGCGTGGGCCGGGGAAGGCGACGTGGGCCGGGGAAGGCTGGCCAGGGGAGGGGCCGGCCTATGACCGTGTGCAGCGCGGGGCGCGACGCGACTAGGTAAATTTAGTCCCACCTCGGAAGCCGGGGGACGCGACGACCGGCTTAAATAGCAGCCTCCGTCCCCTCCATCGAGCTCCTCTCCTATGCCGCCCGCAGCCCCGTTGGACCCCGTTTCGGCCCCATTAGCGGCTCTATCAGCCGCCCGAGTCGCCTTCGGGCTTGATTTGGGTGTGATCTGGACGCCTCTGTGGGCCCCGTTGCGGTGGTCGGGCATAAATTTTTGTGTAAGTTTTATTTTTAAATATACGTAAGCTTTGTTTTTCACTTAAACAAAGCCGTCGCCCAGATTACAGCACATATCAAAACCATATTAAAAATAAACATAAAAAATAAAAGATTAAAATAATAAAAAAATTAATAATTAAAAATTAATAAATAAAAAAAGACAGCTAATAATGAGATTTAATATACATGATTTGATTACACCCTAATTGTCACAATAATAACAATTAGGCAGTAGTCAAATCACATATAGTAAACATTATTACTAACTGTTTTCTTATATGCGTATGCAGTCGTATATAAACAGGTCTCGACGACTTTCGGCGGGCGAGGTGGGACTAAATTTGTAGCCGGCTGCTTCCGTTGGGCGACGGGAGCGGGCGGGGGCGTGGGCCGGGGAAGGCGACGTGGGCCGAACTGTGCTGGCCGGGGGAGGGGCCGGCCTGTGACCGTGTGCAGCGCGGGGCGCGACGCGACTAGGTAAATTTAGTCCCACCTCGGAAGCCGGGGGACGCGACAAGCGGCTTAAATAGCTGCCTCCGTCGCCTCCATCGAGCTCCTCTCCTATACCGCCCGCAGCCCCGTTGGACCCCGTTTCGGGCTCATTAGGTGCTCTCTCAGCCGCCCGAGTCGCCTTCGGGCTTGATTTGGGTGTGATCTGGACGCCACTGTGGGCCCTGTTGCGGTGGTCGGGCATATTTTTTTGTGTAAGTAATATTTTTAAATATACGTAACCTGTGTTTTCACATAAACACAGCCGTCGTCCAGATTACAGCACATAGCAAAATCGTATTAAAAATAACAGCCAATGATGTATACAAGAGTGACACCCACATAAATAATATAGCAAATACCGATCACGACATGTTTATTAAGTTGCGGAACATGCTAAACCATGCCGCATTACAATAAAAAGATGTCTTACTATGAAGAAAATAGTATCTAGTGCCGACAACGGCACGTTTATTTCAATCAGATAGTAGCCAACACTCCATCCTCACACTCGTTTGTTCTCGATGATCTTCAGAATCTTCTCTTTCACTACTTCCATGGTGTTGCATTCCGAGAAAAGTATTTCAGCTAGAATGCGTCCCCTTGAAGAATTAATAACTTCTTGGTCAAACTCACATATCCAGTCATCTCCGTCCCAGTTTTCAATGCACTTGATCACAAAAAGACCACAAGAGACACTGCAAGACAGCACGAGTTGTGTTATTCATGGATCAAACAAGTACATCTGTATACCTCATTGCGAACGTACCTGTCAGTTTGTAACGGCATAGGGTATTCCTTTATTGGCCAGGAAGATACGTCAAGATGTTCCGTTGCAATAATGGAGTTCACCTCAGTCGTATCTTTAGCTATCTCAGCCCTCTGAAAATAAAATTTGAAATTCATATGAAGTACGTGTCGCATAACTACATTTTTGTTTACGTGAAGTTGTAAGCTTACCAGCTTAGCAATTTTTGTAAGAACTGTCTCGCTGCAGTCACCAAGAGAGTCTAAGACTTGAAACTCTTTTTTCTCGTTGTGCATAAGAACTGTTATCCAATGATTTTCTTGCACATGAAAAGGAAAGTATGCCTACAACAAAGTATTTTTATGTTGGTGTACCCACGGATAATTATATAGTAGAAAAGAATATAGTAAAGTTAAGTACCTTATCTTTAACGAAATACTCTTCAGTAACTCTAGACACCATTTTACTTTGATTTGTGAAATGTTCCATAAAATGCTTCTTAGAGTTTTTAACCTTCCCATCACCACGAAGGATAAGCCAGTGTGACACCCAAGATGATACTATGTGACGGTCAGCACGAGGATGATGGGTCTGCATATGGTTGCAATAACTATTGATGACCTGAAAATAACATAACAACAATACGCCTATTAGGTAATTCATACAAATGACATGTACAACTTCATAAATTAATGTCAATACTTACGGCGCCCTGTAACCACTGTTTTGAAATAATGGCTTCAAGCATATTAGATGTACATGTCTCCCCACCAATGCCCGTCATGTGCACAACAGTTTTCCTACAAAGCTTCTCCGAGGATGCTAGTTTCTGGACATAAATCTTAGCAGCCTCTATGTGTTCCTCATCAATGTAATCGGTACTAACCAGTACAGCTCTCACGCCAAACAAATCTAAAATAGTAAACAACAATGAGTTCATAAAGTGTGCATGCAAGGACAGAAATATCTTCGAACAATAAATTACCTAGCACTTACTTTTCCTTCGACGTTTGCGTCCACCGTTTTGCTGGTACGGTGAACGATAGTATTTTGACTGTTTCCTCTTCCGTTTCCCATCATTATCCTTAGTGCCTTTTACTTGAGCTTTTTTAATAAGGGTCTTCAAACTATCCATACTAATCTCCTCAGATTTATCCGCGCTAGACCCGTCTGACACTGTATTGATATTCTTGGGGGTTGCGGTAAGAGCTGGAAACTCATCTGTGTCTACCGTTGCTAGAGATGGGTCGGTTGAATTACCATTCTCCTCGATCACGAAGGGGTCGCCTTCATCTCCTGTACCGGGTGTGTTGAGATGCACACCTTTATCACTCCTCAACTTCTTCTCATTTCCAGTGGTGAAGGATGCCTCCAACCCGTTGTCCATATCTTCTTTTGCAGGAGTTGATTTTACATCTGTCCAGTATTTTGATGGACCATACTTGTCCACCCACTCTTCAGTATTCTCCACAAACTCAACCTCTTCACGAAACCCCATGTTTGACTTGGAGACAAGACCTTTCTTCAACAGCTTCTGCAGTACTATCTGCAATGACACGTCGATAACATTAACTACATGCGAACATTATGAATATGTAAACTCATGTAAATTAAAATACACTTCACTCGTTACCTCAGCACATTTTCCAGGGAGAAGACTAATTTCTTTTTGCATATCTTTCATGCATTTCATTAATTGATCTAATGTGGCGTCCCTGCTCGACGAAGCCTCATCTCTATTATCTTTTCTTCGTGAGACACGACATGTTCGCTCTTCCGGCTCCAATTCTTCCTCCGCAATTTTTCCTTGTTGAGCGATTAATGTCTGTCTGTACTTCTCACTTATCAAGTCATCAATCTATCACAGAGCAAAGCAAATTAATTCCCTCTACATTTATATAGTCACATAAATGCATGCAGTACGAACTAGTAATACATACCATCCCATTACCACGAACGTATGACGTGTCGTACGCGTCACGCTTCTTAGCCTCATCCTCTGTCCAATTAAGCATCAACGGATATTCATGAGCTAGTGGATCAAATGTCTCTAAGTCCAGTGGCTGCACTTTCTCCCAAAACAAGTACTGCACAAACATGAAGTACATTAGCAAACGTTTTCTTAGAAAATATAACTCGCATTAAACAATTATATAATGTAAGATTTACCTGTAGGAGGGCAAGGTTTCCGACCGGCCAAGTAAATTTTGTAGTATCTGACTGGGTCTTTGTGATGCCTTCAATGCAAATGCGTAAAGTGAACGCGTTCCAATTAAATGCTTTGATGGCCTCCACATCCTCCACTAACTTGTAAAAAGCATTAGGAACTTCTTTCGTGGAGTGCGGTGCAAGAACAGTGCCTAAAAGAACCAGAACAGTTCTACGGAGGAAATCATCATCGTATGTGCCACTGGCAACGATGTGCTCAATCAGCTGGTCTATCATCATTTGACCCGTATTGGAATCTACAAAACGACTTGGCACTTTCACCTTCAACTTTAACCCCCCTTTGCCTATCGCTTTCATGGCATCTTTGCCCTTGTTCTGAAGCCCAAAAATGTCAAACACATCTTCAGTGCGCAATGATATCGCACCGTTTTTTGATGGCATAATGATTTTTTTCTTTCCAAATCATATGATTTAATTATGAATTTCAGCAAACACTTTCGCATGAGAACACTGGGAATCAACAACAATTTTTCTAATGCAGTGCTTGCAAAACGCTTTTTCTGCCTAGAGTTAAGTCTGCTGACCAACAAACACCACTTCTCAACAGAACAAAATATGTCTGCGTACTCGTCCATCACTACAAATATGAGCAACAAAAATATTAGCTCGTACTACATCTCTTCGAAACATGATGATTGAACATTAATTATGGAAAAAAATTACCTCGGCGGATGGGGGGGGTGGAGAAGTCGAGGTGGGGAGCAGCGTCGGGTCGCGTCCGTGACAGATGGTGTCGGAACCAGCGGCGACGTAATTGTGCGCGGGCGGCGGGCTCAGGTCGCGTCGAGCGCGGCGGTCACAGGTGGCGTCGAGGGCGGCGGGCTCAGGTCACGTCGAGGGCGGCGGGCTCAGGTGGCGTCGAGGGCGGCGGTCACAGGTGGCGTCGAGGGTGTTGGGGAACGTAGTATTTTAAAATTTTCCTACGATCACGCAAGATCTATCTACCAGATGCATAGCAACGAGAGGGAAGAGTGTGTCTACGTACCCTCGTAGACCGGAAGCGGAAGTGTCAAGTGACGCGGTTGATGTAGTCGAACTTCTTCACGATTCAACCGATCAAGCACCGAACGTACGGCACCTCCGCGTTCAGCACACGTTCAGCTTGATGACGTCCCACGAGCTCTTGATCCAGTTGAGCTTCACGGGAGAGTTTCGTCAGCACGACGGCGTGGTGACGGATATGATGTATCTACCGGCGCAGGGCTTCTCCTAAGCACTGCAACGGTATGACCGAGGTGTGTTTCTGTGGAGGGGGGCACCGCACACGGCTGGAACAATTCAACTTGTGTCTTTGGGTGCCCCCCTGTCCCCGTATATAAAGGAGGGAGGGAGAGGCCGGCCCTAGAGGGGGCACGCCAAGTGTGGGGAGTCCTACTAGGACTCCCAAGTCCTAGTAGGATTCCCCTTTCCTTTCCGGAGTAGGAGAGAAGGAAAGAGGGGGAGAGGGAGAAGGAAAAGGGGGCTGCACCCCTTGTCCAATTCGGACTAGAAGGGGGGCACGCGCCTCCTTCCTTTTGGCCTCTCTCTTCTATTCCCGTAACTCCCCGGTACTCCGAAAATACCCGAATCACTCGGAACCTTTCCGATGTCCGAATATAGTCGTCCAATATATCGATTTTTACGTCTCGACCATTTCGAGACTCCTCGTCATGTCCCCGGTCTCATCCAGGACTCCGAACTCCTTCGATACATCAAAACTCATAAACTCATAATACCGATCGTCATCAAACGTTAAGCGTGCGGACCCTACGGGTTCGAGAACTATGTAGACATGACCGAGACTCATCTCCGGTCAATAACCAATAGCGGAACCTGGATGCTCATATTGGCTCCTACATATTCTACGAAGATCTTTATCGGTCAAACCGCATAACAACATACGTTGTTCCCTTTGTCATCGGTATGTTACTTGCCCGAGATTCGATCGTCGGTATCTCAATACCTAGTTCAATCTCGTTACCGGCAAGTCTCTTTACTCGTTCCGTAATACATCATCCTGCAACTAACTCATTAGCTGCAATGCTTGCAAGGCTTATTATGATGTGTGTTACCGAGAGGGCCCAGAGATACCTCTCCGACACTCGGAGTGACAATTCCTAATCTTGATCTATGCCAACACCACGAATACTTTCGGAGACACCTGTAGAGCATCTTTATGATCACCCAGTTACGTTGTGACGTTTGATAGCACACAAGGTGTTCCTACGGTATTCGGGAGTTGCATAATCTCATAGTCATAGGAACATGTATAAGTCATGAAGAAAGCAATAGCAGTAAAACTAAACGATCATAGTGCTATGCTAACGGATGTGTCTTGTCCATCACATCATTCTCCTAATGATGTGATCCCGTTGATCAAATGACAACTCATGTCTACGGTTAGGAAACATAACCATCTTTGATCAATGAGCTAGTCTAGTAGAGGCATACTAGGGACACTCTGTTTTGTCTATGTATTCACACATGTACTAAGTTTCCGGTTAATACAATTCTAGCATGAATAATAAACATTTATCATGATATAAGGAAATATAAATAACAAGTTTATTATTGCCTCTAGGACATATTTCCTTCAGTCTCCCACTTGCACTAGAGTCAATAATCTAGCTCACATCGCCATGTGATTTAATACCGATAGTTCACATCGTTATGTGAATAACACCCATAGTTCACATCACCATGTGACCAACACCCAAAGGGTTTACTAGAGTCAATAATCTAGTTCACATCGCTATGTGATTAATACCCAAGAGTAATAAGGTGTGATCATGTTTTGCTTGTGAGAGAAGTTTAGTCAACGGGTCTGTCACATTCAGATCCGTATGTATTTCGCAAATTTCTATGTCTACAATGCTCTGCATGGAGCTACTCTAGCTAATTGCTCCCACTTTCAATACGCATCCAGATTGATACTTAGAGTCATCTGGATTTAGTGTCAAAGCTTGCATCGGCGTAACCCTTTACGACGAACTCTTTATCACCTCCATAATCGAGAAACATTTCCTTAGCCATCCAGTTACTAAGGATAATTTTGACCGCTGTACAGTGATCTACTCTTGGATCACTATTGTACCCCCTTGACAAACTCATGGCAAGGTAAACAACATGTTTGGTACACAACATGGCATACTTGATAGAACCTATGGCTGAGGCATAGGGAATGACTTTCATTCTCTCTATATTTTTCTGCCGTGGTCTGGCTTTGAGTCTTACTCAACTTCACACCTTACAAGTCAGGCAAGAACTCCTTCTTTGACTGATCCATTTTTGAACTACTTCAATATCTTATCAAGGTATGTACTTATCGAAAGTCTTATCAAGCGTCTTGATCTATCTCTATAGATCTTGATGCCCAATATGTAAGCAGCTTCACCGAGGTCTTTCATTGAAAAACTCTTATTCAAGTATCCTTTTATGCTGTCCAGAAATTCTATATCATTTCCAATCAACAATATGTCATCTTCATATAATATTAGAAATGCTACAGAGCTCCCACTCACTTTCTTGTAAATACAGGCTTCTCCAAAAGTCTGTATAAAACCATATGCTTTGATCACCTCATCAAAGCGTATATTTTAACTCCGAGATGCTTGCACCAGTCCATAGATGGATCGCTGGAGCTTGCATACTTTGTCAGCACCTTTTGGATCGACAAAACATTCTGGTTGTATTATATACAACTCTTCTTTGAGATATCCATTTAGGAATGCAGTTTTGACATCCATTTGCCAGATTTCATAATCATAAAATGCGGCAATTGCTAACATGATTCAGACAGACTTAAGCATCGCTACAGGTGAGAAAGTCTCATCGTAGTCAACTCCTTGAACTTGTCGAAAACCTTTCGCAACAAGTCGAGCTTTGTAAATAGTAACATTACCGTCTGCGTCGGTCTTCCTCTTAAAGATCCATTTATTTTCGATGACCTGCCGATCATCGGGCAAGTCAACCAAAGTCCACACTTTGTTCTCATACATGGATCCCATCTCAGATTTCATGACTTCAAGCCATTTTGCGGAATCTGGGCTCATCATCGCTTCCTCATAGTTCGTAGGTTCATCATGGTCTAGTAACATGATTTCCAGAACTGGGTTGCCGTACCACTCTGGTGCGGAACGTACTCTGGTTGATCTACGACGTTCAGCAGAAACTTGATCCGAAGTTTCATGATCATTATCATTAACTTCCTCACTAATTGGTGTAGGATTCACTGGAACAATTTCCTATGATGTACTACTTTCCAATCCGGGAGAAGGTACAATTACCTCATCAAGTTCTACTTTCCTCCCACTCACTTCTTTCGAGAGAAACTCTTTTTCTAGAAAGGATCCATTCTTAGCAACGAATATCTTGCCTTCGGATCTGTGATAGAAGGTGTACCCAACAGTTTCTTTTGGGTATCCTATGAAGATTTACTTTTCCGATTTGGGTTCGAGCTTATCATGTTGAAACTTTTTCACATAAGCATCGCAGTCCCAAACTTAAATAAACGACAACTTTGGTTTCTTGCTAAACCAAAGTTCATAAGGTGTCGTATCAACGGATTTAGATGGTGCCCTATTTAACGTGAATGTAGCTGTCTCTAATGCATAACCCCAAAAGCGATAGTGGTAAATCGGTAAGTGACATCATCGATCGCACCATATCTAATAAAGTACGGTTATGACGTTCGGACACACCATTACACTGTGGTGTTCCAGGTGGCATGAGTAGTGAAACTATTTCACATTGTTTTTACTGAAGGCCAAAACTCGCTAACTCAAATATTTTACCTCTACGATCATATCGTAGAAACTCTTATTTTCTTGTTACGATGATTCTCCACTTCACTCTGAAATTCTTTGAACTTTTCAAATGTTTCAGACTTGTGCTTCATTAAGTAGATATACCCATATCTGCTCAAATCATCAGTGAAGGTCAGAAAATAACGATACCCGCCGCGAGCTTCAACACTTATTGGTCCACATACATCTGTATGTATGATCTCCAACAAATCTGTTGCTCGCTCCATTGTTCCGGAGAACGGAGTTTTTAGTCATCTTGCCCATGGGGCATGGTTCGCAAGCACCAAGTGATTCATAATCAAGTGATTCCAAAAGTCCATCATTATGGAGTTTCTTCATGCGTTTTACACCAATATGACCTAAACGGCAGTGCCACAAATAAGTTGCACTATCATTATTAACCTTGCATCTTTTGGCTTCAATATTATGAATATGTGTATCACACGATCGAGATCCAAAAAAAACATTTTCATTGGGTGTATGACCATAGAAGGTTTTATTCATGTAAACAGAACAACAATTATTCTCTAACTTACATGAATAACCGTATTGCAATAAACATGATCAAATCATATTCACGCTCAACACAAACACCAAATAACACTTATTTAGGTTCAACACTAATCCCGAAAGTATAGGGAGTGTGCGATGATGATCATAGCAATCTTGGAACTATTTCCAATACACATCGTCACTTCATCCTTTAACTAGTTTCTGTTCATTATGCAACTCCCATTTCGAGTTACTACTTTTTAACAACTGAACCAATATCAAATACCGAGGGGTTGCTATGAACACTAGTAAAATACACATCAATAATCTGTATATCAAATATACCTTTGTTCACTTTGCCATCCTTCTTATCCGCCAAATATCTAGGGCAGTTCCACTTCTAGTGATCATTTCCTTTGCAGTAGAAGCACTTAGTTTCAGGTTTGAGTTTAGCTTTGGGTTTCTTCACGGGAGTGACAACTTGCTTGTCATTCTTCTTGAAGTTCCCCTTCTATCCCTTTGCCCTTTACTTGAAACAAGTGGTCTGGTTAACCATCAACATTTGATGCTCTTTCTTGATTTCTACCTTCGCCGATTTCAGCATCGTGAAGAGCTCGGGAATTACTTTCGTCATCCCTTGCATATCATAGTTCATCACGAAGTTCTACTAACTTGGTGATAGTGTCTAGAGAACTTTGTCAATTACTATTTTATCTGGAAGATTAACTCCCACTTGATTCAAGCAATTGTACTACCCAGACAATCTGAGCACATGCTCACTTGTTGAGCTATTCTCCTCCATCTTGTAGGCAAAGTACTGTCAGAGGTCTCATACCTCTTGACACGGGCATGAGTATGAAATACTAATTTCAACTCTTGGAACATCTTATATGCTCTGTGGCGTTCAAAACGTTTTTGAAGTCCCGATTCTAAGCCGTAAAGTATGGTGCACTAAACTATCAAGTAGTCATCATATCGAGCTTTTGTCAAAACGTTCATAACGTCTGCATCTGCTCCTGCAATAGGTTTGTCACCTAGCGGTGCATCAAGGACATAATTCTTCTGTGCAGCAATGAGGATAATCCTCAGATCACGGAACGATTCTGCATCATTGCTACTAACATCTTTCAACTTAGTTTTCTCTAGGAACATATAAAATAAACGGGGAGCAACATCGCGAGCTATTGATCTACAACATAGATATGCTAATACTACCAGGACTAAGTTCATGATAAATTAAAGTTCAATATAATCATATTACTTAAGAACTCCCACTTAGATAGACATCCCTCTGGTCATCTAAATGATCACGTGATCCAAATCAACTAAACCATGTCCGATCATCACGTGAGATGGAGTAGTTTCAATGGTGAACATCTTATGTTGATCATATCTACTATATGATTCACGCTCGACCTTTCGGTCTCCAGTGTTCCGAGGCCATATCTGTATATGCTAGGCTCGTCAAGTTTAACCCGAGTATTCTGCGTGTGCAAAACTGGCTTACACCCGTTGTATTTGAACGTAGAGCTTATCACACCCGATCATCACGTGGTGTCTCGGCACGACGAACTTTCGCAACGGTGCATACTCAGGGAGAACACTTATACCTTGAAATTTAGTAAGGGATCATCTTATAATGCTACCGTCGTTCTAAGCAAAATAAGAAGCATAATAAGATAAACATCACATGCAATCAAAATATGTGACATGATATGGCCATCATCATCTTGTGCTTTTGATCTCCATCTCCAAAGCACCGTCATGATCACCTTCGTCACCGGCTTGACACCTTGATCTCCATCGTAGCATCGTTGTCGTCTCGCCAACTATTGCTTCTTCGACTATCGCTACCGCTTAGTGATAAACTAAAGCAATTACATGGCGATTGCATTTCATACAATAAAGCGACAACCTTATGGCTCCTGCCAGTTGCCGATAACTTTACAAAACATGATCATCTCATACAAAAACGTATAACTCATCATGTCTTGACCATATCACATCACAACATGCCCTGCAAAAACAAGTTAGACGTCCTCTACTTTGTTTGTTGCAAGTTTTACGTGGCTGCTACGGGCTTAGCAAGAACCGTTCTTACCTACGCATACAAAACCACAACGATGTTTTGTCAAGTATGTGCTGTTTTAACCTTCACAAGGACCGGGCGTAGCCACACTTTATTCAGCTAAAGTGAGAGAGACAGACACCCGCCAGTCACCTTTAAGCAACGAGTGCTCGTAACGGTGAAACCAGTCTCGCGTAAGCGTACGCGTAATGTCGGTCCGGGCCGCTTCATCTCACAATACCGCCGAAGCAAAGTATGACATGCTGGTAAGCAGTATGACTAGTATCGTCCACAATCTCATTGTGTTCTACTCGTGCATATCATCTACGCATAGACCTGGCTCATGATGCCACTGTTGGGGAACGTAGTATTTTAAAAATTTCCTACGATCACGCAAGATCTATCTACCAGATGCATAGCAACGAGAGGGGAGAGTGTGTCTACGTACCCTCGTAGACCGGAAGCGGAAGCGTCAAGTGACGCGGTTGATGTTGTCGAACTTCTTCGCGATCCAACCGATCAAGCACCGAACGTACGGCACCTCCGCGTTCAGCACACGTTCAGCTTGATGACGTCCCACGAGCTCTTGATCCAGTTGAGCTTCACGGGAGAGTTTCGTCAGCACGATGGCGTGGTGACGGATATGATGTGATCACCGGCGCAGGGCTTCTCCTAAGCTTCGCGACGGTACGACCGAGGTGTGATTCTGTGGAGGGGGGCACCGCACACGGCTAAAACAATTCAACTTGTGTTGTTTTTGGGTGCCCCCCTGCCCCCGTATATAAAGGAGCAAGGGAGGAGGGGCCGGCCAACTCCTATGGTGCGGCTAGGGAGGGGACTCCTACTAGGAATAGGATTGCAATCCTATTCCTAGTAGGATTCACCGGAAGGAAGAAGGGGGAAAGGATTAGGAGAGGTGGCGCCCCCCAATCCTAGTCCAACTAGGATTCCTAGGTGGGGGCGCCGGCCAGCCCTATGGGCTGCCTCTCTCTCACCCTTTAGGCCCACTATGGACCATCCCCTCTCGTAGGGGGTTCCGGTAACCCCCTCCGGCATTCCCGATAAATCCGAAACTTTTCCGGTATACTTCCGGTGTCCGAATATAGCCGTCCAATATATCAATCTTTATGTCTCGGACATTCCGAGACTCCTCGTCATGTCCGTGATCTCATCCGGGACTCCGAACTACCTTCGGTACATCAATACTCAAAAACTCATAATACCGATCGTCATCAAACGTTAAGCGTGCGGACCCTACGTGAGGCAGATAAACATCAAATATTTTATGGACATCACTATGTTGTACTCCCTCTGTTCCATAATGTAGTGCCTATAGATTTTTTGAGAAGTCAAACTTTGCAAATTTTGACCAAGTTTGTAGAGAAAAATATTTATATCTACAATAGCAATAATATATAATGTGAAACTACATCTTATGATGAAACTAGTGATATATGTTTCGCACTCTAGATGTAAATATTTTTCTTCACAAACTTGGTCAAAGTTTGTGAGATTTGACTTTTCAAAAATCTATAGGCACTACATTATGGAACGGAGTGAGTAGTATATTGATCATGTGGAAGCTTGTGCCACCTCATGGCTTATTCTGTTGTCAAGTCTCAGTCAGATTATTAACATGGTCAAACCAGGACAGGCCCTATGTTTTGGAAGGCCCTAGGGCGAACACAACGACATGGCCCCTAGGTTCTAAGACTCTGTGTGCGTGTGCGTGTGTGTGTGATAAATAAGTAAATAAATATAACGCCATTTGCATAATACTCAGATCGCTTTCTTTCATTTCTCTCGATTTTTCTGCACCTGACAAATGCTTCTTAGGCAATATTGTAAGGCAGACCAATGTCCTACAATAATGAAGAAAAAATAGTACACAAAACTAGTAATTGTATATCAAAACCCCAATCATATACGTATAACGTAATTGTAATAAAATTCGGGGCCATCAGGCGCTAGCACTAGAAAAATGAGATACAAGCGGCATGTGCCTCGCAGGTTAAAGAGCAATGAGAAGGTATCATGACATCTATATCAAAAGTTATATCAACGCTAGGGACATCATTGTATAACTAAACCAGTTCTGATGCATTTTCCCTTTGTTACATCTTAATTCAGGTACCAAGGCTGTCCCTAGGAACAGAGCCACGACCAACTAGGTATGTATTTTGTCCCATTAGAAATGACGTGAAGCTATAATCTAAAGATTTTTGCGTGGATTGTACCCCGCCAAAACTATTGTTGCTATAGATAGAGCCATGGGGATAAAAACGCACGACAACGAGGGTCAACGCAATTTTGCCCTCCGTTGCGGCCTGCAGTGCCTACTCCGGCAGTCCTCTTCCCATGGCATACCAGCAGGTACAAAAAAAATGCCCAAATCAAATTATTCACTGTAGTTCTCCGCTGACGGCCGGCAGTCTAGGTTTCTCTTCATTGCATGTCAGTTGGATCGCTGGTGCAGTACCCAACTCTTCATTGTAGTTCTCTGCTGACGGCGACCGGCCCGTCCCTTGGCCGTGCAGTACGCCTTGGAGGTTCGGCGATGGACGCGTTTGGAGATGGACTCGCACAGGATGAGGAAACTGTCTGGCGTCATGGTGGCGTTGATGGTAGAGAGGCCTGGCAAGGTCGGTGCAACAGTTCTGCTCCGAGGATGGACCGAGAGATGATGGAGGTGGCGGCCCTTGCAGCGTGTGGTGCTCACTGGGAGTGTGCCTGACCGGTGTGGGACCAAATCCAGGTAGTGGCTTGGATGGGACACCCGGCTTTAGATGTTAGGCTTTAGTGCGATGTCCGTTTGGTATTAGACCCGGACATTCGGCACACCTTCATTAAGGGGATAGGAGTAGCAACGGGGTTGCCAAGATGGTGGCCTCAGGCTTATTGATGTATCACCTTGTATGATCTTTGTGAATAATTAATAATATAACTGCCTGCATCGTCCAGATGCAAAGGCCGGGGGTACATCCGCCTTTTCAAAAAAAAAGGCTCCTTTGATTCAAAGGATTTGCATAGGATTTTTGGAGGATTAGAATCCTTAGGAATTTTTTCTATGTTGGTTGTTTGATTCATAGGATTGAATCCTGTAGGAATTTTTCCTAAGGAATTTTTTGTACTACTTCCCATAGGATTTCTAGCATCCACTCGAACCTATTTAAAAGAATCCTTTGTTTTTTCTATGATGCAATCAAACAACCTAAAATTCTATAGGATTGAGATGAGCATGACATTTCAATCCGTGTCTAGAGGCTTCTCTGACCAAGATGGCACTGGCGTTAGTCTAATCTTACCAGGCTCTTCGATCTACACTCCCGTTTATGGCTTGAACCAGTCAAGCAAACCGGCTGCTAAATGGTAGTAATATGTGTGTGTAACATAGAAGTACGTTCATCATGGCCACAAAAATGCACCCTACCATCATTCCATCGCCACTAGTTTTTTGATGAGCAACTGTATGAACTCAGTCGCTGTTTGAGGGGCTGCATGCAAGAAACCATGTAACCCTATTTTCATGCACAATGAAAGAAATAGGAGTAACTATTCTAAATAGATATGTTGTCACAAAATTGACCAAAAGATCAGAGTGGCGCAGCGGAAGCGTGGTGGGCCCATAACCCACAGGTCCCAGGATTGAAACCTGGCTCTGATAATTATTCAAACTGGGCTTCTATATTTTCTTGAGTCCCATTTATTTTTGAGACTGTGCCCAACTAGTAAAACAAGACCAGTTATACCGTGAATAAAAACTCAATTCAAATTTTGTTGAGCTGAGTAAGTACTAGGTATAGTATTTGTCATCTTTTGGAGCTTGAAATATGGACCAAATTTGGATGTACTTTTCTTTTGGTGATACACACATCTTGCTGTCCAGTCCCAGAGTCCCTACAAGACTTGTTGTGTATTCATCGTTTATAGCTCAATGTTCAATACACTGCATATGTGCGCTCTTGCCATTTCACTTTCTTGACCGTTTATCTAGAGAAACAATTGACAAAAAAAGGAATCAAACGGAAAATAACGAAGCTTTTGCTTTTGGCCAAATATGGCAATCGTGATCGAGAAGAAAAAGATTAAACTCCACTCTGAAAAACATGATATTTGCGATAATAGTTCTGGGTGGAACGACTGCATGCGTGCGAGCGCACAAATTGGCGAGCCTGCTACTCCCAATACTATCTTATTTGAAGTCCAACATACTCTGGAAGAAAGAGAACAAAGGAGACAACAATTCAGAATTTACTGCAAGCTCAACAACGCATGCAATTTTTCAATGATTTGAAACACACTCATAGGCAACTGGCCGTTTGCGATATGGTTTACATCAAAATCCAATCATAACAACAGGTGGCACTAGGAATTGGAGGCTCACTCAAACCGCATTCTAAGTATCATGAACCATATAAGGTGTTGGCCCGAGTTGTTGCTGTATCTTACAAACTACATGCACTAGACGCGTGTGTGTGCGCGCGCGCACGCGCCCCTTTATGTAAGAGACAGTTGTACTATTTTATGTATTTTTCTTTGAGTAAGCACAACTATGTTTTCCTCTTTTAAGGAAGCGCATGTTGTGCTTTTCCATTTTCAAAAAGTACCGATGTGCTTGGCGGGGGGGGGGGGGGGG
>LR738711.1:4110290-4123718 GCA_902687465.1 Secale cereale
CCCCAAATAGCATAATGATATAAACACCATTTATCAAACTGGTGTAAATAACCATAAAACTTAGTTGATTTTTTTGAATATATCAACAGCTATCATGTAGTACAACAAGTTGCCTTTCTCTTCCCTCTCACAAGGCTATTAGGGAAGGATACTCTCCCCTCGATTTTCGCCGGCGAGCCCGTGGATCCGCCTGCCGCTCCGACTGTGGCATGGAGAGGATCCCTTGTGCTCGGCACTGGCTAATACTCCCTCCGTCCGAAAATACTTGTCATCAAAATGGATAAAAGGAGAAGTATCTAGAACTAAAATACATCTAGATACATCCCCTTTTATTCATTTTGATGACAAGTATTTCCGGACGGAGGGAGTAGATAGGTGGGCTTTTTTATCCTTATTTTTTCATTGCATCCACTTAATTTCAATCAGGTCAGAAAAAAAAAAATGAAGACAATTCTTGATCAAAGAATCCATGGAGAGAAAGAAAAATAATATAAAGAGTAGACTACAGTAAAAAATAAAATGAAAAAACAGCAAACCTTTCATGCTTAAATATCCCGCGTGATGCTTCCAAAGAGCATAAACACCATTCTAAAAATAAGAAGAAAATTTATATAAAAATGGAAAATGTGTCATATGCCGTGTATATTTCCGTGGCGATGTAAGATAGAAGAACGGGGAGTTAGGCCTTCGGTTTCCTATGTTGCCATTTGCCCCCTGACCAAATGCATGCTCTGATTCCATCGAAACAAATTATATGTTAAAATGGGCATCCACTTCCAAAATATATGAACTAGAAATGACGCGTGGTTACATACCTTTGCAAACGATCACCAGGGTGACTGCCATGGTGCGTGCAAGCGAGGACGGAGAGGAAGAAAACCGCTTCATGGTTGACAGGACGATCCTACCTTCCTAGCTTCAACTTTCAAGAAATGATTCGATCTCTCTTCACGTCCGACTCAGGTATGGGAGCGGTGGCAGCAGGGCATCGGCTCCTCATTCTGGCGGCGGCAAAGGTTGTTCGGTTGTCCATGGACCTTGATGTATTTTTTTAATTATGTTTGAGGTGCTTTGTGGTTACGGTGAATCTTTATTTTAGTCTAAGTCTTTTCCCAAAAAAATATCCTATGTCATACAATTATATTATAAATTTACATTTAATTTGCATGTTGACATGCAAAAGAATAAGACACATTATATACTGTGAACAAAATTCAACTTCAAATTTTGTCGAGCTAACTGACAGTTTTTTCTTTTCTTTTTTGAGGCAACTACGACTGGCAAAAGCCAACCTGAACATATATTTATTTTTTGAGAAAAAAAGCAGGATCATATAATCGTTGGATTAGTAGAAAGGAGATCGGCAGCCAAGAAGATATACAGAAGAAGTCACACATTTGTATTAAGGCAAGAAAAACAAAAATATTGAAGAGACCCATTGTGAATGTTCGCTCTCGGTCAACAACTATGAGGGAGAAAACCCCACTAGCACGTGATACAAATGTTTAAAAGAGTTGGGGACAGCAGCACAAATTACAACCGAAAGGCAGCACCTGCGCCAAAGATAAGCATCATCCCAAACCACCCCTAGGAAGACCAGCAGCCATCAGCTTCCAATAACCGCCGGGGGCGCCAAACGAACGCCATGGCAGGAGTCGTCATATCACCTGTGGTTCCTCGGTGTCTTACCCCGCGGCGCCGGAGGCGTCCGTCCCAAACCCCTGACCAACATTGCTTCCTCCACCCCTACCACCCTGATCAAATTGGTTTCCTCCTCCCCTTGGCCCGGCCCCAGCGCTCTGACCAAAGTTGCCAAATGCATGGCCTGATGCCATTGCAACAAATTATGCGTCAAAATGGGCATCCACTTACAAAATATAAGAACTAGAACCGACGCGGTGGCTGCGTACCTTTGCAAACGGCAGAGCATGGGAATGGCAGCAGGGAGCAGCAGCACACGATCACCAGGAGGATTGCCATGGTTCGTGGGAGCGAGGACGGGGAAGAAGAAGACCCCTTCATGGTCGATAGGACGATCCTTTCCTGCTTTCCCAGCTTCAGTTCTGAAGAAATGATTCGATGCCTCTTTGTGATTGTGGCTGGGTTACTCCTCCTAGCTAAGTACTACTCTTAACAGCAACAACAAGTGTGTCAAGTCAACAGATTCTCTGGACATCTTGATTAACGTAATTATTAATGTAATCACAACCATCAATGCCACCACTGAAGAGTGCTCGGAAACCCCAAGTCAAGAGCTCAAAGTCGTCTGTGTCGACACTCAATCTTTGGTGGCAGTTGCAGGCTTGAACAAACCAGGTCAAGCAAAACTGCTGGCAAGTGCAAGTAAAACAGAAATCGAGGCATGCATGGCGACCAAAACGTACCGTGGTACAGTGAAAATATTTACTGCCACTACTCCTGCCACTCCGCTCCACAAGAAGCTGCTAGTGCACAAACTGCAGTCGGCGGCACGTTTCGTAAGTCTGCGTTGCATGAACAGCAGCTGACTGATTATTACGTTGGATATCTTATTAAGAACTACTAGTTAGCATGCACGTGCAACGCACGTCTTCATTAATGCAAAACATGATGCAATATATAAATTATCAGCATCCAATTATCTCAGAATTTGTTAACCACCTCGGCAAACATGCAAACATCTGTAAAGAGCATCTAGCAGAAGAAAGTAACTTGACAATTGCATTGCATGGCCGTTGCATTGTCATGAGGCAACTTGAGGGACTAACTTAATTATTATGAAAAAATATGCAAAAAGGGCATAGGGTTAAATTTCAAAACTAAATATGGTACTCACTAAACAAACACCCAACTATTGTCCGTATAGAATATTTGAACATGTGCGACCGGCCATGAGAAGCATCAGCCTGCGGCTGGTGCTCCCAAGCCTCTCTTGGAACATCCATCAAGTGCCCAACAAGTGACCGAGCACTCTCAGTAAACATCCATCATTTCGTCCATGAAGAGATAATGCCAAGGCAATTATCATCCCACAGCGTCAATTAGAGAAAAAAACTTTAAATTGACTGGGCTAGGAATCACAAAATTGACTGGGCTAGGAATCACAAATGTACCTTTATCCAAGCAGAACGAGCAGCCCTTGCAGGGATCCAAAGTTGGAAACCATTGCAAAATGCCAAATGCTGCTACATTGTGCCTTGCAAACACATGTTTTCTTTTACTTCAAAACCATGTAATTGCTCTCAAGCAACAAATCCCCGCATCCATATTGAATGAGGAAAAAGAACAATCATGTTTCCTGAAAAACAGGAAAGCAATTAGAACTCCACAAAACATGATTTCACCAGATTTGATGATAAACATGTCCAAGAAAAATGCACATGAAAGCTCTGTGCCAAAAAATCGGTTGTACAGGAACTGAAATGAATACCTATTATGCCCACCGCTTTTCCACCTTGATGCAATTTGGGAAAGGATAAATATAGGACATCCTAGTTCTAGAAGATATCAGTTCTTAAAAATAAAAACACATGGCAAATCATAGCTCATGAACAACATTTCAGTAGTACCTCAAGGAATTTTTTAACTGAGAATTGTAAGCCAACTTCTTGTAGCTACAACAGAGGTATCTATGAACAACCATATTAAAGAGCTTCACCATCTGCACAGGACCACGATAAAGATATGCTTGCCTCTACCATGATTCATGTTGCTGCCCAAAATTCTGTGATGGATATTTCTACCTTTGGCATTATGTAGACTGGAAATTACTGCTGATCCTTGAGGGGAACCCAAAAAGAAAAAGATAACAATTCAAAGTATGCATTGAAAATATAACAGGGAAGTGATCCCTTGCTTGACAGCCAGAGTGGTACTCGAAGCATCAGCAATAGTTTTGCTACATGAAGAAAAAACTGCATATATGAAATTAGCATCAACACTGTCCTGGTCTATATAACAATTCAAACTATACTTGAGCCTACTTGACAGCCAGAGTGGTACTCCTCGGGTTTGCCTGTTTACAAGACTTATTTTTTTCGGTGAACTTCCTCGGCAGAAGTTTGTCATCGCCACATATATTAGTGTGGCTGCAAAATATTTATTACACAGCTATTTTTCTTTCTGTAGCATGAATGCATCCGGCGTCAACTTGCACTGAATTGTGGCGTCAACCACATCAATCAACTCGATCGATGCCACATAAAATAATTCTTGAACTCGTAATCATATCTCAACGTCGCCATGTCTGCATATAACGGTGACTCATGTGTAAGGCAAGTTAGTTCGCCACAAGTTGCATGGTCTTGCGGCGTGGAGTCGGTGGAGGGCAAGACCATGGCCTGCACTGCCGTCCCGTGTAGGGCTCCCCGTGCGCCTCATAATGGGGATGCGGCGATGGAGGGGAATATAGTGGCCCATGGACTCCGTCGGGAACAACTGCACACACACACATATACTTATGTATACATAGATGCAATGAATCAAACATCATTCCGGCCATCGAGTTGCCGTCGTTGTATGTACCTCGGATTGCCGTCGTTGAGCGTGGCATGAAACAGCAGATGATTGCCAGGACCGCCACCGCGAGAGCGAGGGAAGACGAACGCGCCATGATGGTCATGTAGCCAGCTTCTCACTGCATATTTTTTTCCTCTTCTCTTTGTGCATGCGTTCTTATGTAGGGTCATGCATGGTCAAAGTCTTTCCTTAGTCAATTAATAGACGAGGCACTTTGGAAAATTCTGCAACAGATCCAACGAAGCGTGAGTGGGCCGTAGTCGTCGATCGCGTGGAAGAATCTTACTCTTTCTGCCTTCTTTATAGACCGATAGTGACTACTCCAAAGATGTGCATGTTGTTCTCCGAGAATTTCCGTTTACTAGCGC
The DNA here is from genome assembly GCA_902687465.1 of Secale cereale. Classification (NCBI taxonomy): domain Eukaryota; kingdom Viridiplantae; phylum Streptophyta; class Magnoliopsida; order Poales; family Poaceae; genus Secale; species Secale cereale. The sequence goes on from LR738711.1 coordinate 4,115,156, forward strand.
GGATTCAACCTCCTGCAGTGAAAAATTATTCTATGAGACCAGATTTCACGGATTAGCAGGTGAGACCCATTCTGATGGATGACACCTGACATTCACAAAACACAAAGCATCTACCCCATGCCACGTGTCATCCATCAGGGCGGGTCTCACCTGCTAACCGTGAGACCTGGTCTCATATAATTTTTTCCCTCCTGCAATAGTCTAGTGTTTCGAGTGTGATTGCCAACGTATTGCAGTCCAATCCTGTCATATAGAGAAGCTACATGGGATTTCTAGTAAGCTGGCATTGCACCTCCAAAGAATATCGACCATTACCAACTTGTCCAAGCCAAAAGTATCAATCATAAGAAGCACATGCTGTGGCCCAACGAAGCTAGCCCGCTTATTTGCCTGCCCATGTAGCCACAAAAATCCTATTTCTCGCCGCGCGCACTAGATAGTCGTAGTTCGCAAAGGGCGCCCCAGACTGGGCAGGCCCGTTTTGTTTTCCGTCCAAACTTATTTTTATGTGTACATGTTTTCATAAGTCGCAAATATCAAAAACGTTCATAATTTTAATTTTTGACAAATTTCGAAAAATATTTGAATTATAATATTGGCTTCCCCTTTTACAAAATGTTTGGAACATTAATTTATTTTCTTGTTATGATATTTTTGCAAATTCAGAATTATTCCAAAAGTTTATGGGATTTAGAAAATATGTATTTTAGAAAAGATTCGATATTTTAAATATATTATACTTTTAGTAAAATGTCCTTAGATTCAAATTAATATCTGTGTTTAAAAACACATTTTATAAAATTGTTCTGGATGTTAAAAGCATGCTCCATTTTCAAAAGTCGGTCACAAATTAAAAAAAAAATGTTTGGGTTTTGATAAAAGGTTCATGTCTTCAGAAATAATGTTTTTCCAAATTTTCTTCATGTTTTTTTAAATGGACGGATTATTATAAAGATTGTTCATATTTTCAAAAATGTTCAAATTTCCAAGAATATTCGGCAATTCAATTTTTTAAAAAAGTTCAAACAATATTTTAAATCCTACGTTGCACTATGTTCATAAATATTCGCGCTGGTCATTGGTTAGCAGTAGGCGTTTGTTGCCGTGGCTAGCGACACATGATCGGCTAACGCCATGTGTTCAACCGTTCAACATTTCGATTTATTTGAATTATTACTCATGCCTTTCAAACAGAGGTTATTTCGGTGCCTGCCAGTGGGCTGGCCCATACGGGAACTGTTGTGCGTTCCACATGCTATTTGATGCAACTAGCGTCATATAGTAGCTCTCACGCAGATGCCCCAAGAAAAACATATGCATATCGATTTTGTTTTGTCCATTCCACGCGTAGTTCCTCAATTTTTTTGTTTATAATGGAAAAAAATGTGGGCATGTGCTAATAATGGGAAAAAATTGTGGGCATGTGCTAATAAAAGAGAATATGCTGGTTTTGCTCTAAATAATAAGATTTACGGGCACATGAGCAAAAAAATAGTTGAGTGAATAAACCTTGAGAATGAAGGGACATTCATGCCTAATTATGCATTGATTATGCTAATGAAACATAATCTATACGATGCAATTAGTAATCCATTCGGTTACATCGTCGTAGGAGAAAGTAGTCAAAGCAACCATGCCTCGAAGATCACGCAACAACCAAATGAGGACACAATCACAACTCTGAGACGAAGGTGGACCCAAAGGAAAAAGGTACCAGTTGGATGGTCGCCACCACGCCGACCAACCCCACCACTATCAAGATCTCACATGCCAAACATGACCCGTGAGAAGACAACAACTCCTCGCTATGTTACCCATCGTTGTGGAGTCCGTTTTTGATGAACACATTAATTATCTCTCCCACTGCTTCTTGCAAAAAATAATATTCCCGTTGCAATGCACGGGCATATGTGCTAGTAATCTAAAAGTCACATTTTTGATACTCTAACAACAACGACAAGTGTGTCAAGTCAGCAGTCTCTGAACATCTTGATGAACCTAATGTAATCAGGATCATCGATGCTGCCATTGAACAAGTCTAGCAAGTCAAGCAAAATAGTGTAAGCTAGGAGGTATAATAGTGTAAGCTAGAGTCAAGAAAACTAATTAAATTCCCCGAGACTAACACTAACGCATGCCAAGGAAATACCAAAAGGGCTTTTCTTCTCTTATTATCCTTAAAAAGAAACAATAAAAGGTTTATAATAGAAGTGATCATCGCATCGGTGGTGCTTCATAAATAAGGGGAACTTTAACAACGTCTTGCAGTGTCTTGTGGTCCGGTGGCGGTAATTTCTTCCATGACGACCTAGGCCGCGGCGACGATGACCCACTCACTCGGGGTCTCCATCCGGATGAACTACACACATGCACATATATCACTGACCAATTATCATCTATAACTCCATGCAAACTAATTTATGATGAATTTCATATGAAGGAAATGATCTAAATCAAAAGCTATTATTTTTAGACGTAGAAACGATGTGTACTTACCTTGTGTGAACAAGATACATATTTTAATACACACCAATTATTTTGCTAGTATACAATAAGAGTAGATCGGTGATGTCAAACGACGGAAGACAGAAGACTATGATAATCCATGATCCTTGTTTAGGCCTCCTTTGGTTTACAAGAATTTTATAGAAATTCTAAGGATTGGAATTTGTAGGAAAAATCCATGGAGTCATCCGGTTTGTAGGAATGAATTCCTGTTCCTATGCTGGATAGGAACTAATCCTTTATACTTCAAAGGAAAAAACATTGGCCTAGACTTAATTGAAAATCTCCTATCTTATGCATCAAATGACATCTTTTTTCCTTGATACATGTTATCTCAGATTCTGTGATTTTTTATTTCTATGATACTCCTATCATATGAACCAAAGAAGGCCCTAGCCAGACATGCAACAAAGCTTCTACAGAAATTGAGCGGAAGTGACCGTATATAGGCCAGGCGCATAGACATCATATATTTTAAGAACCTTGCTATGTTCTAGCCTATTGACCAGGTGCCACATTGTGGCCTATTTTGTCAAGCGTAGATTATCAGCATGGTCAAACACATTATCCTTCAATAAAAAGCAATGACCTATCCATATTGACATGTCAACTACTCCCTCTATTCCAAATTATAAGATATTTTGGATATTTCAATATGGATTACATACGGACTAAAATGAGAGAACAAACAGACTAAAACACATCTATATACATCTGATTCAGAGAAAAGTTAGAACATATTATATCTCGGAATGGAGAGAGTATATGCAACTAAGACTTTGTTAATCTTGATGCTTCCCAACAATAACCTATAGTTGATATTACATGAGTCCATACATCGGGTGGTGTGTTAGAGCATCTCTAGCCCTACCGTTATTCTCCCTCTAAATTTCTCCATATCATTTTGAGGGATTAAACCTTTTGGCATCTAGACCTTCCTCGAAACATAACTCCTCAAATGAGCTCAACCCCACATGAAAGTCTCTCTCTCCATATTTTGTTATTTCTTCCTTCGTCTTCATTCCACACGGACACGGTTTGTACATTTCTTTCGCTGAATGGCCTCTTCTCCTCTACGTTATCTTGGTGGCATGAGGGCATGGTCTGTGTTGCAACACTTCATCAGAATCGCGATTGACAACTTGACATCATGTTTTGTCTATATGCTTCACCTATGTACGTGATCTACGTTTTGTAAGTGTTGCTCCACCTCTGGTGCTTCTCTCCGCATGAACGGGGACGATGTGGAGGAGCAGCTAGGCTGGCAAGGATGACGGGGAAGACGAGAAATAATAAATAAAAACTTGTCAGGTTCTCATGGGAATCTTGCCGGAGGTTAGCGGAGGTGCACGGGCGTCGGGGCCATGGCAGGGAGGGCGGAGAGGAGCGTTGCTGTGGCGTCGGCGGAGGAGAGTACTCACACAAGGAGATGCGAGTTTTTCTGCCAAAAATTAGAAAGTGGGGTGAGTTGTACAAACTTTTTACTAAATCAGCGACAATTAATATTAATCAGAGAAAGTATCATGTTTAACTCTGTACTAGTCTGTCAAATGCAAAATAGCAGTGTAGTCTGATGCCTAGCGTTTCCCATAATTATAGAATAGAGAATGGCTAGATGGGGTTAATTCTCTGAACGACATATTAGGGAATTAAAGGATTGTAGGGGAAGGGCTAGTGATCCTTTAAACTGTATTACCGGGTGTTTGTTCTGTGTTATTACCGCTGCTTACGTTTGGAGGTTCATCTGCATATATGGGAGCTTCAGCTCAAGTTCTCTTGGTCGAAGGTTGAGATTAGCTCGGGTAATAAACAAAACTATTAGGCTCTGCACACAGTGTACATGCGGCATGTGACGCTCACTCTTTTGTTTTCAAGGTCAAAGTCTCATGATCCAGGGTCAGCACCATCAGAGTCAACTCTAGATCACCCGCAAAAAAAAAAGAGTCAACTCTAGATGACGGATCATTTTAGCCGGTCAAACAAGCATTCGAGAATGTGACATCTGTGAGCTAAGACGCAAAAGTTGATCCTGTAGCATTAGTGAGGTAACGGACTGCATCCGACTTATTTTTCCTCGTGTCCTCTTCCTCCTCCGGCTCTCTCGCCCTCATCGTCCTATGACATAAAACGTTACAGCCATGTCAATAATGGTTTCTAACTAGACTCTAGCTAGGACCTTTAACATTGTTTGAGCCATATAGTCAAGCAAACTGGAAAAAAAATATCATGACTCCTCTGGTACGGGGTGAAGGCCGAGAGGGTTTGTTTTCCCTTATTATTCTTAGAAAACAAACCATACATGAGAGTGCTTTACAATAGGTGTGCTCATTGCATCGGTGGTGCTTCATACATAAAGGGAATGTTTGCAATTGCTTGCATAGTCTTGCGATGTGGCGACGGCAGCATCCTTTTAATGGGAGGTCCGGGCCGCGGTGGCAAAGGAACCTTTGCTGGACGGTCGCCCTCTACATACATACATACATATAAACACATTACACATATATCACTAACCACTCATAAATCATAATATGTGACTCCAGGCAAATACTGAGGGCTTGCGTGAATCAGAGCCTAGAATAGATTCATACAGCTCCTCATACTTACTTACGTTGGATGGCTGCCGAGCGTGGCAGCGAGCAGCATATGAATACGATAGCCAGGATTGCCGCGGCTAGTGCGATGGAAGAAGAGGAAGATCGCTTCATAATCTTCTTCTCAATCATCCCCATGTAGTGCTTCTACTTGATGAGCGATGACTGCAATGAACCGTGTAAAAGTGTACAGGTGGCCGGATTGCCTTGCCTTGGGAGAGTAAGCTCATTAGTCAGTACATATACTCGGAGATGAAACGTTGAGTGTTAGCTAGGTCTACACTCATGGAGCCTCTCAGTTGGAGGGGCTCTAACGTGGTCAAAGTCTACTCGCAGCCGGTAGGGGTATACTTGGAACCTTGTGATCATATTACGTGAGGCAGATAAACATCAAATATTTGATGGACATCACTATGTTGTAGTATATTGATCATGTGGAAGCTTGTGCCACCTCATGGCTTATTCTGTTGTCAAGTCTCAGTCAGATTATTAACATGGTCAAACCAGGACAGGCCCTATGTTTTGGAAGGCCCTAGGGCGAACACAACGACATGGCCCCTAGGTTCTAAGACTGTGTGTGTGTGTGTGTGTGTGTGTGTGTGTGTGTGTGTGTGTGTGTGTGAGAGAGAGAGAGAGAGAGAGAGAGAGAGAGAGATAAATAAGTAAATAAATATCACGTCATTTGCATAATACTCAGATAGCTTGCTTTCATTTCTCTCCATTTTTCTGCACCCGATAAATGCTTCTTAGGCAATATTGTAAGGCAGACCAATGTCCTAAAATAATGAAGAAAAAATAGTACACAAAATTAGAAATTGTATATCAAAACCCCAATCATATACGTATAACGTAATTGTAATAAAATTCGGGGCCATCAGGTGCTAGCACTAGAAAAATGAGATACATGCGGCATGTGCCTCGCAGGTTAAAGAGCAACGAGAAGGTATCATGACATCTATATCAAAAGTTATATCAACGCTAGGGACATCATTGTATAACTAAACCAGTTCTGATGCATTTTCCCTTTGTTACATCTTAATTAAGGTACCAAGGCTGTCCTAGGAACAGAGCCACGACCAACTAGGTATGTATTTTGTCCCATTAGAAATGACGTGAGGCTATAATCTAAAGATTTTTGCGTGGATTGTACCCCGCCAAAACTATTCTTGCTATAGATAGAGCCATGGGGATAAAAACGCACGGCAACGAGGGTCAACGCAATTTTGCCCTCCGTTGCGGCCTGCAGTGCCTACTCCGGCAGTCCTCTTCCCATGGCATACCAGCAGGTACAAAAAAAAAATGCCCAGATCAAATTATTCACTGTAGTTCTCCGCTGACGGCCAGCAGTCTAGGTTTCTCTTCATTGCATGTCAGTTGGATCGCTGGTGCAGTACCCAACTCTTCATTGTAGTTCTCTGCTGACGGCGACCGGCTCGTCCCTTGGCCGTGCAGTACGCCTTGGAGGTTCGGCGATGGACGCGTTTGGAGATGGACTCGCGCAGGATGAGGAAACTGTCTGGCGTCATGGTGGCGTTGATGGCAGAGAGGCCTGGCAAGGTCGGTGCAACAGTTTTGCTTTGAGGATGGACCGAGAGATGATGGAGGTGACGGCCCTTGCAGCGTGTGGTGCTCACTGGGAGTGTGCCTGACCGGTGTGGGACCAAATCCAGGTAGTAGCTTGGATGGGACACCCGGCTTTATATGTTAGGCTTTAGTGCGATGCTTGTTTGGTATTAGGCCCGGACATTCGGCACGCCTTCATTAAGGGGATAGGAGTAGCAACGAGGTTGCCAAGATGGTGGCCTCAGGCTTATTGATGTATCACCTTGTATGATCTTTGTGAATAATTAATAATATAACTGCATGCATCGTCCAGATGCAGAGGCCGAGGGTACATCCGCCTTTTCAAAAAAAAATAGGGCTCCTTTGATTCAAAGGATTTGCATAAGATTTTTGGAGGATTAGAATCCTTAGGAATTTTTTCTATGTTGGTTGTTTGATTCAATGAATTGAATCCTGTAGGAATTTTTCCTAAGGAATTTTTTATACTACTTCCCATAAGATTTCTAGCATCCACTAGAACCTATTTAAAAGAATCCTTTGTTTTTTCTATGATGCAATCAAACAACCTAAAATCCTATAGGATTGAGATGAGCATGACATTTCAATCCATGTCTAGAGGCTTCTCTGACCAAGATGGCACTGGCGTTAGTCTAATCTTACCACGCTCTTCGATCTACACTCCCGTTTATGGCTTGAACCAGTCAAGCAAACCGGGTGCTCAATGGTAGTAATATGTGTGTGTAACATAGAAGTACGTTCATCATGGCCACAAAAATGCACCCTACCATCATTCCATCGCCACTAGTTTTTTGATGAGCAACTGTATGAACTCAGTCGCTGTTTGAGGGGCTGCATGCAAGAAACCATGTAACCTATTTTCATGTACAGGTCCCAGGATCGAAACCTGGCTCTAATAATTATTTTCTTGAGTCCCATTTATTTTTGAGACTGTGCCCAACTAGTAAAACCGAGTAAAACGTTTTCTAGCCTAGAGTAAAACAAGACCAGTTATACCGTGAATAAAAACTCAATTCAAATTTTGTTGAGCTGAGTAAGTACTAGGTATAGTATCTGTCATCTTTTGGAGCTTGAAATATGGACCAAATTTGGATGTACTTTTCTTTTGGTGATACACACAACTTGCTGTCCAGTCCCAGAGTCCCTACAAGACTTGTTGTGTATTCATCGTTTATAGCTCAATGTTCAATACACTGCATATGTGCGCTCTTGCCATTTCACTTTCTTGACCGTTTATCTGGAGAAACAATTGACAAAAAAAGGAATCAAACGGAAAATAACGAAGCTTTTGCTTTTGGCCAAATATGGCAATCGTGATCGAGAAGAAAAAGATTAAACTCCACTCTGAAAAACATGATATTTGCGATAATAGTTCTGGGTGGAACGACTGCATGCGTGCGAGCGCACAAATTGGCGAGCCTGCTACTCCCAATACTATCTTATTTGAAGTCCAACATACTCTGGAAGAAAGAGAACAAAGGAGACAACAATTCAGAATTTACTGCAAGCTCAACAACGCATGCAATTTTTCAATGATTTGAAACACACTCATAGGCAACTGCCGTTTGCGATATGGTTTACATCAAAATCCAATCATAACAACAGGTGGCACTAGGTATTGGAGGCTCACTCAAACCGCATTCTAAGTATCATGAACCATATAAGGTGTTGGCCCGAGTTGTTGCTGTCTCTTACAAACTACATGCACTAGACGTGTGTGTGTGCGCGCGCGTGCGTGCACGCGCCCCTTTATGTAAGAGACAGTTGTACTATTTTATGTATTTTTTTTTGAGTAAGTACAACTATGTTTTCCTCTTTTAAGGAAGCGCATGTTGTGCTTTTCCATTTTCAAAAAGTACCGATGTGCTTCTGGAATAAGAATTTGT